>RPOG01000524.1:0-324945 GCA_008086565.1 Thalassoma bifasciatum
CTGTTTTTCTCTCCCTCACAGATCTTCTTGGAGACTGAGCTCTTCTACAAAGGAATCCGTCCTGCCATCAACGTGGGTCTGTCTGTGTCACGTGTCGGATCTGCTGCTCAGACCAGAGCCATGAAGCAGGTAAACCTCAAAGTCACCTTTATTTTCCTGCTCAGACAAAGTGAAGGTATTAAAGTCAGACTGAGAGCTTTCTGCTTCTCTCCAGGTTGCTGGTACCATGAAGCTGGAGTTGGCTCAGTACCGTGAGGTGGCTGCCTTCGCTCAGTTCGGTTCAGATCTGGACGCTGCCACTCAGCAGCTGTTGAACCGTGGCGTTCGTCTCACTGAGCTGCTCAAACAGGGACAGTACTGTGAGTGATCACTTATTGGTTTTTAAGTTGACTGATAACTTTCAAAAGCCTCTTCTGTTTCTAAGTTTATGTATCTCCTTTTGTCTCAGCTCCCATGGCGATTGAAGAGCAGGTCACAGTTATCTACGCCGGTGTGAGAGGACATCTGGACAAAATGGAGCCCAGCAAAATCACAAAATTCGAGAAGGCATTCCTGCAGCACATCCTCAGCCAGCACCAAGACCTGCTGGCTGCTATTAGGTCAGTCAAACACCCCCAAATGTGTGAAAGTTAGCTCTAGCAGCAGTGTGTGAATAGAATTAGTTAATTCTGATGAGCAACTTGTATCAGGGTGTGAATGTGAAGTTTTGACCCTCTCTTTCCACCAAACCAGTCCCAGAGCATGTTCAAAGCCTCATCAGGCTCCAGTTCTGTGTGTTTCAACCACCAAAGACCTTAAACCTAAACCAGAAAAGTGGTTCCAGAGTAGTACCAACTAGGGCTGGACAATTAATTGCAAATTAGATTAAATCGCAATATATCCTGTTGCAATATTCTAATCGCAGACAGTGGAATATTTCTATAGCTTGAAATGTGTCAAACTATCAGCTACATTTATTGCAGTCTGATGTTTTCCAGAGTTACTCAACCCTGCTCAGCCAAAGAGACAAACTGTTACAAACTACCTTTACAAGAGAAACAATCTGAGTAGTAAAAAGAGGCAAAAACAGCAAAGAGTAGCAATAAAACTGAGTTTGAGGTGGTAAAAATTGCCTAAAAAGCAGTAATAATTGGCATTCAAATGGGGATAACACCTAGAAATACTCTAAAAATGGGCCTAAAGAAGCAAAAAAGTGGTACAAATGGCCAAAAAGTAACAAAAATGATCAAGAAAATTTTGGAGGAAACTTTAAAGAAATCACCAAGTTGCAAAAATGGGGAAAAAGGAAACGAAAAAAAGTTAAAAGTATTACAAATGGCCAAAGTCAACAAAAATGACAAGAAAGTTGGGATTCAACTTGGACAATAGTCAGTTTGTTGGAAAAAAAATGGTCCAGAAGTGGCATAAAGAATAGAAATTGTCAAAAATGGGAAAAAACATCAAAAATTGGCAAGAAAATTGGTAGTGAACCTGGAAAAGAGTCAAAAGGTAGCAAAAAATGGTCCCAAAGAGGCAAAAAAGAAGTGAAAAGTGACAAAAATGACAAAAAGCAGACACAGCTTGTTGTTGTGGTGGTAGTGGGTTGTTGTTGTTGTGCTGTAATTAATTGAACTGTTGTACACAAACACACACACACACACACACACACACACACACACACACACTCACACACACACACACACACACACACACACACACACACACNGCAAGAAAATTGGTAGTGAACCTGGAAAAGAGTCAAAAGGTAGCAAAAAATGGTCCCAAAGAGGCAAAAAAGAAGTGAAAAGTGACAAAAATGACAAAAAGCAGACACAGCTTGTTGTTGTGGTGGTAGTGGGTTGTTGTTGTTGTGCTGTAATTAATTGAACTGTTGTACACAAACACACACACACACACACACACACACACACACACACACACTCACACACACACACACACACACACACACACACACACACACTGATTACAAGCAAACAAATCACAGGTGAGGATGAATACCTTTAGTAGACATTCAAACACATTTGTGTTCATTTTATCTGGACAAAATCACCAGGGGATGTGAACTTTTGATCTGGGTCATTTTGGAAGTTACTGTCATCAATGATTTGAAAAGAGTAAACTGATTTTTTTAGTAAATGTCTTCACCCAAACACTTACCGTGAGTGACAGAAAGGTTTTTATATTATCATAATTAAAACTTAAGTGAAAAGCAAAACTGTCATAACCTTGCTTGTAACATATGTTGGTATGTAAATGAGAACACTACACATAAGGTTCTGTTTTTCACCTTACGATGAAAAAAAACATCATCTAGACTGATTTTTTTCAGTATAGTTTAACTTTGTGCTAATTTTTAAAGAGATGTACTCAGTGATGAAGTGATGTGACTCTTCTGAGGCTCTTGTCTGTGGAAATACAAGTTGGTTCTCAGACAGTCCTTAACTCTGAACAAACACTAGAACCAGGGCAGGTTTAGTGGAAAAGGGTTTGAGTGGTCAGGGTTAGACTCTAAAGTGCTTTAATCTGATGGTTTTGTGTTGTGTTTATGTGTTTTCAATGCCCAAATTTCTTCCCCCCTCCCTACAGGGCTGATGGTAAAATCTCAGAGGCGTCTGATGCTAAGCTGAAGCAGATCGTGTTGACTTTCCTCTCCAGCTTTGAGTAAATGAAGCCTGTTCATGTGGTTCATGCAGAGTGAACTAAACTTTCTACGAACTTAAAAAGGAACTCGAGTGGCACTTGGACTTTAATGTACAGATATCTCCAAACAGAAAATAAACTAATAAATAAGTTACATTTGGTGTCTCTTGTTATCTCTCTCAAATGATTGACATCATTTCCAGTTTTTGCAGATATTAACCAAAACAAATGAAAATGGTGAAATCTGTGCTCATGTTATTCTGAGGGATAAAATCTGAATAATGAATTGGACAGCTGAGATTAATATCCATCAAACACTGACAGCACGGCACCCTCTGCTGGTGGAGACCTGACTCAGAAAACTCCTGTTGCACTAAATCCTAAACTACACTGCAGTGTTTGAAAGATAAAAATGAGGGACACTTGGCTTGAGTGTAAATAAATTTTTATTAATCAGTGATTCAAAACATTTAACAAAACTGGTGGATTGAAAAGTCAGTGTGGCTGTATGCTCATTAAAGCCGTGTCTGTTAATATAACTGTGACCAACAAAAGGTGAAGAGGTTCATAATAGATGTGTATCAATAACTTTTGTGAATGTGGTGAAAATATTGAACTATGATCAAATTTAGTGGCAGAGTGTGTTCTACATCAAAACAACTGTTAGTTTGTGAGAAAGTGATAATAAATGTGAGACTGATTTAATAAATAATCCTTTAAAACAAACATATATAAGCTTTAAGTTAAAATAAATAGGAGAGAAAATAAATAAAACATTAAAACATTCTAACACTGACAGTGTGGAGGCGTCAGACCCAGTACTGTTTGGTGTGCATCACTGGTCTGTGGTGTTTGTGTTTGGGTAAATGATTCTGTTTGACGTAGCACGGGTCGTAATAATCCCACTCCAGCGCTGAAGACAGGACCCCGTTAGACAGACCGTCACTGTCAGCAGACAGGATCCGCAGAGACACACCTGAGTTGAGATCAGAGGGGAACAGGGTGAGCAAGTTTTTAAGCAAACAGAGTAAACTTTACACAGCGACTAATACACTGCAGCACAACAGATGGATCCATGTTTATTATGACTGAGAAACACAATACCACCATGTAATGAGAGCTGTATGTACCCTGCTGTCTTTGAAGAACTCAACCTGTCTTTTTCATTAAGATATAAAACTGCTGTTTGTTTATCACAGCGACTTTATTCATCCAACCTTTATTTAATATAGAGATGCCATTGAGAGCATGCTCTCATTCACAATGACATCGAGAGTACATTTAAAAACAATAACTGCAAGGCAAGAAAAGCATGGAGATGAACGAAAGAATATGCATACATTAGATATTGTAAAACAAAGAAGCACAGTTTAAAAACAGTTACTAACATGGACAAAGTATTTCCTTATAATGGTTTTATAAAAAGAGACTAAAAAAAACATAATGGCATTAATGTGACTGAAGTGAAATACCACAAGAACTTCATGTTCCTCACTGACTGTGATTATTTGTATCATACTCTGCCTCTTTTTTCTCATGTTCTCTTCTTTGCTGTGGCAGAAACATCAGTTCTTAATTTTAGCCATATTGATCTCAATGCAGACTGACGCAGACTTAAGCTGTTTTCCAAAACAGTCATACTACATGTGAAAGTAGTAGGTAGTAAACACAACATTTTAAATTCATTTAGAAAAAAGAAAAATCAGGGAGAGATTTCAAGGTCCTGTTTTATGACATTTTTAAATTTATTACACCCATTTTTAATTTTAATCTTACATCAAAAGTTATAGCGTATTGAAAATAAATCTGGAGCTGACTGACTTCTTATTTCTTCAGCTGATGAAAAAACTGCGTCCATGTTACCCACATAGGCTGTCAGTTGAAGAAAAAAAGTGAATAAGTGAATTATACAGGCTTTCATGAATTTCATAGAAGTAAACACCTCTTTCATGTTATGACATGAGTAGATTTACAGGTGTTTCTTTTTTGTCACTTCACTTCTATCTCACAGACAATCTTACATTTGGTGTTGTAGTTGTGCTGATTTATTCCAGTAGGTGTCAGTAATTCACCCAAACCTGAGGTGCTCTTCAGGTCCTCCAAATAGACAAACAGCATTTGTGCTGAGCATTGTGGGAAACGGTATGTCAGATTAACTGGTTAGTTGCATACTGAGAGATTTCCCAGATCAGTATGACATCCGGGCATTTTAGTATACTACAGATCTCGCAAGTTTTCACATACTGCCTACAACATCCTCAATTTCTGCCACATCAGTCAGCACTGCTAGAAGGGCTGAATGATATGGACAAAATTTCATATCTCGATATTAATGCCAGATATCTCTATCGATACGATACAATATGACTCGGGGTTCAGTGAAAACTAAGCATTTTTCAGAAAAATAAAAGCATCATAATATAACAGGATGTGGAAAGTGGGGTTAATTGATTAGAGCTCACTGTCAGTCATCAACATAAACAGAAAGTCACCAATAATCATGGAGCTGTCTGAGCTTTACATGCAGGGTGAGCTGGGAAAATCTACATCATTGTTATCGTCAATATTATCGATATTGGGATATTAATATCTTGAATTTTCACATCTTGATTTCGATACAATAATCACATATCTTTCAGCCCTAACTGCTAGTGTGATACGTGGTTTGGCAAACAGACTAAGTCTTACCTGCACTGGCTCCAAAGTCGCTGTCCAATCCAGGTCCCACTGTGGACATGTTCAGACAGGAGGCCTCAGAGGGCGGGTTGATGTACTCACACTCTATCTCCACTTTATCAAACACATGAACAGCAACACCTGGACTCACAGCTGTCAGCACATCATACGCACCAACATGACCAACCTGACCTCCATGTTCTGTCTCCTGCTGGAGAGAAACATGAGAATTACACATCTCAGACTTATCATCAGGCTGAAACTTACTGCTTCATATTGAGAGTTTTGTCCTTTTTGTCTCTGTGTGTCCTGGTGTGATAGCACATAGAAGCAGAATAAGCTGAGTGGGATAAAAGCAGAGGCAGCCAACATCATGGGAACAGACAGAAAAGAGCACCGCGTACCGAAACACACTTCAAACAGATTATTGAACACAATGACCGAGGTGTGATCTTGCTGAAGACTGCAGAACAAAGAGGAGAGGTCCTGCAAAAGAAGACGATGAAGCAGATTTTAGATACTGCTGCTCTCTGGATGAATTTAGAAATAAGACTTCTTATATGACATTGCTTACTTATGCACCAAGACGTGACTTATTTTAGTACTGCACTGCAAAAATCCAAAACTAAGCATTTTTTTGACACCTTGTTAGCTCAATATAAACCACATTTACCTGACAAGTATAGAAAACTGACTCATTTAAAGTAGGTAATAGACAAGTGATGCCTAAATTGCTCTGAAAAAAAAAATTCTATTTAGGGTAGAAAAAATTGTCTCTGCAAGTAAAAGGACAATTAAAACAGTACACATTTTAAAACCACAGAATAACTTTTTTTCCTAACAAATTTCTTTACAGTACAAGTGTTTAAGTCTATTAAAAGCTAGAAAAGTAAGTTTTGGAGAGCGTAACTTCTCTGCAGCTCCTGTATCAGTCTCTATGTCCCCCACACTTTTCTATTCTGTCAATCGAGCTCAACAGTTCAGTTCGTTCTGGCAAAACTTTGTTTGTTCAAATTGTTCTCCATCACACCATGAGTGGGCGAGTGTGTCTGTCACTTTCTGTCTTTTTTTGTCACTGGAGGATTTCATAACTGTGATAGAAACAGGAACAATGCAGCTATTTAGGATTCTGACAGGGAGCAGCAGCATCTATGACAATCAGGAGGCTTCACGAGGAAGGAAGGATGTTAAACACTTAAATAAATGCTAATAGGAGTTAATTTAGAACAAAATGCTCTGTCAAGGATGAAAGAACAAAAGCTGAGGTTTACCCGATCAAAAACTTAAGACCAGTTGAAAATCTTCACATTTTGCACTGAGTTTCAAAATGCAAAAAGAAGAAATGGGAGTTAGACAACTTTAAAAATAATAATAAGCATGCAATGTATTACAAACAACACAATGAAATACCATGTTAATCAGCTGATCAAAAGTTTAAAACTACAGCTAAAAACCTGAAAAACCACTAAAATAGAAATTAAAGTCTAAAAAAAGGAACCAGTAATGAGAAGCTCCACTGTTCTTGTTGATCCTTTCAAACATTAGTTTGTTCATGTTTGATGTGAGTGTTTCCAGGAGGTCAGTGTTAACGTTGCTCCAAGTGGTGAAGATACTTCATGTTTGGTATCCACTGTCTAGACTTGACGTCCATTTTTGTAAACTTCCCTCTCCATCCATCCCATAATGTTCTCACTGTGATTTAGATCAGGGGAACATGCAGGATGCACCAAAAGAGCGAGATTATTCCTCTGGAAGAAGAAGTCCTTTGTCAGGCAGACATTGTGAACTGCAGCGTTGTCCTGTTTAAAAACCCAGTCATCAGCACACAGAGCAGGGCCCTCAGTCATGAAGGACGCCTCCTGCAACATCTCTAAATAGCAAGCCACTGTTTAGAGAGGCAGATCATGATGGCGCCCCTCCACTTTGTTGCCTAGAAAACATCTCAGTGGGATCTCCTCGTCATGTCAGTAACGTTGGATGTCATCAGGACCATCAAGGTTTAATTTTTTCTCCTCAGAGAATCAAACGAGGCTTTTGAAGAGGTTTTTGTTCTTAAAGCGCTTCTCTCTCGGTTATTGGTTTCAGTAATGGTCTCAATTTGGGTCGAGGATTGTTCTGTGTCTTGACTAACAGCCAATCAGATCCTCAGGCTCAGCACTGGTGAAATGATTTTGGGTCTACAACTTGACTTCTTTGTTCCATAACCCTCAGGATCTTTGAAGAAATTCAAAATTTTATTTCATCCAACCTCAGAAGTGATGGCGTTCCGTTGTGACCACATCCAAAGTGATAAAGTTTTTTAGCCTTTGCCATCAGGAGGTCATGATGGTGTGAATACCTGACAGAAAATGATCTTAAACCCACATTTTTGTGCACATGTTGTCTTCTAAGAGATGTGTTCTTAAACTTTTGTTCAGCTGATTAACAGAAATACTTCACTTTAATTGTTAAATGCAATGAATTGCTGAGTGAACATCTTTTTTGTTTCACTCCCGTTTCTTCCTTATACATTTTGAAACTCTACTTTGAACTTTATTTTAAGATCTAACAGTGCAAAATGTAAATGAGTGTGATTTTCTAACTGGTCTTAAATTTTTGATTGGGAGTGTATATTGATATAGACACGGATGACACAGAGAGAGCAGGTTTGCCAGGCAGTGCTCAGAGGCTGCAGGTTTGATTTTAATGTAACAAAATCACTAAAAGACATTAAAATCTTAACCTGAACATGTTTTTTCCCTCACTTTTAAATGATGGTTATACCCCTGCCTATGTCAACTCAATCATACAAGAATACTGGGACAGAAATAAGCTATGTCTAATCTTGGTTACTGTGAGGAAAAATTAAAGGGGGCCACAGGCTTATTTTTGCCCTTTGATCCCCATAAAAGCTTGTTCCGGCCATGCTGATCAGTAAATGCTTACAATCAAACTCTATCCCTGCATCACCAGACTGCTGCATCATCCAAATATGATTAGTGTAGTCAAATTAAAGAGTGTAGTTTGTCAATTACCCTGCATTTCCTGCTGAAGCTGCAGAGTAGAAAACCACGTGATTAGAAAACCTGAGTGAGTCTGAGTCCACTTACTGTTGGAGAGTTTGGAGGAACCAGGTTCACTCTGGTCTCGACCTCTGAATCACTGGACTGAGCTAAAACTGGAGCACTCTTACACCAGCCAGCTTTACGCACGCTGTACGTCCGGGATCCAGAGTTTGGATCCAGTCTGGGGCTGAAAGCAGCCGCAGAGGACGTGGCCCGGATGGTGCTCGGCGCCCTCAGAGACCCGGACCCCGTGGCCCCGTCAGGCCTCAGGAGCCTCATCCTCTGATCCAGCCTGCTGGCCCTCTCTCTGGATGAAGCCCGGGACGAGGTGACAGGGTGAGACAGGACGGGCTCTGACAGAGACATGTAGGCTCTCCTCACGTCCTGTCGAGGGGTAAAAACTGAATCTGACACTCTCAGGAGCAGCTCCTCTTTATCCTCTCGCTGCCTGCTGTTCCTCTTGGACAGGATCAGGAACTTATAGCCCAGAAAGAGACAGTTGAGCAGCAGCAGGATGACCACGCAGGGAATGAGTAAGAGCACCACTAAAGTCAGGTTAGTCACACCTTCAGTCACATCTGGAGCTGTGATCTGACTTATCTGCGACATCTCATCCCACAGAGCTTTAAAGAGGCTGTTTGGAAAACTTCTGATCTCAAGTGAGAATCCACGGTGGTGTGTGAATGCACAGGTGCGTCAATCAACGTGGACTACTTCATGTTTGAGTCTCTTTTCCACCTGAAATCCACATACTCGCGTGCCTCCCATTTGTCAACAGCCTCCAAATGGTGATGTTTTCTCTTAACTTCATCCTCACAGACTGGTTTTGCTCACAAAGCAAAGGCTTGTTGACTTTGAAAGGCAGCCACGAGGATTACGCATCAACAGGTGAGTCCTATTAAGTGTAACATGCCTTAACGTGCAGTGACCACTAGATGACAGCAGTGGGTCACACTCCTGCAGCACTGCTCTTCTCTGCAGGGATGGTTCAATGCTCTGAATGGTGATATTTTTGGAGAGTGAAATGTGTAACATTCTGCTTTAGTAGCCAGCTTGTACAGTTTTATATAAACGTGTGTAGAGCTCTCCGAGGCTTTTAAATATAGCTTACAAAGTAGTTGTATGGTTCACCTTTTTGCTTCTGCGGAGGATGTGTTGTCACAGCACAGCCAGTCCCTTTGTTTTCTTTCTTTCCTATTTTTTATTTGAGAGACATCAGAGCAAATCCAGTTATATAAATTCAAAATACACAATGCTCATTTTTGTTAAACAAACAATGAACACTGTCTCTGAATCCAAAGAACGTTATTGAAAGAAATCAAATTCACTCCATAAGATGAATAGATAAACAGCCTGCCACCTGGATTTAACCAAGCAAAAAGGTACAAGCCTCCTGTTGGATAACAACTGCATGCGTGATTATCTTTCAGCTGGAAACAAGTTATTTAACCCCAGCTGATGCACTGAGTAACTTCTCATTTCTTAAACAACCATGGAGAAAGACACATCCTTTGGTGGTGGAAAAAATGTTGCTCCGTTTAAAAAGGGTCAAATCATTCGCATGCATCAAGCAGAGAAAACATCTTAAGAAACTGCAGAAACTAATTAAATCGGTTTTGGAACTGTCTGATGCATTATTAAAAACTGGAAGGATGGTGGGGAACCATTGTCTTCCAGGAAAAACAATCCTAAATGATCATGATCAGCGATCACATAACTGTTTGGCCAAATCATAGAAAAACAACAGTAGAACTCAGGAATATGTTTAATAGTTAAAGCAAGAGCATTTCCACATGAAAAATGTGAAGGAAACTCAAGGGATTTGGACTGAACATCTGTGTAGCCTTAAGAAAACAACTAATCAGTGAAGCTAACCAGAAAAAAGGCTTTAGTTTGCTAGGGAGCCTAAAGTTTGGACTCTGGAATGGAAGAAAGTCATGTGGTCTGATGAGTCCAGATTTACCCTGTTCCAGAGTGATGGGCGCATCAGGGTAAGAAGAGAGACAGGTGAAGTGATGCACCCATCATGCCTCGTGCCTATTCTACGTTTTAAAGCTAAAGGTGGTCCAACAGTATATTACAGTGCGTGACCTTTTTTTGGTAGCGACTTTATTTTGTACATTGTTCTAGATAGAAAAGTCACCAAATAGGTAAATGGCAATAGAACTTATATAACAAACAAAAAACATTAAATGAAAAAGAAACAAAAAAAGAGAGAGAGAGAGAGTCTAAGTCAGAGGAAAGACTGGCAATGAGTGATAACAGTTAAGAAAATTATTCAGTTTTTTAAAAATGGTCAGAGCTATCTTTCATTGTTAGACTTATCTTCTCCAGTTGGAAAATGACCTATACTGTCTGTGGAAATGACAACTTCATTAAGCCATAATGATAAAGAAGGAGATCTGGAGGATTTCCATAGGAGCAGGATTGGACCTCTCACAAAAAGAGAAGTTACAGCTACACCGTAGCTAATTTGCAATTTTAACAGCATGTTACCACAGTATCTAAAGTAACTTATTTTTAAAAATAGTTCTAATTATTTACTGTAGATGGCAAAGGGTTACGGGAAGTTACCACTGCAATTCTGTAATATAGTAATTGTATGTTGCCTCGGAAAAACTGACCAAATACATGCCAGTTTTCATTCTTTTTTTGGAGGGGGTGGGGTTAAACTGTTTAGTGAAATTAGCAATCAGGAAAAGAGAAAAGAGAAGGAGGTAGTTATGCATTGTCTACCTCATTAGAAAAATTAGATATTTTCCTTATAATTGAGGTGACATTAAGACACTAAAATGTTGGCACAGTTCTCATTACTGAGCTTTTTTTCCCCCATAAACTTTTTGGAGAAGTCGCAAAGTGTGTCTTTCATTTAACCTGTCAATGGTCTTTGCCCGACAACTTTGTAGATATTCAGAAGATTGCATTCACTTATTACTCGTCCACTTGTAAGGTTAATGCAAACTTGTCAAAGGTGTGGAACTCTTTTTTGTAATAGACAGATATTTGCAGGAGACTTTTCCTGTCTACTTAAAAGTTTTCTGAAGTTATGCTTGCTGGAAAAAAACAATAACTTCATAGAGACTCCATGTTCAAATTGAGATGAATAGGACTTAAACATCATGCAATCACATCTCACTTTGCTCATGCTCTCCATGATCGCCAAAGTCAAGGAGTACCACAGGGTTCATGCCTCAGACCGATTGTTTTCTCACTTCATCAGTGTTCTTTGTTCTGCAGACAATACACAGTAATTCTTATCAATGAGGCAGACTGGAATGAAACCACAGGCTGTGACTAAACTCATAATCAGTCATGAGGACAGGAATGTTCTGTTTGTGTTTAAGCTGAAGTTTTGTGTGCCTGGCTCTGAACACCTCAGAGACATGATGTAACTGTCCTACATGGCATCAGCCTGCCTCCAGCTCCAACACAACAACACTGTGAGTCCTTTTCACTCCAGATTTGTCCTCCAAAAGAAAAAAAACAGCCAACTGAACATTTGTAAAAGTAGAACATTTTTCAAAAAGATGGAGAAAAACATGCTATACATTGTGTTGTCTTCTTCTTCTTCTTCTTCTTCTTCTTCTTCTTCTTCTTCTTCTTCTTCTTCTTCTTCTTCTTTTTGGCTTGGTTGATGCATTTCACATTTACTCTGCTTCTCTGCTGAGGCTCCAAAGACTCTTCAGATGGTCTGAAAGACTGCTGCACGTGAACTCACGAGAACAAATAACAGGGATCTAATATTAATCCTGTATGAGCCTCTCTGCTCTGGCATTTTACAGTCAGTGACTGAGCTGTTGGGACTTTAGAAATCACATTTCTTATTAGTTTTGGGTATTTTTAGCTCTTTTATTTTGATTTTTGACAACATAGTTGCCCACTCCTTTTTGGAGGGCTTTTGTTGTCCACATAATTACTTCAGCGCTTCCCCAGTCCACGTGTTTTGTTGTGTGACAACTTTATAATCCGGTATCTTGCATTTTATTCTTGTTACTTTTCATTGAGTTTATATTTAACCATGCTGGTCCCATTGAAACTAAAAACCTATTTTTAAGGGAGATCTGGCCATGACAGGCAGCAGCAAAATCACTGAGTTACAGAGTTACAGAGTCAAAGAACTGTTAATAAAACACAAAACTATGAATTAAAATAGAGCCATCTATGTCTAATACCGGGGAATCAATTGTTCAAACAGCTGAGCTTAAATATAAACTTCATATAGAATCTCCTTCCATGTCTTTAGGGACACCAACTCTCTAAGCTTAAGAGATAAGATTAAGTACTGTACCTCAGGGTCCAGGACTGAACTGGACTTCTTCACCAGTCTGTTCAGTCTCACTCTCCTGTATCCTGTCCACTCACAGCAGTTGAAATCTTTCCAGTGTAGCATTATGTCCGATGTCAGTTCCATTAGCCATGTCTCTGTGATGAGCCTGATGCTTCTCTGCCCTCTGGTATTCTCTCAGGTGCAAAGTTAGCGCTTTTTCGCAAACTAACTCACACAGAAGTACTGGCACGTCATCCTGGCCTTCTTCTCCTCAGCTTTCAGGGAACATCGGGCCTGGCACCTGTTAGCATTGACGTGCTACGGGTTGCTAACAGCTTAATCCTCATATGTAAACAATGTTTATTGTTACATGTAGATCTCATACAGAAACAGACAAGAGAAAACACGGTTGCAAACATAACCAGTTTGGTGTACATGACACCAAAGCACCAAATTTGAAGATAATTAACAACAAGAAAAGAAAAGAAGGAAAAAAAACAACAAAGACAGAACTGCTGCAACATGCTGCTGCAACAAGGGCCTTCATTCTTGAGCTTTGAGTTACAAATCCTAAGGCTCTTCTAGCTCATCTCTGTTAGCTGTCTTGAATTGTCTCTCCATAGACTAACACTGTCTGTCTTCATTTGTAAGTCAGCTCTTAATTTGCCGCCCTTTTATTCATAATTTGATTCATTTGAGAAACACTGGAAGCTTCAGTCTTCGATCTGCTTCACAGAAACCAGTCTCTGCTTACTGCTGCTTTGTGGTTTTGCTCATCTTGTTGCTGCTGTCTCTCTCTTGCCTTCCTGTCATGGTGCTCATGTTTGCATTGTTCATCTTATTCTGCCTGTCAATGTTTGCTTGCTGGCTGCCAGTGAAGTACTTGTGTTCAGGACTGCATGCAGTGTCTGCTGTCAGGCCTTCATAACATGTTTTTCTAATTTAAACCCCAATCCTCTTCCTTCCAGAAGCTCTTCCCCGTTTTCCAGGCTGCCATTTAAGCAAGAAATTTTTTTTGATGAATCACCTGGTTAAAAATCAGTTAAAGTAAAATAAAAAAGAACACATCACCCAGTCACTGAACTTGTTTTTGCATCTTAGAATCAAACCAAAGAAGCTGAAAGAAGATGACTCAGCTTGATAATGATTTGATTGATGACTTGCTGTTATGTGATCCAGGATACAATGCCTAACAGATTCATCAAACCTCCACCCAGTGTGAGGTGTTTGCTGCAACTGTCCTAAATTAACAGTTTACTGCTGACTAACAAAACACTTTTATCTTTGTGTAATAGTTAGTTAGATTTAATGCGAAAATATAATCATTGTTTTTATCCCCAAATTCTCAAATGTTCTCTTTTACAAAAAACAGAAATAAGAAAAGCGCATTATTATATTGTGATTGACAGCCCATTTATTCATCATTCACTTTCTTTCGCTAATCCTCAAAGAGACATAAAACCTATACGCACACACTCACAACTTAAGGCAATTTAGAATCACCAATTCATCTGATGAGCATTTTTTTGAACTGTGGTGAGAAGAAGCTGAGAGAACCTGAACATGTACAGGGAGAACTGCACCATCCTGCAGCCAAAATATTGATTATTTGGATTAGGTCAGCCCATACGTAGGTCAACATGCATGCAAACACCACACCAAGACACCTACTTGGGAATGAACCAGGAACTTTTTGGCAGTGACACACCAGCGCTAAGCACTGCATCGATTTCAGTGCAGTTGTTGCTGACAAATAACAATTATTTACTCAGGTTCTTTGTTGTTTTTGATGAGTTCTTGACTTCTCACTTCTGTGTACTGACTCAGATTTGGGACTTAAGACATAAAATCACTTTCACTCCTCACTCCTGTTAAAAAAAATAATAAAGCGAAGCAAAGCTTGTATTTTGTTTTTGGAATGACAGGTGGTAGGACATTTTTTAAAGCATTGCTGATGTTCAGCTCTCATGAACAATATGGTTTTCCTAGTTAAATACATTTTAAACAAGAAATAGTAACTATAAAATATCCAACCTCTTTGATGTTTGTTCACGTTTAGTCCACTTCTTTCACTCCTGAGAGTGCGAGCAGTTCATTTTTTCAGACTATCTAATTCACCCGGTTATTGTCTGGACTTCTTTTGTCCATGAAGTTGGTTTTTGAGAACTTCATAGTCTATGTAATGTAAGGACTTTGTAAGACAAGACAAAAAGACAATTGCATGATCACAGGTCAATGACTGGAGCAAACTCTAAAGTGCGTGTGTAAGATTGTGTGTGTTTATGTGAAAAGCAGTTTTGTATAAAGTACCTGAAAGCAACACTTAAGTAAAAGTGCTAGTATCTTACCTGAAATGGAGACTTACCTGAAAAACTATGACTTTGTTGAAAATTAAAGTCACCTTTTAGAATATTGCTTGAGTAAAAGTCCCAGAGTACCAGATCTTAAGTATCAGAAGTGAAAGTATTTTGGTTTTTTTTAAATGAGCACTTTAATTTTTTGGTTCTGGAATTTGTTTTGGCTTCCTTACTGTAAAATTGCATGTGTCTTTCAACTGGCATGAATTTATTAACTGAAACCAAAAAGGTGTCTGCTCATCTTTACAAGAAGTTGGTTCTCAAAGTTATGAGAATTCAGCGATACTCTAAAAGGCGACTTAGTTTCTACTGAAGTCATTTCTGCTGAGACACTTAATGCTTTCAAGCACTTGATACAAGACTGGTTTTCAGCAGTAGAGCCTTCAGCAGGTGCTTCCATGATGCGCTTTGCAGTTGACATGAAAAATAGACATTATGGTACCAACTAAAACTTCTTCTGGTTTGATTTTGAAGTAACAAGTAACTAGAATTGCTCAGGGAAATGTAGTGGAGTAAAAGTAAAAGTCAGAAGTATAAATAAAAAAGTAAAGTACATATATGTGATAATTGTACTTAAGTTCAGTCATGAAACATTTGTACTTTGTTACATTGCAACACTGGTGAAAAGTGAACATGTCAATAAGTTTAGGCCGGGTATATGCTTGCATGTATGTGTGACGTCTGTGTGCAGGGTTGGTCACCTTTTGGCAATCAGGCAAAAATAAAGAGAGAAAAAAGAATAAGAAGAACTACTTTTATCGCTGGTTGGGATGAGGCGATGTAATTAGGTCATGCATGCAGGAAGTGAATGAATGAAGGCCAGATGGAGCTGAGATCATTGATATCTGTAGAGGAGGATGAAGTTTGTGTGGAGGTGTGATCGATATTAAGTTTTGAAGAGTGTTATGTGTTTATTTTCTTGAGTTCATGAATGTTCTTGGTGATAGTTAGTGCTATACTTACTGAGTGTTTTAAATGTCTGAATCTAAGCTAAGCTTTTATGTCACTGAAAAACAGGGAGGAGGATGATGGGACATGGCAGCCCAGGGCATTTGAGGAGTTTTCTGGTCCTCTTTGTGTTGTTGAGGACATTGTTGTGGAGGACACTCTTATCCCCTTATTCAAGATTTTTAAGGACACAGGTCTTTCACCTTAAAACAACATCAATATTTCAAGTCACAATGAAGAGTGAGAAGCAGAAGTTATATTCAATTTTTCTTTATTTTCATGCTTTAAACTCGTCTCTATCAGCTATTACTACATCACTGCTCAGATTATGTACAAACATTTTCAAATAATTCAATAGAACATTTGACAAATGAATCTCTCTTAGAGACAATGAGTTTGCAATTTGTACACAAAGTAGATCTTTGCACACAAGTACACTTTGCTATTGTAATAATTCAATGCAAAAATCAGTCATATGAACACCATATAACTTTAGTAAAAAGGATTTTTTTCTTCACATTTTTTTCTACCATTCAGGTTTAAGGAAGTCTATACAGANTGGAGGAGCTCTTTGAAATGCCAGTCCCTGTGACTGCTGCCCTGCTAATCTGTGTGTGGGATGGCTGAAGTGAGAGCCAGCGACATAGTGAGCCAGAAAAGCTGCCTCTCTGCCTTCCTGCCTGCCTTGTTAAGGCAGAGGAGTCTGCAGCACACATAGTGGCTGAGAGGAGAGTGAAGTGTGATTCGTGGGGGCAGTTGGAGCTGAGGCTAAATTTAGCTCCTGCTCCATCGCGCTCTGCAGGGGCTGATGAGGTAACCGAGGCGTTGGCAGGCTGCTGCTGTTCTGTTAGAGGGGGTCTGTGAGCTGAGTGAAAACTGGGGGCTCTTTCCCCCCGAACTGAACACTGTGTCCTGTCTTAAAGCTGCATTCAAGTTCTGAATCTGGCTTAACCTTTTTACTTCATCTCATTGACTTCTTATTGAATCAATTCTTCTTTGTTTGTCAGTGAATGCATCATTTGGCGGTTATATAAAGGCCTGGAAGTGGTGGTTGGAGCTGAGCCTTCTTCAGTGTAGGTGTAGTCAGCTGGCGAATGTCATAGTATCTCTATTTATAGAGCCACTCCGCGTTTCATAATGAATCATTCATGTTGTCAGGACTCATGGCCTCTGAGGGATTCAAACTCCTAACCCTGACTGACCTTTACACCTGATGTACGTGCGTCAAACTCACCTCTTTCAGGGTGATCTTGGCCGTGTAGACGATGTTGGAGCCCTCCCTCTTGTATTGGGCGTGCTCCGTGTCCCTGAGGATGAAGGTGATGTCTGCCGGGGTGCTGTCTGGCGTCTCGTCCCCCTCCCTGGGGAAGGTGATCTTGGTCCCGGCCTTCCAGCCTTTCTTCACCACCACATTCAGCACTTTGTCTTCAGATCTCATGCTACGCCCGTCAGGGTTAAGGCGACGTCGGGTGATCTTCACGTGCTTGGTGCAGCCTTGCATGACCTCCTCTAAGGTCACTTGCAGGTCGTGGACCACTTCTTGGCCCTGCAGCCGGCGCTGACCCCTCCTGAGCCCGCCCTCGCAGCCGGCGTACCCGCCCACGTGACTGAAGGGGAAACGTCTGAAGGGGTTGAAGAGGTCTTCTTCGCTGTCACAATCAGTGCCAAAGAAGATGTCGAAGTGGTCAGAGCTGTGGAAGAAGGAGGAGAAGGTGGCGTGGGGGTCGCCGTGGAAGGTATTGCGGAAAACGTTGCCCTGGTTGGCCACTGACATCCCATTTTTAAGGCCTGAGAAGGAGAAGAAACAGAAAATGTTGAGCCAAATTCTTAAAAATCTGTGTTTCTAGAGAGTTTAATTAAAATCATCTTTTTGGAAGTTTTGAGGAAAACTCTTTGATGGTTCCTTGAATAATTCATCAGCCTCACAGCTATTTGTGCCACAGCTGATTTAATAAGAGTGGAGGAGTTCTAGTTATGATCCTCCCTGTGCACATCAGCATTTAGCCTTGATGAAGACATGAATAGTTAATGCACCAGAACAAGCTTCAGTGATTAGCCTTCTGGCAGTTTCTACTTCAGCTCTTTAACTCACCATCTTCCCCAAATTGGTCGTAGATGCTTCTCTTCTTGGGGTCGGTCAGGATTTCGTAGGCTTCTGCGATCTCTTTGAACTTGTCCTCAGCGTCAGCGTCACTGTTCTTGTCTGGGTGGAACTTGAGGGCCATCTTCCTGTAGGCCTTCTTGATCTCATCCTCGTTGGAATCAGGGGAGACGCCCAGGACCTTGTAGAAGTCTTTTCCTGTTGGTTTGATTGACAGGGTGGGTGTTTCCTGCTCTGACTTGGTGCCTTCCTGTTGGAGAGAAGAAGAGTCAGACATTAAACCACTTTGCTCTTCACATGTAAATTCATGAAACAGTGAATCAGCAAAGATATATGGACATCTTGAGTGTTGAGGAGTGCAAAACACATCCTACTCAATCCCCTAAACAAACTTCATGTATGTGTTTCTATATGCATAAATATACATCCTACATGTCCAGCCTTTGCACACTGCAGCACAGTTCCTATCAATATGCACAGATTTCGCCCCCCAGCATGGGCTCTCTCTGTGGGAAAACACTCTTATCTGTGTGCTGCTGCAAATCCATGCATTGAATTTATAAGCTGCTGCACAACCCAACGTGAGAGAGAAATGTGTGTGTTAGTGTGTGTGTGTGTAAAAAGGGGGTGAAGTGATGTGTGAAGGAATCGTGAGGGGAAAAAAAAAACTTCCCCCAATGAGTGAGATTCTCTGCAGCGATTGGCTGAACACACATCATGCAAATCATTGACCCCATAGCAGCAGATGTAATGCAATATTTGCTCAAATTAGACATTTTGATAACACATGAAATTGTCTCATTAACTTTAACTTAGTAAAACTTATAACAGTCGGCATGTACACTGGTTTACTGTTTAAGTTGTCTTATGTCAGGTTGAAAAAAGGTTCTAAAGATGAAATAAAACTTGTACTCACAGCTGATGAAGATGATCCGGAGCTGTCCCCTCGGTGCATAACTCGCACTTTGCACTTGACATTGACATTTTTGTGCTTGACACCGAACTGAGTCCAGATGAGAACCATGTTTGCTGCTCAAAAGCTGAAGTTTGCTGGGTTTTTTTTGTTTGTTTGGGCTACGTGTCGCTGTCCAGTCGCGCTGGTGCTGAAATCTCTTCGCTTTTCTGCTCTTCGCTCGCTGAGCTCCGTCCTGTCTCAGCTCTGCTCGGCTCTCTGTTAAATACCGTCTCGGCAGCTCCTCTACTATACGCTCACCCACCCACGCAGCGTGAACGAGCTTTCCCCGGGACCGCCTATTTCCTCACGCGCGACAGGGGATGCCGGTGTCCTCACTCCTGCTCCGCGCGCGCCCATTGGTGCTCCGGCGATGATCACGCGGATGTTGCAGCCTCCTTCTCCATCTCGAGGCAGGTTTCCGGAGTTCTGGAAGGCAGAGCCGAGCAGACAGTCACGACACAGAAGCAGAGTGTGATTTTTTTTCTCCCTCTCTCTCTCTCACTCTTTACAGACAGGATGAAGAGAGCAGAACAGAACATCCAGACATGTTGTTAAAAACACCCAGCTGGCTGCCCAGACAACCTCCAGACTCATACTTCAGCAGTGATGGGCTCCTGTCCTCAACTGACTGTCTGTTTATGTCTACATGACACACTTAGCTACACTTTCACTTTTCTGCAGATAAGTGTCCAGCTTTTCTTTGTTCTTCCCTTAACAGGGTCAATTCAGAGCAGCTATTTTTAGAAAACCTCTTCTGCAGTGCCACTCATGTCCCCAAGTTACACAGCCAGACACTTGAGGGGGCAGGTAAGGCCACAGATATCAATAGATGTTTGCATTATACAATCTACACAGCCACAAAAAATAGCCTCTGCAGAGGTGGAAGTGTTTATATTTGGCTTTAATGAAAGTGACTAGTGCATTCAAAATCTTACTCATGCAGGAGGTGTGAAGAGATTTCAACAAACAGTTTAAAAATACTCATTGTGCATAAAATAGACCTGAAAAGTGTATCATTTGGACAAAATGTAATATTTGATTGAAAATACTGGTGTATCCTATGACACGTTCAATTCAAAAAGGGATTTTGCTATTTCTATTAGGAATCGCATCCTTGAGAGAGTCCACTGATTCAATCCCTGATTTATGGGCATGTTCCCTGTTTTCATATCAGGACTACAGGCAGGTTAATTTAGCACCTGCACTCTTCTACTACAGAGCCATGCTGTTGTAATCTATGCAGAATGTGGTTTCTTGCTCAAATATGCAGTTTTTCCCAAAATATCTTTTTAAGAAAGCTCTCTCTCCTCTTTAGAGGGGAGAATAAAGCGTCCATGATTCCCAAAAAGAATGTCAGATTTGAATACATCCATATCCCCTGTCTGTGTAAAGCAGGGTGGGGTCCAGAGAAGTCTCTGCTGGTTTTGGATTAGTCCCAGTGTAAATCATTCACATCATACTTGGTGTGTTTGAGTTTTTGGGAACTCCTCCACATGCCCTAGATGGGTGGTTCTTATAGCCAGAATTGCTCCTGTAGACTTTCTGATTATTCATGTCTGTGCAGAGAGTGTTCAGAGGTTCCTGCTGAGGTTAATACCAAGCCAGGAACTTTTAATCTACCTGGCTACCAGTTACCATGATACACTAATGGTTGTCAAACTGCGCCTTGAATGGTACCATTTGAATCTGATTTTGTGGATGCAGTGGCAAACTTTTAAGGCCATGCAGTGATCTCCACTACAGAGTCATGTGTGATTTTCATGCAGCGCTGCCTGAGGACCTGAAAATCTCACCCAACCAGTATCAGTTTTGGTTCTTGTGCTCCTTTGGTCATAGATTTCTCCAGATTCCTTAAATCTTTTAATGATGTGATGTTCTGATCTTATCTAGATGATAAAGTCCATTCATTCTTTCCAATTTCACTCTGAGAAGCATTGTTCTTAAATTGTCGGTCCATTAGCCCACACAGTCTCTCACAGAGAGAGCAACCTGCTTCTATCTTTTCCTCCTGTTGATAGTTAACTTCATCTATTGTAGGATGTTGCCTTTGGTCCAAGTATCAAACTTTTTTGAAATATGCAACTGGCATTGAATTATAGACACACTCCATTAATATTCTTTTAATTCATAACTAGGGCATGTGGTTCTTTCATTTTGGGTTGATTTTGGGACCTCCTGTGAAAAAATCTGCAACTATTTTTGACAAAATATTCAATTACGTCAACAAAAACTCAAATGCTTGAGTGCTTTCTTAAATTTCTTAGGATGGGAGATTCCTAAGAAATCACTCAACAAGATCAGAGAAATGTCATTTTTTAAAGTTTTGGAAGCAAAAATAATGCCTGAATTGCTTTTAATGCGTAAATGTAATGTAAGATAATTGAAAATTTGTAGTTTCTTGAATATTCTCAAAATGAAAAAGGTAAATACTGTTTTGTTTTAACACATTACAAGTAATTCAGGCAACCTTTGGACTTGAAATACATTGGAATAAGAATTTTTGTGCTTGACTGGTGAATCAAGCTTCAATGAAGTCTGCTAAGACATTTTCAATGAAAAATAAGACAATAAAACTTCTTTAGTTGGACTCACTGAGTCACTTTCTGTACTTGTTTTCTACAGAAACTGTAAACAAAGGCCTTGCTGTAGCAGTGACAGATATTATAGATGATTACAATCCACTACATAATCTCATTTCTGATTGTCACTTTGCCTTTGTAAGTCACACTGAGGCTGATTATTCATTCCTGTTTCATAACCAGAAGTCTCCTCACAGGAGCTTTTACTGGCGTACACTTCGTGCTTGATACCTCTGAGCAGCATCAGCGTGTACCTCAGCCAAAGTGAGGCTGCACTGTTCTTGTTGGGCTGCATTCATTACAAACTCCTGAAACAGAACTTGTGGTTATAGTGGAGGAAGACACTGTGAATTAAAAACAACATCTTAGGAAAGTAGGACAGCCCTCTAAAAGCTTGTTGACCTGCTCTCTAAATGTGTCCTGGTTTATTTCCTGCTGCTGAAATTACCTCGGTTCCAAATGTTCTGCTAATGGATGTCTCGCAGCAAAAGGTCGCTGAGCGTTGCAGAGGCAGTGTTTATTTTAATGATCCCTGTCTTTTTGAAACTGTACAGGTGTTCCTTTGAATGTGCCCACCCCCGCAATCCTGCATGGCAACTGTGTATTGTGCCGCTGACAGTAATTGCAAAGAAATGCAAATGAGCCACTTAATAACCAAGAGCAAACAGCTGTGTGAAAGAAAAGGGCAACTGGCTCTGAAGTTATGTAAGAAAATGTGTTAGAAAAAAAAAAATCCTGTGTTGTTTGGGAAGTGTTAAAATATTTCTCTGCGGTGAAAATTAAAAGTATCACCTCAAAAGGCACTGACAGGAGGATGCTGACTGTCTGCCAAAGATGGGAACTCAGACTTTTCAGAATCAGAAATGAAGTCCAAAATATGAAGCACTGAGTGCAGCAGTGAGCCGGGTTAAAATAAATCCAGACTTCATTTTGCCTTATTAGGGAAAAAGACCTTTGGCTGAATTCAATCTGCTCTTTTTTAATGTCAGTGGATCAATTCTTTTCTCACAGCTAGAGTTAAAAGGCTGCAATCGGCAAAAACCACATTAGAAGACTTGAGCTTTCTTTCTGTAGAGCTTTGAGACTGCAGCTGAGACAAAAAACCCCAGAATTTAATACCATCTAACTTTAATGAAAGGTAATGTATAAGACATATGGCTTGTGAGGGAAAAAAACAGCTTTTGGCTCCAGAACGGAGGATTATATTGTGGACCAGCTGTTATAAACTGGATATCCACTCACATGTTCAGTGACAGGTCTCCGGTTTACATGGTTACTCTTTAAACTGTAACACCAGGAGCTAACAGAGACACATTCACACTATCAGGCTCGAAGAGGAATATAGTTTAGGAGTTATAAAACAAAATATTACCGTGGACAGAAGGAGCAAAGACTGTATTTAGAATGAACAGTGTGGCTCTGTCTTTCACCATTGTGTAGTTTTGGTGCCAAAGTCCCTTCATTTAAAATGTAAATTTGCAGCCAGAGAATCTGTGTGGAGCTAGGATAACAAAAGAAAGTATTTTTTTTCTTTGCAATGTCTAATATTGTCTAAGGATTCACTGCATTTCACCCTAAAATGACTTAAGACTTATTTAGAGCAGTTTTTGTCTCTGTGAGCTTTAAAACATTCTCTATTGATTCAGTTATATTTGATTTAGGTTTGACGGATGAATCTTCCTGCTAGTTTTTTAAATACATTTATATTTATGATTCATGCTGGTATGCAATGCCATTCTGAGGGTATAATGTTTATTTCTACTTAAGATATCAATTTTGGTGGTTTATTACATAATGCATTAAATTCTTATTCCTTAATAAAGAAAAAGTTCAACACCCTCATTTTGTAATAACTGATGCAATGTGTAAGATCTTGTTACATAACGTGGCAAAATTTATTACACATTGCGTTCAAGAGTTTCATTACAAAATATGTCAGATTATTACAAAAGTGGTGTTTTCACAATATGAAGCAAACATTTTATACATTATTGCAAAATGTGGCATTCTTACATAATGTGACGTAACAAGGTCCTAATACTGAACACATACCTGGTGTAAGTGCACAGATGGAGAAGTATGCAGTCAACATAAAAGAGAGTGGAGACAGAGTGGAGATGTATCTGATGTATTCCTGGTGTCAATGGGTCCATCAAATAAACCCAAACTCAATTAAGACCCTGGTTCCAATGGTTAAAATGCACAGTTAAAATGTGTAAAGTCTGGATGCTCTATAACACTTTGTGTATGTACAGTTGTGCCTAAAAGTTTACACCCTCCAGCAGAATTTTCTGATTTTTTTGGCCTTTTCTCAGAAAATATGAATGATAACACAAAAACCTGTCTGTCACTCATGGTTAGAGGTTGGGTGAAGATATTTATTCACAAAAAACTGTGTTTACTCTTTTTAAATCATAATGGAACAGAAACTTCAAAAATGACCCTGTTCATTTTTTTACACACACTGATTACAAGCAAATAGATCACAGGTGAGGATAGTTACCTTTAGTAGACATTCAAACACATTTGTGTTCACTTTTGTGCATTT
The DNA here is from genome assembly GCA_008086565.1 of Thalassoma bifasciatum. Taxonomy (NCBI): domain Eukaryota; kingdom Metazoa; phylum Chordata; class Actinopteri; order Labriformes; family Labridae; genus Thalassoma; species Thalassoma bifasciatum. Next base: position 24,116 of record RPOG01000524.1, read on the forward strand.
ATCAGGACAAAACCACCAGAGTTGTGTAAACTTCTTAACAAGGTTATTTTGGAAGTTTCTGTTGTCATGATGATTTAAAAAGAGCAAACTTTTTTTTTTTCAATAAATGCCTTCACCCAACCACCAACCATCAGAGATAAAAAGGTTTTTGTGTTATCATTCATATTTTCTGAGAAAAGGCCAGGAGGTCAGAAAATTCTGCTGAAGGGGGTGTAAACTTTTGGGCACAACTGTATATGTCAAAACCTCTTCATCAGAGTTAGGGTTAAGCATTTCATGATTATCTACATGAGATATCTACATCAGAAGGATGTATCCAGCTGGAAGTCGTCAATCCAAAAAACCTGAAAAAGCCTTTAAAAAAGAACTCTGTCTCTAGCATCTGTCTCCTTTAAAGTGTCAATTCAACAAGTCCATCTGCAGTGCAAAAAGCACGATCAAAACCAGCACAGGATGAATACCTTACACTAACAGGCAAACTGTAGTGTTCATAACAAAGTAGGTTTTTCCCGTCTTTGCCTTCTATGGTGTCATTTTTAAGCTCATGGCCTTTGTCCTTGTAATTTAGGATCCAGGAACTTTTGAGCAAAAGCACCTGTAAACCATGTCCCTGATTATGCAGATTTATGCATAGGTTTGTGTGGTGATGGTCAAGGTGAAGCTGTCATTTCTCAGTCTTTCCAAAGTTGAGATAGCTTGAGTTAATGGTTTCAGACAGATTTTAACTTTGTGAGTGTTTTTGGATTGTAACATCTGAAGCTGCTCACTAACATTTAATTTCTCTTCTTTGGCTCCAAAAACAACTACTGCAGTTTTACCTTTCTGTTGAAGAAAGCTGAGTCACAGCCACTCTTTGATTTTTCCAACACATTCACTCAGCGCTTGTCCAGGGCCGTTGTCGCCTATGGTGACTTACTTCGTTGTTTTCTATAACACAAGGCTGACGGATGACATCTTTCATTCTACAAATAGAAACCAGAACATTTCTGTCTGTTCTGGTCCTTCCCCCTCAGAGTCATCGGTCAGAATCTGACAAAGGAGAAAACATTCTTTGTATATCTCCATTGTACAAATACATAAATCCCCTGTCCTCATCCTATTATACTCTCTCTGTATATTTGCTGGGCTGTGTTGGGATCAGGGGCGGATCTAGAGAACTATTTATGGAGTGGCGAGAGAGAGAGAGAGAGTCAAATGTTAAGTGGGGGCAATATGGCAGAAGTCAATGTGCTGAATTAAATTAATATGAGGGTGACCATTCTGAAATGCCAAAAAGAGGAAACTAAACAAAAGACAACTAAATACTTTCATAACCCAAACATTTCTGTAAAACACTCCCTCTCTTATTGAAGTGAAATTTTCCAATAAAGGCAACATTAATGTTGTATTGAAGCCAATTACTGCTGGTTAAAAAGTTCAAAATAATAATAAAAAAAAACTGGCTTTGTTGTGATTTCTCCACTTTAAATTCTTCTTCTTTTTTTTGGGACGTATCACATCTCAAAACTTTGAGATATGGAAAAAGTCCAACTTTTGCCCAACAATTTTGACTAGTTACCTCAAAATTTTGACTTTTTAAATCAGAATTCTGACTTTGGTATCTCATTTTATTGACCTTTATCTCAAAGTTTTGGCCTTTAAACTCAAAATATAATTTTTTTTTTCTTAGCTCAAAATCATGTTGCCCCATATTTTGACTGTTGACCTTAAAATACAAGTGAAAACTGCTGTGGGCACTGATGCTGCCCACAGCTCAAATTTTTATACCTCAAATGTTTGACTTCTATCTAAAGATTCTGACTTTGGTATGTCACATTATTGACTTTTATCTCAATATTTTGACTTTTAAACTCAAAATATGATTTTTCTAGCTCAAAAATTCAACCTTGCCCCATATTTTGACTATTTAGCTCAAAATACAAGTGAAAACTTTTGCGGGCACTGATGCTGGGGACGATGGGGTGATAATGTCACGTCATCTCATTCATTGCAGTTGGTAATTCATGGATGTGTCTGATGAGGTTTAACATTTCTCTGAATTTAATCTTATAACTGGGGTGGCAACAGAGGTAGCAAGGCTTTATTTTAGAGGGGCAGCTGCCACCCTATGCCACACCAGTAGATCCGCCCCTGGTTGAGACTCAATGACAAGACCCTGGCTCAAGCCTCATGTTGGAAAATAAAGAAATAGAACATAAGAGTGAAAGCAAAGAAAACTAGACCATCAGAGGACACATATGGCCTTTTGCTTTTTCCAACACCATCGCCCCCCCACCAACACTTTAAGAGCATCCCCCTGACTCAGGGAAATCTGACAGCTCTTGAATCATTATCACAGAAGATTCTGGAAATATCCCACAAACCCACAGAAACAGTCACCACATGGTAATCAATCATGTTTTTAAATGAAATGCTCCAAAGCTGCTCACACTCCCAATGACGGAGAGTCATAGTGTCTATTTCCAGATCATACTACAGGATTACAGCACCGCATTGACCGATCAGCCGGCAGTGCAGCCATGGAAATGGAAACAAGTGTCACAGGGAGCATACATACATGGCAACACTTCCTCTGCTGTGATGCTTTGTGCATCCAATGGAGGCTGGAGCATCCAGAGGATTCTCCTCTCGTCTCACAGGAAACAGAAGACATATTTGGTTTGAAACGTGTCGAACCAGGAAGCGTCATGCGCCAGATCTCAGCTCGTACATACTATTCACAGACTGAGCAGGAGAGAGAGAGTGAATCAGAGCAGGCTCCAACACAGAGCTCGCTCACTCACTCGCTCGCTCTTCCTGCCCACGGGAACAGTCTGACTCTGTGTGCGGACAGGTTTTCACACATTCAGCCATCTCTCTCACAGATACAGAGACAGTTATCTGTCAGTCTCAGAGACTGGGAGGCTAATTAAAGGAGCAAGCTGTCGAGGGGCGAGCAGCAGACAGCCTACATGTCACCTACAGTGTTCCTGTTGTGTTCTTTGGTGCTCCCCTTTCTCTGGATAGAGTCTTTATTTTTAACTATGGAGGTCGAATTATCTCTTCTTTCTGTCATCACATATTTGGTTGTTTTTGAAATGAACACACTGATGACAGATACAACATAGCCAATCATATCCACAGTAGTGAGTGTCATCCATGTTCACATTATTCAACTACCTCCAGTAACCACGTGCAGGGATGTTGTGTAAACAAAAATCAATACATAAGCTCACCTACGTGTTATACATACATGCCAGGAGCATAGACAAGTTAATGTATAAAAAGAAGAATGGATTACATATAGAACATAGTTGTAGTTTCTGTAGACTTTTCCTGGTTTGTGATGGAGATAACAGGGTTAATGTGGCAGCAGTGTTGAAGCTCCTTTGGTTCGTTTTGCTCCAAAGTTAAATATTTAAACATGGCCCTAAATAGGCACAAACAGCTGAGGTTCTTGAGCTAGAAATCCTAGTGTCATCATCTGAACATTTATAGACAGTTACAAAGTCTGCCATACTTAGCTAGTAGCTGTGTAGACTTTCTGAAAAAGCTCGTGTTAGAGCTACAGATTAAGACTCCACTTCCAATAACCCTTTGCTCCCCACTGTCGTGTGAACCAAGGCATGTGTTTGTTTGGATTGTCAAGAAAATGAAAGGAAGGCAGATTTTCTTTTTAATTCCACTTTCCCTTGTTAAAGACAACTTTTTTTTTCCAGATACAACCTGAAGCTGTAATGTGTTGGTTAACAGTGATGTAGCACTGTTGTTTGAAATGTGACAACCAGCAAACTTTGTGACCTCAGTTTGTACCGTAATTTAGTAGCTGTCTACATTAAACGCTACTCAAAGCGTGGTGCTCTGAGATGTATGTAGGTAAAGTTAGTGAATCCCGGCTAGCCAGTGAAGCCAGTGTTCATCTACCAAGCAGAGCTGACGCAACCTGACTCTTCATTTTATCGATGGACTCTCAGGTTTGAACAGATCACTGCAGTAAAACTGCTGGATGTGGGTCAGAATGAACATGTTTACAAACAGCTTTGCCCAACTTTTAGCCTTTAGCTTCTGTTTTAGCCTTTATCCCGTGCACTATCGCTCTCCCTTTTAGCTTTAATCTGTTCTGTCTGTCAGACAGCCCAGAAAATCACAGATCTCTCTTTTCACTGCAAAACTTTGTCAGCTGGTGTAGTGTTGTAAGAAAGACTTCGACATGCTGTAATTAAATCATGTCCAACCTGACTGTGAAGCTGAGAAGTAGTGTTTAGAAATAACCTATTATAGCGCTGATGTTTTATATATTCGATGAAACCATTGAGACTTAATAAAGGTTTCCTTTTATTGTTTCTTGTATGAAGAAAATCTTATTTCAAGAAACCTGTCAGGAACATTTTTCCTACCCTATTGGAATTTTCTATTTCGTCAGTACAAGCAATTCAAGTGTTATTTTTCACTTCTACTGTCTTAAATGAAGACACTTTTTTTCACTTATCAGGTGGATGTATCTCTAATTAAATCCAATAAGACAATTTTTTACAGACAGTGGTACAAAGACAAATACTATAATCCCATTTTTGCAAGGAAATTGTATAAATCCACAGACAAAAGTGAATACCAGTATTTCTTACTTGAAAACTAGGTCAAAGCAATCATATCCACAGGATGTTTAGCATTTTCATAATGACTTTTACTCTGTTACCATCTTGATGTTGACATTTTAGCTACTTTAGATGATGACTAACAGCTTTTGTTGTAAATGGATTCCACTGCCTCCTCACTTTGAATCTTTCATCATTTTCTGTCTATTGAATTCATGAATTAAACTTATGAGAACTGATAATCAAATTCAAAACCTTTGATAGCCATTGAACAGCACAGCTTTTACATCAAAATGGTTTATACTGACATTACATTAGTAAACTTTTGGAAGACCCGAGTCATGAATGGACAGGGTTTCAAAGCAAAATGAAAACTCTTTAATTCAACAAGAAAAAACAAAGAGCACAACTTCTGTCCTTAAAATACTCAACTTTAACAGTGAAAGTGAAGCAGTCAGAACGTAAACAGCTGCATAGATGTACAAAAAGCAATGAAAAAACAGTAAAGTGCTTATGTGTGGAATTGAGTTAGTATATGAATGTGCTCAAAGACATGAGAGAAATTATTTTCATGCGGACTTAACAGTAGAAGTAGTACAATAAGTTCAGTCTGGGAAGCTGTGGATGGTAAAGTAGACGATAAAAGTCTTATGTAATAGCTCAAATACACGATAGTATGTTATTACATGACATTAAAGGGCAGTAAGAAGACGTTTGAGCCCGTCTTCATGTTAAGGAAGAAACTTTATAAGCTATTAACACAAATTGACAGTGACACAGTGATGCACAACAAGGTCTCCATCAAACACACTTATGCTTTCCATTAAAGCACCAGTGAACAGGAATAGAAGGTAATGTCTCCACCAGACATAAACATGTTACATATTCAAAGAAAATAGACCTTGTGTTCCCTTTCATGTGTCCCTCATCAGAAATATATGCACAGAACACAGTTTCAAATGGGGTGATACTTTAATATCTTGTTAATAACCATCATTCCACCCACTTCTCATAGATCTGTCAAACATCTTTAAATTAAGTCAGTCAAAGGGCTGCTAAAGACATTTGGTGCTGTTATTTAATGTGTAGGTGCAACTTTAATGCATATATTAGCCTCTGTCTGTCTATACAAGCTTCTTAGGGCTGTTAATTCCACCTCCATAGTCGAGCTGATCATATTTGATTCTTCTATTTGCTCAAAAACCAAAGCAGCTTGACTGTTTTGAGTTTGGGAAGATGTCTCACCACTCAGCCAAGAGGATTTATCAGTTCACGTCAGGATCTGATGAGGCCTCTTGGGTAAAAGGTGAAACCTCTTTACAAACTCTAAACAGTCCAGTTACCTCGGTTTGTGAGTGTACAGAACAACTATTACTTAGATGAGTGATAATTAACATGAACATATCTTATTTGACTCCTGTCCGTTTAAATCTGAAGGGTTTTTTTTTCCCGTCCTTAAAGAGGGAGTGTTTTGCCATATTTTAAGATTCACACTGTCACTCTGGTGCCCCTGTAGTATCTTTACATCATTTAAAGCCAAAAAATATCTATAATGCTGTCTCTACTGTCAAAGAAATCCTTTATTTCAGCCTTTTTCTTAAACACTTCATTTTATTGATTGCTTCTTTAAGGCTCCTCCCTCCACAAAACCCCCTTTCCTCTGATTGGCCAGCCCTCGCACCTTCAATGTGTGTTCAATATGTAGAGGTTTGAAAATCTACATGATTAGTCTGATTAGCAATGTTACTTCACACCCATGTTTAAAAATATAATGGTATAATAGAAAGCAGAATACCCCGTCTTTAACATCACTGACCAAAGACCTTAAGACAATTCATCTTTCAAAATTAAATGTAATCGTTTGAATTTCCACTCCAAAAGATTGGACTCACAAACTAAAATAATAAATATCTGAAGTTGAAATCACTCTTTCATGCCCAGTTCTCTCCCTCTCTGACAGGTAGTTGGGCAAGAAATGTGAAATTTCCTTTATAACACAGAAATCTTGGCTTCTCATCCCCACAACCTTCAAATCAAATTAAATTGAAGTATTTATTTCCAAGTAACAACAATTTGAGCCAGTTAAGCTTTCTCAGTAGATGGACACCAACACTTTTTGACAGATATTAATTTGTTAATGCGTTATATAATACCAAAGAGCAATTCTGCATTTTAAAATAACAGGAATTAAAAAAAGGCACTCTTTTCTCCCCATACTTTGTTTGATTTTTAAGTAGACATCATGTCACAGAGTTATCAGTATATTTTGGTGTGTTACACCTGGAGAAAGTGGAGGAAAGTCCTTATGCAATGTACTTTTGTTCATGCTGAAGCATTACACCTATTTTCCTTAATGTTTTATATTCTGATTTGATTTTGTCGAAAATTATTCTTACAGGTGACAGTTACAGTCAGGGCAGGATAACTTTTCTCCTTTTAGCAGTTACTACCATTATTTTCTCTGAAAACCATGGAATCTGAAATAGAATCAGTAAAAGTAAATCAATAACCAACTCTTGATAACTGATGTAGATCAGAGAAATGTGACACCCGGCCTCAAAGCTTATACAAACACTGTATTTACATTCTTGAACCTTTAACAGATTAGTCTACGTACACACATTGCATAAGACACTGACTGAATCAGTCCACGTATTTATGTAAGCATCTTAAATATCTCTCTGAAATGTGAATTAGCTAATGTGCCAAATCTGCTGTATGTGTGCAGGATGACTGGCGTTCACATTTAATGTATGAAATCATACCATATGCAGATTAACTGTCTGTGACGAATGGATACAATTACATTCACTTATACTCCATCAGATCACTCTCTGCAGATCCCTTTTTTCCTGTCTTTATGCTGATGGTATCTTCTTTCTCCTAAAATGCAACCTGATCAAAAGCTACAACACTACTTGTACTATGTAACTATGGCATAACTGATTCTTAAAGCTAAATATAAGATCTCATATTATTGGTGAATACACTCCTGATCAAAATCTAATGAACAGTTGAAAAATTGTACTTATCTACATTTTGCACTGTTGGATCTTAAAAAAAAAGTTATAAGTAGATTAAATGTAAAAAGAAAAAATGGGAGTGACACGGAAAAATTGAGTAAACAATTCATTGCAAACAACAATGACAGGTAAATAGTCTGTTCATCAGCTGATCAAAAGTTTAGGACCACAGTCTTTAAAAGACAAATTCGCACAAAAATGTGGCTCTAACCTCATTTTCTGTTGTATATTCACACTGTCATGACCTCCTGATGGCAAAAGCTGAGATGCTTTCTCTCTATGAATGTGGCCTGATTATTGAGCTGCATAAACAAAACCTCTCACAACACAACGTCATCACTGCTGTGCTGAGGTTGAATGCAGTAAGACAGACATTTTGAATTTCTTCAAAGATCCCGAGGGTTATGGGACAGTCAAGTGGTAGACCCAAAAACAGCCAGAGGATCTGATTGGCCAACTGTGAGGACATGGGACAATCCTTTACTCAAACTGAGGCCGTTACTGGGGTGGGCATCATGATCTTTTTTTTCCTTCAATGGAACAATAGAGCTTCAGGATGCTCAGGGGCATCAAAAAGCAGCAGGCTATGTGGAGATGTTGCAGGAGGCGTCCTTCATGACTGAGGGCCCTGCTCTGTGCTAATGACTGAGATTTTCAACAGGACAACATTGCAGTTCACAATGTCTGCCTGACAAAGGACTTTTTATTCTTCCTGAGGAACACTCTCACTCTTTTGGAGCATCCTGCATGTTCCCTTATATAAATCACATTGAGAACATTATGGGATGGATGGAGAGGGAAGTTTACAAAAATGGACGTCAGTTCCAGACAGTAGGGGCCAAACATGAAGCATCTTCATTACTTTGAGCAATGTTCACACTAACCTCCTGGAAACACTCACATCAAGCATCAACAAACTAATTATGTTGAAATGTTGAGTGTTACCACTGCATGTAGGATTGTTTTTAATGGGATTGAAAGCACTTTGTTCTATATTTAATGTATGAAAAGTGCTTTGTAAATTAAGTTTTGATTTGATGGTGTCATAGTGGGAGGAGATGAAGATCCAATGAAGATGACGGTCTCTTGAAGACTGAGATTTAATAAATAGGACTCATGGGTGTCACTCAGTTCAGCACTGCTCCAATAGAGCAATGGAGATGTTTGTGGCTTAGCATTTCGACTTTAAGCCTTTCCTGCAAGAAAACACTTAATGTTGAGATGGGGCTTAGCATTTAAACCCTTAGCTGAACGGAAATGTGCCCCCACCCTAGATTTTCATAGTACCAATAAGAATGGTGGAGCTCCTCAATTCTGAGTCATTTCTTCAAACTTTTGTTTATAGTTTAAGGGTTTTTCTGTCTTTTTTTTTAGCTGTGGTCTTGAACTGAGTTTAGCTGCTGAATAGACTATTTCACTTTGTTGTTTTCAATAAATTGATTATTCCACTCTTTTTTTTCCCTCACCTCCATTTCTTCTTTTTACATTTTGAAACTGGACTTTAAACCTTTTCAAGATCCAACAGCGAAAAATGTAAATTTGTGCAATATTGCGTGCATTTTGTGAGGTTATACAACACCGGAGTCTTTGTTGCTATGGGGGGCTTACTATTCTTATCTGGTACACAATGAAACAGCAGGTACACAGCCATCTTTCTTTTTTCTCTCTGCATGCTTGCAGGTTTATTTGCTGGTATTTGCAGGTCTATCCCCACTCCCTTCCCCCTCTGTTTTTTTCCTGGGTGCTTTCTGTAGAGACTCAGGAAGGTGAATCACGGCACAGTGAGAAAACAGTCCTGACACAGGGAGAGTGACATCTGCCACATCCCACTGCCCACACTTATGCTGTCCTTCGAAGGTTGATGGATGAATCAACGCTGTGTGAAAGGCCACAGCAAAAGCCACAGAGAAAGGTTGTTTATAGCTAAAAGCTGGCTTTGAGAGGAGAGAATGGTACAGGAGAAAGTTTTGACATTAAGAATACACTGATTCTTGATTCAAGTCTGGATGTAGGACGGAGAAAAAAAAACATAATAGACTTCAATAAATCAGTCATCACACCATTTATCACAGCCAGGCATCAAACGAACTGTCTCGTTCTCAACTTTATCCCCTGCCCTCGTCTCGCACCCTCTCCCCCGACAGATCGCAGCACCCACACATGTCTGGGAGTGTGACTGTTATGTGTAGCAGTGGCTAGACTGCAGCCATGTGCCTCCAGATACTCAGACGGGCAGATGGCAATAATGACACACTTTATTTTATAAGAGTTAATATAAATGCAGACACAGACCCAGACAGAGCTCTATATGATTATCAACCGACGTCTTGTCTCTGCCCAGAGATCAGAATCACACTATCTGAAAGAAAATGAGTCACCTCAAGAGAAGAGGTGATAATGAAGGAGCAGGAAGAAGAATAAGAATAAGATGAGCAAAAAGGGGTTTACAAAATCATGTCAAAGTTAGAAAGAGGCACAAGAAACCAGAGGGAGATAGAGAGAAATAATTAGAAGAAGAATTGGACAGATTGGAGCACAGAAGGCAGCGATGGATTATGCATGGCAGAGATGAGGGAGCTTTTGTTGGGGGAGTACTTTCTAAAATCTCTACAGCTCAGTGTCTGCACTCAGGAAATGTTCTGCTGCATTTCAAATCTTCTCACATTGAATCTTTTATATCACAAGATGACATTTAAAATGGTCCGTATGATTGCTAACCACATTGGTTTGTATGATGATGCCCCTGCATTCAAACCCTCTCTTTGTGTCTTCACTTTAGTTCTATTTACACATGCCATAACTATGGCTTTACCTTTCCTTGTACAGTGCTGCCCTCTGCTGGTCTTTGAAGCCATATTGCATAATAAATATTTGCTTTCCTTTGCTGCAGTGCCAACAATTTTATATAACAAACACACTTATGTAACAGGAAGTGCCAGAACAGTATATCCCTATATTATTCTTCAGTTTATAAGATTTTAAAGATTTTTTGCAGCTTCTTGGCTTCAGATTCACTCACTGCAGCCCTTATCCATGTCCAAGTGGACACTCAGGCCTCCGTTCTCCTTCATCCGGGCCTCCTCTTGGCCGCCACTCTGCTGACAGAACTGAGCTTTCGCTGAGGCCTTTAATCGTCTCTGGTAGCGCTGATTTTCCTCGGGGTAGGAGACCACAGACAGAGGCAGTCTGCAGATGGCTTGGATCTCGGAGGAAATGAGGAGGAAGATGAGAGTCGACAGGCAGAAAGGCCACGTGCAGGCCGGTAATGCGAGCTGAAAGAGGATGCCAAAGGAGAGGAGAGCGTGACACATGATCTGAGAAATGTCTGGGTGTTCTGGTGACGTTTGAGACTTTGAATCTGGAGCAAAGTTTCTGACTCACCACGGACATCAGTTTGGAGATGGCTGCGGTCATGTATGCACAGAAGAAAGCTGAAAAAACATGTTAACAGATTTTAATACCATATAATTGCTGTGAAGGACGATGCTGATCATGTTTGACAGTCTTACCACATGTTAGAGCCAGTATATGAGTTTGCCATGTTAAGACATAAAAGACACCTCCAATGGCAATGCAGGAAAGAGCGCTGTTATATCCCCACAGCCCTGAGTAAATATCTGTATGAGGAGCTGCCAGAGCAAGTCCTGCAACACACATCAGGGGAGAGCTCAAAAATCCCCTCAAAATGTCTTATTTCAGGGGAATGCAGAGCAAAAATGTCATATTTTCAAAAACTGGGTCATCATTTTGCATTACGTAAGACACAAACATCCAAATGCTCATTGACAATTATGCTATGCTTCTCTTTAGAAAGCTTATTGGAACCATATTTCCATATCTCTGTGCAAATGAGAGTCTTTTCACCAGACAGCACGCCAGCAGCTGAGCCCAACATGGCGTGGAGACAGATCACTGGCGAGGAAAGCAGCAGGGCCAGGAGAATGAGCCCGCCTGTCCAAGGACTGTCGCAGCCGTACACCTGGCCAACACCAACTGGCACTGACAGGAGGAGCTGCAGAGACTTCATTTTACTTACAGTTCAAACAAATAGCACACATTATAACAACATATGAGCAGCATAGGTGCCAGCATTATGAGCTAGGTTGTGCAGAGATAGCTTAAAGTGACTGTGAGGAGAATATGTATAGAGAGGATTACAGCGCCTCTGTGGATTTCTGCAAACTGTGATGTATTTGTGTAGAAAGTGAAAATGAAAGTAGATCAGGTTTTCTTTTTAACACTACTTTTAGTTGTTCAAGACGACTTTTTACCAGATACAGCACAACGAGGTAATGGATTAATCAACAGTTAGGTAGCACTGTTGTTTGAAACGTGACAAAAACATTGTAAATTTGAACCGTAGTTTAGTAGCTGGCTATATTCAGGCTACCATCATTTCTGGGCTATAAGCAGCTACTTCTTTCACACCCTTTAAACCCTGTGGCTTAAACAATGATGCAATGTGATATTTTTATGGGCTAACTAGATTCATGCTACCAATACATGTAGGCCCTGTTTATGCAAAGTTTCACAACTTTTCACTTGAAATTAACCAAGTGGGAAAAAAATCTGCGAATCTATGGAAATGCTGAGGGACTGAAAACCCTGTTGTATGCATGACAGGCCTGTAATTGGTGATATACCATATAATAGGTTAGACGCTGAACTAGAGGTGAGCTAATCATCTTATGTTTATATTGAATGCTTCCTCACTGATTGCAGAAATGGTGCAAGACGTGCACATTTCCTTATAAGGTGGTCAGCAGATTCAGCATCCAAAGCTCAAAATGATAGTATGCCACTGTTACTGTTATTGTCGTTGTCCTGGTTTGCGTATGGCTATACCACAGTGATGGTACCATGCACGGAGTAGAGTGTGACATCAGCGTTTCAACTGAAAACTCTGGTTTACTGTTATCATGACAACGGTGAAACAGAAGATGAAGATAGTGACTCTTCTGGTAGGCTACTGTGTAACCCGGGGTGTTACACTGTTAGGAAAAAAAAATGTAATCAAAGGTCAAAAAAATCATTTTGTAAATATTCCATGTTACGACATGGATACCTGCAGCTTATAGACAAGTGTGGCCTATATATTTTCTTTTTTTTTCTATTTAAATTTAGTGAGAGCTGCTTGTCTGTAGCGTGTAACCCTAGTGAGTCCTGATTATGTCCTACCAGTGCCCATCTACCAATTTCAACCTAAGTAAGCAGAGCAAATGCAGCCTGGCTCTCCATTTTATTGACAGTCTAAAGTTTGAACAGATCACTACTGTAAAACTGCTTCATGTGGTTTAGAATGAACTTTATTGCAAATAACTTAGCCTTTTTTGAGCCTCTAGCCTGTGCTCTATCACTCTCTTTAGACTTTTGCTGCCCTTCTGTTCCTTTTCTCTCAGACATTTCAGTTCCACTGTCCACTACTGTGACTAAATAAAACACAGAAATTGTTTTAAGCAGAGGAAAACGCAGATCTCTTTTCTTACTGCTAAACTTCGTCAGCCGGCGTGGTGTTAACATAGAGACTTTAGCATGCCATAAATCAATCCAGTTCAGTCCAACCCAATTGTGAAGCTAGGAACTATTATGTAGAAATAACCAATTAAATTTTAGCACTGATAACCTCATTTTAAACTGGGGATTATGAACAAGCATGTATCTAGAAATCAAACTTATCCAAGATCACTTAGAAACTCCTCACGGCCCTTTAAAACATTCTTCTTTCATTTTACCTGAGAGATATTGAGGCTTTGGATTGAGTCAGGAGAAGTATACTGAAGATGCTTTGGCTGGAAGTTCACCTGAAATTACACTGAAGTGAGTTTTATTTGCAGATTGATGCTGAAATGTGTTGTAGGGATGTTCTGTACCTCTGGGAAATAGGGGTGGTTGGCTCCTGTCGCTGCAATATGCACGCACACCAAAATGTTAAAGGGTAGGGTGAATATTGGGAGGTCCCATTTGCTGGAAACTGAGGACAAAGCACTGGAGACCACGGGGCTGTTAACAGGAGCAGGAAATGGATTACCGATTGTGAGGAAAAGCAAAGCATTATGAGGAGGTTGCTAACGAGCTTTCATGGACATGAGGACGTTATGGCCCTGCCTGGATTGTTAATGTTTGACTCAGGGGTGGACCTTGTTGTAGAAACATAATGCGGTGTCTTTGCTGAGGTTTTTCCTGTCATAGTTGTTTGCAGACGCTGTCGTTTTGTGGGCGCAAAAGCCGCCCATCCTGCCTTGAATCAGACCCTCAGAAACAAAAGTATAAAGAATGGAAAAACTGTGTAACTTCTGCTCCAAATGGCTTTCACAACAAGCTGTTACTTTTGTCCCTCACTACGAGTGGGCCATTAAATTAATTAGAAGAGATTAAACTGACTCTTACCACAGCATGGACATGAAGATATTTGGTAGTAAGAGCCACCAGTACCAGCTTCCTTTGGCGGAGAAAACTGCCATCAGCATGCCAACCAATGTTCCGTTGTAGCCATACAAACCCGCTGATATGGCCTCCCTGATGTGAATGTGACAGATGTAGCCAGCATGAGAGCAAAACATATTAAATTGGAAGCAAACTGAAAATTGCTCAGTTTGAAAGCTAAAGAAAGAGAAGCCCCAGGGGATATAAGTGGGCGAGACGAGGCTAATGGTTTCGTGGTAGGAGGAGAATGTGTTCATTTTCTATGAAGAAGTCAAATCAGAAGAGGAACACGCCGTTAGACCTGTTTTGTCCCAGTAACATGGCAGACAGGGTGGAGATAAGGGTCCCCAGGAGAGCGTTCAGAGCCCACCAGGGGCTCTGCAGGAAGAGGCCCACTGTGACGAGGAGCCCGCTGAGAGGGTTGTTGACAAACATGACCTGGGCCACCCCTCGAAAAACCCAGTCCAGGAGCTGGATAACTAATACCTGTTCTGAGAAATGATGAGAAACATGAAGTGTGATGAGCTTTTGTTACCCTGAACAGCTGATTCTGAACAACAATCTGAGCAAAGATGTCACACCTGAAAGTGGGTGCACTGACAATTTTTTTAAAATCACAGTGAATTTCTGGCTACATTTTGCATGACTTTCACGGTAATATTCACAGTTATTTACTGCTAAATATTCTCACAGTAACTTCTTGTAACTTCACAGCTGTAATTTTACAGGAATAAACAATAAATAACAATTTTATACTGTCATTTTACAACTGCAAGATTTGTGATATTACAGTAATTTCTTATTGGCTTACACTTTTATACTACAGTTTTACAGCTGTCATGTCACCGTGAGTGAGGAGGGCACACAGTTGACATAAGGGCCTGCTGTACATGGGTGTATCTCACGGGGGACACAAGCTGTCTTTGCCCAGGCTGTCTACTCTTCACTCTAGTGATGTGTCGTTCGTGAACGATTTGTTCAAATGAATGATTCATTCAAATAAACAAATCATATGGGTGGACGAATTGAACCGAATCACTTACTTGAGAAGATTCATTCATTTATGAACTGCAGTTGCGCCCCCCTCTCCTGTCTCTTGGTGGTCTCAATGCACATTTAGTTCATGAATGAATCACTGACAGACTGAGATAGAGAGACACAGCTCAGTCACTGAACTGGGGCTCTGTGTCAGTGATTCGTACTGTACGTGCTGAATGTACTGAAGGTACGTATGTCCAGTACGTGAACGAATCGCGAACTGAAAGAGAGAGACATGGTTCAGTGACTGAACTGGAGCTCAGGATTATTCCCCACCTGCAATTTCCTAGTACGTTCCAAAGCAAGACTGAGTGTTTGGCATTGTTTCAGCTCATTAAATTTTGGCAGGCGGAGCACGGAGAAGTACCTAACGATTCAGTGAACAAATCTTTTGAACAAATCATTTTACTGAACTCATTCTAATGATTCAGTTCACTGAAAAGAACTGTTTTGCCCATCGCTACTTCCCTCTTCACTGTGGAGCAGACCATTCACACTATACAGCATAAACAGTTGCTCTACTCCATTTGTCATATACAGCTGGTCAATGCCTTGTGACTCCAGTGTGTTTTACTCAGGTACAGCAGGCCGTCATGTTCACTGTGTCCCCTCCTCACTCATGGTTACAAAGTTTATCTGTATTTTTCTCTAAAATGTATGCATATTTGTTTCTTTTCGGGGTAGATTGTTATCATTGTAACATTTTTTTACTGTAAAAGTCAAAAGAACATTCACTAAGTTTGATGGCACCTTCCATTAATAAACTTCCCAGGAGTCCATTAACCAGATCCAAAATTTACATTAACACACTGAGATATTGCAGAGGCTTTTGATTTCAGTATTTTATTGTGAAACAGTGGTTAAATGCTGTGAAGTCTAGTCTCACAGTAATTTTACTGGTATTATTTGTCAAGGGCTTTTGATTACAACATTTAACTGTAAAATACTGTGAAAAACTGTGAAATCCAGGTCATTGTTAGCAGTGTAATCAAAAGACAACACGTACTTTTTACCCATTCTCTGTGGAGTTTCATGTCTCCTGTGAAAAACCCAACAGCTCTGAGGAGGAATGAGCGACCAGGGGCCTCTGCATGTGAAGCTTTGTTGTCCATACTGTAATTAAAGAGTATTCAATTCATTTTGGTTCAGGGTGTAGTGCAGTTTTTGGGACCATTCCTAAATACCTCTAGCCAACTGATAGGCGCTGCTGATAACAGTTCAGCTAAACACTCTGGGTCAACTAGGGTCATAATGTTTGAATCCTTGAACCTTCATTGTGATATTGTAGTAAACATATTCCTGCCAGATGGGACGCAGTAGTTTCTCAGCACATTAAATGCAAATGAACAAGAGAAAACAATATATTGCTTAATTTCACAACTTCTCTGCATCTGTTGGGATACCTGAACTCTTTTAAGTGGTTTTGTGACTGTACCTCAGTTGTGTTGTGACTTTTGTACATGGTCTGACACTTACAAGCCACTGTAGATGGCTATAGAAGAAGAATACTTCATTGAAAGTTGCTGTAAATGCAGGTGTGGTGCTGTTAGAAACAGTCAAATAGATGGACGATGATGGCAATGAAATTTAAAAAACCTCAGCAGCAAAATTTATAGCAGCACCTCTTTTTGGTGCCAGTTAACGCTTCCACACAATCTGCCAAATTGAGAATCTCATGATGTGCATTCAAATTATTCTCTTAAAGAGGGGTTATTGAACTTCTTTCAGTCTTTCTTGTCCCTAATACGCTCCAGTAGCAGCATTACAATGTACAGCTTAAAAAGAAGAAACACTTTATTTTACAGATCCATTTACATTTCATCATAATTGGGTAAGAATAAGATAACATTTCATTTTATTCATTTGAAATTTTCCCTGAATTTCATGATAATTGGGTGAAAATAAGCATGTATCTTCTTTGAAACAATGTTTGAATTTAATTCTAAGCAAATCATAATTGGTAAGTAACTATTTTATCAAATTGCTTTAAAATTTCCTCTGAATTTCAAAATAAGTAGGGTACAATTAGTGAATAATTTATTTTAAATCAAATGACTGTGTATTTCCGGAGAACCAGGTGATAGACTGCTGATGTATTCAAAATATTTGGAGTAACATTAAGTCAGCTCTACAATCAGCTCCAAATTATTCACTAATTGTCACCTACAAACCTTGAAATTTGGAGGAAATTAAAAAAAAAAACTGGACTAAACTGTAACTTACCAGTTGTGAATTCCAGACGTAATTTTAAAGAAGTTAAATGCTAATACTCACACACTTGTTGTGGAATTTGGAAATGATTCCAGATGAATGAATTTTAAGAAGTTTGTCCAATTATTTCCTAATTCTGATGAAATTTGTTGACTTGTAAAGTACAGTGTAGCCTAAAAAGTTCTTCTCTCAGGGCAGACCTAGGTGTTAGAGGCCCATCTCGTAAAGATATCACACTATTCTTTTAGACAGCACAACCGTGTGATATGAACTTTATCTTTTACTTTAATGGCTTATATATTTCAACCAGCAAACCTGACCTGAAAAATGGCTTGAAACCCGCTGCTCATATCAAAGCTTGGTGAACTTAACCATAGAAAGTTGTGTTTGTCTCCAACATTATGCAGATAATGTGAGTGAAGTGATGACAGCATGAAGTTTAAAAAGAACATTGTGAAAGACACAGCTTCACTAAATCACTGACATGGTGTAACACTCTTTCATTTTCTTCTTTATCTTTCTGATTGATGTCCAGCACAACCTAGCAAAGCATAATCAGAAAAGAACAGCTCTTTATCATTCTGTCACAACAACAAAAGTAGACCACTCAAATGCAGATACCTGTGCTATTATGCTGTCGGATTAAAACAGCAGCTGTGTGAACTGGCAACTAAACAAAGTGTAAAGATGGATGAGTAAAGCCAAACAGCTGGCGAGGAGAACTAGTTATGAGGAGAGTGATGTAAAAATGAGGGAAATTCCACAACAGAAGCTGGAGTGAGCATCAACTGGAAAAGAATAAGGTGTGTGTTGCACAGGTGGTATATATTTAGTGTTCCTCTGTAGAAGGTGATATGTTAGCATCCATCTTTCCCCTTCCACTCACAAATTTCACACTAGTCGTCACCTCAGTGCACACAAATTAGATCAGCGTGAACCTGATCCCCTCTTGCTCCCTGAGGTGGAAAACATTGCCTCCACCGTGTGAGCTAAAATCTGAACCCGACCGTCACTTTGCCTCATCATTTTTCTTTTTATACATTTTTCTTTTTTTTACATGGCAGCGATCAAAGCAGATTTCCCAAAGAGCTTCCCACTGTTAACGTCAACATCCCCAGCCCCACTTCTCTGCATGAAAGCCTGGCTGTGTTTGTGTTGTTCGGTGAGCGCTGCACCTCTTGATCTTCCAGCTCTGTCGGTAGCCTCTTTCTTTTTTTTTCTTTTTTTTTCTTTGCTACAGTACTTCTTAAGAATCAACAAAAATAAAAGCGATTAATCTGAATCCTGCAGAAAGTTTTGGGGGATTGAAGGTGTGAACAAACAGTGAATAACCTGTGGTATAAACTGTTATCTAACTATGTGTGTGCTTAGAGCTGGTTCAAAGAATGACGCTGTTATCTCCAAACCTTCGTATTGTTTTGTCTTTGAAAATCTGGATCCCTTGATTATTGTTGTTTTGTTTTCTCTGTTGGAGCATTTTTAGGAGGCCCCTGGGAGTTTCTTTTGTCTGATGGTGTTGACGATAATCGTCTGCCTCGATGCAAATCAAGTGTTTCAAAACATAACAAAACTCTGGGCGCAGGGTTTATTCCCCCAAAATATGGCACAACAAAAACAAGCTTCCCATTAAATAGAGACATTACAATAAATGAGAATACAGACTGAATGCAAAGCAGATTTAAGGAGAAGGTTGAAGATTTTTGTACCTTTAAATATCAGAGTGGAACAGATACTCTGCTTCATCGTACTCATGGCATCAAGTCTCACTGCATCTAAATTTATCTCCAGAAATAATTATTTAACTTCTCACAACATAAATGATAAAACAGACATTTATCTTACCTCTCAGAGTTGAAGCTCTTTCATTTATCTGAATGCATGCATACCTAATCAAACACCCAAATATAAAGGAATCTACATGATGTTAGTCAGCCTCTTCCTAAAGCCCCAAAAACTCCCCTCATTGTCTCTTTTCCGGAGGACCTGCCTGTAGCGGAGACCAAAGTCCCTCTCTATTCATGTGAGCTAATCAGGTAGAGGAATGTGCTTATTAGGGAAAGTATTTCCTGCTCAACCAGAACAGTACCTTTTGTTTCAGGAGTCGCTTACGAGCCAAAAGAATATGTGCCAATTTCTCAGGGAGGCAAGGTTATTTTAGTATTCAAGCAATCAGTGGATTATGTAACAATCACATCTCAACCGGGGAAAGGTAACGGGGAGAAATAACACCCTCACAGTCGCCTTAATAATCAGCATCAACAGGGATTTCAGGATATTGTGAAGCCCTTTATTGAACCAGGTTCATGACTACATCGATATGAAGTGATCAATATCTCAAGGACAAAATATGGAAAGAGTAAACAAAGCTACTGTGAGCTTTAAGTTAATCATCTACAGTAAGTGAGACAAGGCACAGTCTGTTGGACTTCTCCCAAAAAAGGGAGTAAAAGTTTAAAAACAAATACAAACTGTGCGTGATCAGGAAGTAGAAAACATAAGGGTGAGGTCTGGACCCCTCATTTGTTCTTCAAAGTACTCTTAAAACCATGGAGCTAAAAAGTCTTTAATAAGCAAAGGTAGATGGGATGTTGTTCTTACACTGCAAAAACTGAAACCTAAGCAAGTGTTTTTGTCTCTTTTTCAGTTAAGTGTATCTTACTGGGCTTGATGTGAGCCACATTGACCTGCGCTCAAAAAAATGAAACACTGACCTTGAATAAATTCATAATGTCGACTGGTTACATTTTAATAGACTAAGTCATTTGAAAGCAATCATTTTAAGTGACCCTGAAATTATTGCTTTCAACCAGCTTAATACATAAACATGGACCCAGTTGACATAATGAATTCAATTTATATCAAGGTTCTTTTTTGAGTGTGAGAAGTCTTGTTTTAAGGTATTAAAAGACAAAAAAACAGTTCTGAAATGCTTGTAATGACTGAAAAATACTCAAGTGTCTTGAAAAACAAATGTCTCCACACTGATTTTCACCCCTTTCATTATAAAGCACAAAAACCTGAATCAATCAGCTACAGTACCTGGAGTCCCACAGGGCTCTATACTTGTGCCACTTTGGTGACTCATGTAAAAGTACCAGGGGAACAGTATTAACCCTAAAAAAGCGAAACACTTTTTATTTATGAAAGAAATGCATGTCTCTACACTCAAAATAAAAATAAAAAAAATGAGACACTGTCTTTGATGAAATTATTGTATCAACTCATTCCATGTAAATGTATTAGATTGGTTCAAAGCAATGACTCCAGGGTCGACCAAGTTAAACTTAAAATCTTTGCTTTTACCTAAATTAATGCATTTAGATGGGATCAGATGACATGATAGATTTAGTCAGTCAATGCTTCATCTTTTTGAGTGTAAAGAGTAAGAATACTGTCTTGATGTCAAAATTAAACACTATCTTTTTATATAAACAGCAGATTTTTTTTTACCCCTTACAAGCAATCAAGTGTCATTTTAGTCTTTTCTATTTTGAAAAGATATTTTCAAGACTTGTCAGGTGAATGTGGCTCGTATCAAGTCTGTTAAGATATTTTACTCGAGATAAAGATACAAACACTTGCTGAGATTCAAGTTTTTGCAGTGCATCTGCAATAAAGACCATATCTGTATTAGCCATGCTGTTGCTTCTTTAACACATGGCTGTATTTCTGTTCGTGTTGTTCTGGGTAAAGAAAAAAGACATGATAATAGGCACATACAGTACAAAACTTGTGTTCATAAATGCACAGAAACTGTACACATCAATACAAAGACAGAGTTACACACAAACTAACGGACACTCGTACACAAACTCTTGCACAACCACACACAGCATTATTTAGAGTTCTGGGGTCATAATCTTCAGAGGGAGCTGACAGCGTGCTAATTGCTGAATTCCTGGAAATCCTCTGGGATGGTGTCTGCGGAACAAAGAGAGAAGTATCAAGAGACTGACTCCACAATTAAACGAGGACAATCACATTCACAGCTGCTGTCTTGTTATTGTAACCACATTATTGGATGTAAATACTGAAACTGTCCCACTTTTCAGGCAGTTTGAGTTTTAAAGGAAACAAAGAAGACAGATTGTGTCCCGTGGGACGCCAAGTCATTGCAAAACTAAGTGGATTTTGGATGAAGGCTTTTCCTCACCATTGCAGCGGTATTTCAAATTGGACCAGATGATGTTTTCTTGAGAGAAGCAGAACACACCGAGTCGTCCTCCTCTCATGGTTGTGTCAATAATCACACCAGAGTCTGCCACCAGCTCAGTTCCCTCATAAAACCGGGCCCTGAAAGGAAAATGGGATTTTTGTTTAAGTGTTCATTGCGAGTTCTCCTTAACACTTCATGAAAAAAACCCTTTCTCTGTCTCTATGAGCATATTGATACATTTTTACATTTTACATTTTACATTTTTTCAGCTTTTGGTTTAGACAAATGGTTTGTAGATGCCATTCATTTAGAAATATGTGTTTTTTTTTCATTTTAAGTATTTTTGCTCATGTCAACAGGTTTGGGATTCAGAGGGTTAAATTCACATAAGCTCCCTCTGTTTCACAAACACTCAAGGTGTGCATGTTTGAACCAGAGTTAGACAGGGTAGAAATAGAGTAAGGGGGCTGGTGATAATGCATTAGTTACTCAACTTGTGATGTCATAAGATGAGCAGAATTTGAACTGATGGTCAGCCACCACAAAAAGCGTAATTTCATGTTTATCTTTGGTTTTTGGATGGAGGTTCATCACCTTCAGTGAGAACAAACTTTTTTTCCTTGTTGTTATAAACTCATTAGGCTAACTTTAGCCTGGCTAAGCTAAGTGAAGGTCCCAAATGTTGTAAGCTTCCTTTATCAGTCAGTAAGAAGTTATTCAGAACATTAAGTCTTACCTGATGTATCCAACTTGTGGGCGATGCTGCAGGTACCATCTGTAGGACACTTTGTCCTTCCAGCCCACGTTTCTTGGATCCTTCCACAGCAGACGCACCTGATCGTTGGTGTCTCCTGTGTGCCACAGTGAGTTTCTCAAGTGCTCCCCAGGGCCTGATCTAGACTTCACAGCCTGACAAACAGTCAGAAGCAGAGAGAAGTGAGGGGTGAGGGAAGTGGAAGCAGACAGACAGCAGAGAAGCAGAAATGTGGAAAACATGTCAGGGGATAAAAATAGTTTGTCTTCCGCTTGCGGGGATTTATGACATGATTTGTTTCTTCACCTTCAGCTGGATGCCGGGCTCAGCCACAGCTCTGAAGGGGGTCGCCTGCCAGTAGGTCTGCTCAGTCTGCTTCCACATCACTACATAGAAGGAGGAGGAGTCTTGGTAGCCAAATATGAAACCGGCGTAGTCGTCGTCGGTTACTGTGTTTACGTGAAATGTGCCCTCAAAGTCCACGCCGCTGAAAGCAGTGTAGCCTGAAAACAGACAGATGTCAAGTCTGTGTTTTCTTTTTCTGCATGAAAGTAACTGAAACTCAACTCGGATGATATCTCACCAACAGCAAGTCCAGGGTCACTGTTCATGGTCTGAACAATTTCCATTCCCTGCAGGAAAGACAAAAAGTCCCCAATGAGGTGTGTGTTCCCTTTGAGACCCAGATTGCAATCAAGATCTCAACACAGCATGAAGGAATCATGTGTGATTCACCGCTTAAAGGAAAACGGCTCTTTGTATTCTCACCTGATTCAAAACAACCCAGTTTGGGTCAATTTGTGCGTCACCCTCAGGGTCCAGCACCACGGTCTGATAGGCCCTGAAGTCAGTCAGGGTCACCTCAGCGTTCTCGGGGCAGTTATCAATCCTGTCGATCACTTTGTCCTGGTCGAAGTCGGACTCACACACATCTCCGACTCCATCATCTGAGACACAGATGGACAGAGCTAAGATTCACATCTCTGCAGGATTCAGACAGTTTCACTCTTAGAGAGGATTTTCTGTATCATGATCACAAGTGTAGGCTGCATTACATCAGTATGCAAAGTGATTCACTGCTTTCATTTCTTTGAAAACCAATGTATTTTGTGATTTGAAACCGGCTTCAACAAAAATGTCACTAAGGCGGGCCTCCAAAGGAAATTGATTTCTCTTTTTGAGAAGCTGCGAGCTGCAAGGTCTGAATACAAATCAGCGAAAGTATGCTGTCAAAGTGTAAAAAAAAAAAGTCCTTTATTTGGGGTGGCTATTCATTTGCCAGAAGGCTATTTGCTGATGGACTGTTTTGAAGTGTACTCTTTTCTGCATCCTGTTCTGTGGATGTTGTTTCCAGAATCAGAAATTGCTGTGCTGCTTTCACAGATACACTAATAAGACCATGTATAAACTGCAGCTATGGCTTCCTAAAGGTCTTACACTGCTGCTTTTATGTATGATTTGCTTGGGAAATGCAGCGTGGACATCCTGACTAATTTGGGCTTCAAACAGGTAAATTGACTCTTTGTGTTTGTGTATTCTGCATGTTTTTGACATTGTTGGACCACCATGAAGGTCAGTCTCCATTCTGCACCACTGCACTCCCTAACTCCCCCTTTTTCTCCACCAACAGACATGAAAAGTCAACTTACCTCTCAGCTCATTGGCTTGATTTCTCACTGATCTGATTTCATGGGAGTTAACCTCTTTAGATCCAGCGTCCACATATGTGGACATTACATTTCTGCCTCTCAGACCAATGATACTTCATTTTCTAAAAACTTCGTCCTCTAGGCCAAAGGGACACGACTATTTATGACTTTTCATCTAATTATATTACTCTTAATGTCCTCATTTTTTACTTTTTATCTCTTGATTAAAAGTTTTCAATTTTCCACTTTGACTTGTAATCCATACTTGTCCAATTTATCAATAATTCTGACTCTTTAAACCTTAATATATTGAATTTTTATTCCATAGTTATGTATTTTTTTCTCTTAAATAAGACATTCTGGGGCACAGATGCCCTGTGGATTAGGTTTGCGCACCATGAGGTTCGCCCTCAAGCGGGTGGCCGGGGTCCGAATCCAGCCTGCGGCCTGTTTCCGCATGTCACTCCCCACTCTCTCCCCCTTTCCTACTCTATCCACTGTCCTCCTCCATCAAATTAAAGGCATGAAAAGCCCAAAAAATATATTTAAGATAAAGTTTAAAATAAAATTTGACATTCTGTACATACTTTTGACTTTTATCTCCTCAATTTGACTTTTTCTACCCTTATGTCAACTTTTAGTCTCCCTATTTTGACTTTTTATAAATTTTTATCTCTTCAATTTGACATTCTATCAATATGTTTGACTTTTTGTTTCCCAATACAGACTTTTATCTTTTAATTTCTTATTTTGACTTTAAATCCACACTTATGACTTTTTATCTCCTCAGTTTTGACATTTTAGATCTCCTTGTTTGAAAAATTTAACCCATAATTATGTCTCTTTATCTCTTTATTTTCACATTTGATCCATAGCATTGACATTTTATTGAACTCATAACACTAACAACCAAACTCCCTCTACAAAGACCAACTCTGGGCATTATACCTGTTAGGTTGTACTTGGATAAACAATTCACACCAGACAACAGCTGAGGTCTCAGGAGGCTAAAAGTCCTTCGCATGTTTCACACTCACTGTTGTCATCAGTCTGGTCAGCGTTTGGTACCAGCCTGCAGTTGTCTGGCCCTGGTGGCAGGATGTCAGGGATCCCGTCGTTGTCGTCGTCATCGTCACACTCGTCACCCATCCCGTCTTTGTCAGAGTCCAGCTGAGAGCTGTTAATTACGTGAGGGCAGTTGTCTTTGGTATCCTGGTGACCGTCGCCATCACTGCAGGAGGAAGTGACATTATATCATGATCTAATCAGAATCCCTGGAAGAAGTTAAAGGCAGACTAGATTTTTCTTGCTTACCTGTCTTGGTTTGTGTCACAAGAATCTCCAACCAGGTCGTTATCAACATCAGACTGAAACAGAAGCACAGAGTGTTGTGGGTTTTTTTTTTCCTTTTTTGGGCTTTCATTTGGATAGGATAGTACAGTGGATAGTGCAGGAAACGGGGTATGAGTGGGGAGTGACGTGGGAAAGTGGCCACAGGCTGGATTCGAACCCAAGCTGCCCGTGTAAGGGTGAACCTAGTGGAGTGAGACCTTAACCACTTGGCCATTTGCGCTTCTGAACAGAGTGTTTTAGTACACAGACTCCTTTGGGAGTGAAAGTCCTGCAAACAAAATTAGTAATAAATTGCAGTGGCCCCTTTCTGAGTACCCCCAAAATCAGGGGTGACAAACTTAAACTCGGGGGCCACATGCAGCCGAATTCAGGCTCAAGTGGGATGGACCCGAGAACTGACACACAACATTAAAGCCTCGTTTCCACCAGGCAGTCTGGTACAAATCAGTACAGTTTGATAGGGGTTAGATCGGTAAACCTGATCCTGTGTGTGTTTCCACAGCCAACGGTACCCTGCTTGATGGGCCGGATGGCGAGAGCCGCGTCAGCTACGTAACAGCGTAATGTCACTGTAGCGCGGCACAGCGTACCCCACCAATAAATGCAACAAAGAAGAAATTAACAGCGTTGTGAACAAAGAGCAATAATGAAGGACATCCAGCAACTCTTCTACTTTGTGATCAGCTGTGGCTCTTTATTACAAAACGCAATGTCTGACTGTCGCACGGGAAGTGACGAATCTTTCGACCAATCAATGTACTGCATTGTTTCTAGCTCCACCCCTTGGGGCCGGATTGGTATGGCTTGGCACCCCAACAGAAGGGTACTGAAAAGTGGAGTAGTACGGGTCGCTTATTAGGGGACCCGCCCCGGTTTTAGTCCATGGAAACACCACACCATACCGAGACAAACTGAACTGAACCGCTTGGTGGAAACGAGGCTTAAGAAAGAAGAGTTAGTTAGCCCCTCTGGATGCACTGATTCAATCCTTACAATGGGTTTCAGATACAGTTTCAAAATGTAAGATCAGATATTGTGGCAATGGAGCGATTCATAGGACTTGCAGGATTTGCAGTATCACACACTACCACCTCATACTCTCGCTCCAAAGCTAACTTCACATCCATTCTTCAGCACCTTCAAATGACCCCCCACCCAGCACAGTATCCACGTCAGGCTCCTCTTCATCAGCTACAAAGCTCTTTGTAACCTTGCTCCCTCATACCTGACAGATCTTCTCTTTCTCCTATCTGGACACCTCTGATCATCTGATGCCAATCTCCTTACTTGCATTGCCAGGAAAAATCTGGAGACAAAGCTTTTGCCAATGCAATCCCAACTTTCTGAACAACTGAAATACTGACTCACTTACCTCAGTTAAAGTTCAACTCAAAGCTGATATCAGTTATTATTAAGGGATGGAGAATGTTAAATAAGCATCAGTATCAGAGTAGCTCAGTATCAGCTGTTACCAGAGCCAAGGTATCAGGGCTTATAAAGTTGGATCAGAGAATCACTGCTGTTGCTCCTCTGCACATTTGGGCTCCAAACCAAACTCTGTTCTTCTTTTGCTGCTCTGCATAGCATTAATTCTCCCCACAGCTCTGAGCCTCAGACTGACCTGGTTGGGGTTGGGGATGTCAGGGCAGCTGTCACAGGCGTCTCCCACTCCGTCTCCGTCACGGTCCTGCTGGTCTGCGTTTTTGACTCGTTGGCAGTTATCCAGAAAGTTTTTCAGGCCTGTGCACCAGACAGTAAGAGGAGACTGTTAGTGTCACTCTGAATAACTCCTTTTTGGGAATAATGAGGATATTCATTAAATGTTTCCATTTTCAAGTGATAAGGTGTTAACTGTTTTACCATTTTATTTCACTTTTTTGAGATTCCAATTTCCCCTCTCTGATGTGGTTGATTTTTCAGGCTTTTGGTCGGATATGAGGAATGAATCAGTGATGGATATTTTTTCTATTTCCTCTCATTTTTTATCCTATCAGTTAAGGATGACTAATCTCAGATGGTTGATACTGAAAGTCAGAATAATTGGTCACAGCCGTTCATAACAAACCCCATGTTGCTGTGGATTAATTACCAGGTGCAAAGGGGATGATTATTACGTGGATTCAATAAATCAAAGTGATTTATGAAAGCAGGTCAGATAATCTCTCTTTCCATTATTTTTTGGAAAAACTCACACAGGGCAATTTATGTTTCATTAAGAAACGCATGGATGTGTTGATACATTAAGGTGAAACCTCACGTTGATTAAATGAATAATTACTCTGCGTGTAATTCATGCCTTCACCTCTTGGTTGCACTGTTGCACTTCCTACTCCATAAACTCCAGTTTGTGCTGGGATGCTTTTTCCCATTCATCGCATGGAGGCAGCAGCAGCACCACAAATGCATAAAGGTCAAGCGGCAGTGATAAGGAAAAGCTATCTTCTCTCCTGTGGGGCTTTTTGAGGTGTAATCATGCTGCTGGATGATCAAAGCTTGTGCTGGCTCTGGGGTCAGACTGCTGTTGGCCTTATTTTCTGCAGTGCTGTTACTCATACCTTAGCTGGCTTTAAAAGCATCCTTACTCCTGCACAGTGATATATTTCTGCAGCATGATTTGGAGAGCTACGATGTGAAGAATGTCTCTAAACCGCGTCTGTGCGAGTGTGTGTTGTATTATTTAATGATGGGAGGAAGCGTGATGAGAGAACAGACTAATAAACTAAAACAGCGAATGCCTTCAGTGATGCTGGTTATATAAGCATGAACGTCAGTGTTAGTGATGTAATTTCTCTTTATACCATCATTGTCCATGTCGTCATCGCAGGCGTCCCCTTTGCCGTCACTGTCGGTGTCCCTCTGGTCAGGGTTCTCCACCGTGCGGCAGTTATCGCAGGCATCGCCATGACCGTCCTTGTCACTGTTCTTCTGATCCACGTTGGGCTTCAACCAGCAGTTGTCCTGAGACGGACAGAAAAACAAAGACGTCATTCTCAGTAGGAGACTCTCCCGGCGTGTTTAACTTGTGTCCACGTTGTCTTTTTATCTGTGCAACTGTCCTTGCAAGCAGGATGCTAAACAATAAATCAACCAATAGAGGACTGGTTTTTGAAGAAATGAATTGAAACAGCTCACATTTAATAAGATAACATTAATATCCCACTCACAGCAACAGCTAGTAAACCTAGGTTAGCGCAAAGACTGAAAACAAGGGGAAGAGCTAGCATTGCTTTGTTCAATGGGCACAAAATCAACACTGAGGTCAGGGTTTTGAAGTCCAAATCAAACCAGTCACTACTTTGGAAATGCTGAGGAAAACCTGACTTGTATTCAACCCAGCAAGAGGGAAAGAGATTAGCTCCTTAGCTTCCCAGCTAACAGCTACATTGTGCCCACAGGACACTCTAGGTAGCCACGCTCCTGAGCCTGCCTTAATTTTAGCTCCAAAAAACTGAAAAAATAAATAGATAAATAAATAAATAAATAAGTGAATGGGTTTTCCTGGCTTATGAAGCCAGTCTCAAGTGGACACTCAAGGAACTGCACTTTAGCTCTTCCACATGGGCGTCCTTCATCAAAAGCTGCTATGATTGAAGATGAAGGTTTTATTTCACTACTTTTGTGTAAATTAGCAACTAAGATGTGAATCAAACCAAGCAGCAAGCTCCGGCTGTGAGACATTAAGCCAATACATTAGTGCAAAAACTGCAGTTCCTTGAGTGTCCACTTGAGGCTGACTGTAGAGAGACCAGAAACCACATACACACCAAGCCAAAAAACAAAACAAAAAAAACCTGACTCTTACAGCATTAATATACATGTTTACTGCCTGGTTCAAAAAACAGATAAGATCTGAGAAGCTCATCCCTTTGTACTTAGTGGTTTAGAAGATATCAAGTTTGTCTTATCACAAGCATAGTTCAGTGGACTGACAGGTTGAATTACAGCAACTGAAAACCAACTGAGCAGATGACCCTAACCCTTGCCAACCGTAACCCTTTCATCATCAAACAAAGAACAGGTCTTTATAAAATGTTAATTCATCCCTTTATCGATGTGCTGACAAAAGTAGTGTGTTTAGCTAAACTGTCGTGAGCTGCAGCTTAATGTACGAATACAACAATGTTAATCTTGTTATCATTATACAGCCAGCAAAATAAAGAGGTTCTATTCTCAGAAATGATGATAATTTGCTACATACATAGGCTTCCCCTTCTTCATTCAGAAATGTATTTGGAAAAAATTATAAATGTACCACAGTATTTATAAAGCCTTTTCTTTGCCTCACCTACTAAGGTTTTTCCTTCCATGTCTAATTTCTTGCTTGTGTTGTACGTCGCTTTGGACAAAAGTGTCTGCTAAATGAAGTTGTAGAATTGTAGAATTGTAGAATTGTACTAAGACATTATCTCTGTGCCCTGTCTAGAGACTGGATATGTGAACGAGCTAATAGCGAACTCTGAAACAGCTTAATGGCAATGCATTAAAAAAAGAAAGAAATCTAAGCTAGTGTTTAAGTCTTATTATGAGTAAAAATTCTCTTTTTAGACTTAATGTAAGCCACACCCACCGAATTAGTAATGAAAATGTCTTATTTCAAAATACCATGCAATATAATTATGCCTGAAATGTGAGTAAAGAGTAAAAAAATCTGCACAATCATGCAGGAAATTTGCTTGTCAAGAAGTAAATGGATAAAGAAAATGAAATGACAAAAATACCCTGAAAATGATAATATAATGTTACTAGATTGAAACAAGGAACGTTTTCCATTTTAATATTCTCTTCTATTATTTGAACAAGTTTCATCATTTCAAGAACTTCTTGCTTGCAACTCAAATGCTGAACTTTGTACTCACCTGTTCATTCAGAATACCGTCACCGTCTGCGTCCTCATCGCAGGCGTCGCCTTTCCCGTCCCTGTCTGTGTCTTCTTGACCAGAGTTAGGAACAAAGACGCAGTTATCCTGTGTGGAAATGTTCAAATTCAGTTATAGGAATACACGCTTTGCCTGTCAGGTTTAAGTATTTCAGGAGTGTGTTACCTTTTTACAGCTTGCATCTTTACATTTCAGTTTCTCATCTGGGTAGCCATCAATGTCGGTGTCTTTTCCACACAGGTAGCCATTTCCTGCCCAGCCAATTCCACACTAACAGAACAAAAGACACTCTCAAGAAAATGCTGAGTGAAGTTCTGATATCTCTAATATAAGTATCATAAGAGTACAAGAGTCTTACCTGGCAGGAGATGGACCCGTCCCTCTCCACAGAGCACAGAGCGTTGATATCACAGGGGTTTGTCAGACTGTTTCCACAGCTGATCTCTGGCTTGCAGCCCTTCACTTGATCTCCTGTGAAACCTGTCTTACAGCTGCCGCAGTGATAAGAGCCCTGTGCAGGAATGAACACATCTGGTTTTCTTTGGACAGCTGCTAGTAAGACACATAAATACAATAATTGTCCTACTTCGACCCTTTGTAGTTCTCTGATTTCTCAATTTCTTACCACAGAGTTAGTACAGATTGAGTTTGCAGTGCAGCCTCCGTTGTTTGGTCCTTTGCATTCATCTACATCATCACAGACCTGAATTTGACAAACAGAGAAAACTGTGAACAACTTTTTGCCTGCACCTCACATTACATTTATTCTGTCTTCGTAAAGGTGATAACTGAATTAATAATACATATCTTA
Source organism: Thalassoma bifasciatum (assembly GCA_008086565.1). Lineage (NCBI taxonomy): Eukaryota > Metazoa > Chordata > Actinopteri > Labriformes > Labridae > Thalassoma > Thalassoma bifasciatum. Next base: position 54,985 of record RPOG01000524.1, read on the forward strand.
ACCATTCAAATATTTACACCCTTATTTGAAAGCTGCAATCTTAAAATTCACCTGTAACTTCTTGGAACTTTTTTTAATGGAGGTTTTACGTCTTCACAAATGGACTTGAAGTCAACATTTTCAAGTCGTCTGTTTTTCTATCCACTCACCTGCTTGTTGTTCTGAGCAAACAGGATGCCCACACCCTCCACAGCCAACCCAGTGTAGCCCAAAGGACAGATGTCACAGCGGTACCCAGGGGCCGTGTTCACACACTTCACTCCAGGGAAGCAGGGGTTAAACCGGCACTGCAGAAAGAAGGAGAACATTGTTAGTCAGTGTTAATTAAAAGATATTTCACAGTCTGAAAAATTTCACATAGAGTGAAGACCTTGGAATTAATTAGCTAAAAAGTTAAACAAAGTGGTCAAAACATGGGTTTTGTTGATGTGCATTTGTAGTCTGAGATGCTTTGGTTGCAGGGGCGAATCTACTGGGGGGGAATAGGGTGGCAGCTGCCCCCCTAAAACAAAGCCTTGCCACCCCTGTTGCCACCCCTGTTATAAAGGTTTAATTAAAAAAAAAAAGTCATACCTCATCGGACAAATCTATGAATTACCAACTGCAGTGAATGAGATGACATGACATTACCCCCCAACCCCCTCATCCCTAGCATTTGTCCCCCCGCCCATGGCAGTTTTCACTTGAACACAGTAGCGTGAAGAGACAGAGAGTTTTGAGCAACACCGTCAGACTGACTAAAAAAAATATACCGTACCATATTTGAGAATGTCAAACACAAATAAACCATCCGTCAAGAAATGGAAGAACCATGAAGTTCTAAAAGAGTTGAGATAAACTTGAGATAAAAGTCAATAATTAGAAATAAAAAGTCAACATTTTGAGATAAATAGTCAAAATTATGGGGCAAAGGTTGAAATTTTGCATTTTTATATCTCAAAATGTTTGACTTACAATGTGCAAAATAAAAAAATAGTTAAACAAAAAAAGGGGGAGAAATCTCAACAAAGCCCTTTTTTCATTTTGATATTATTAACTGGCAGAAATTGGGTGATATGGCTGAAGTAAGCCTGAGTGATGCCTCTGTGTAACATATTAACAGGTGCTCCTCATTGAAATCAAAAGAGTGAGAAAATTACAGTGTTTATTGTTTTCTAACCTTAACCCTAAACATAACTTTGAAGAAGAAATCTTGGCTGAATGTGGATTAATGCTGAACGAGGTTGTGATTACAAAGAAGTTGGCAGCAAAGTGCCACATACAGCAATCTGCCAGTGCCAGACGATGATGTCTTCCAAGATAAGTGTGAAAAACTCAGACAATTTAGTATTTTACAAAGTAGATCATCTTTTGAATTTCCTGCACAGACTTTTAACCCTGTCTGTTGGAGCGGAGGAGAAACAAACTCGAGAACAAAGATATTGAACACTGCATTGTGTTCACGAAATCATTAACCTACTTCTCTTGTGAGAGCTATATAACTACACAACTGACTGAAATGTGGGTTTTGCTCTTTCTGGATGTTTATTCTGGAAATATAGCGCATGTAAAGATCACAGAGTGTGTGACTTGGCCTGAGACCAATGGTGCATGTTTTTTCTCCTCATTTTTTCCTACCTCTCCTTTTAATTTGCTCATCCAATACAAACAATACCAACTGCATTCCCAGATCACTGATTTGTCTACACAGTAGCAGAATGTCTGTGTGGAAATATACAAACTTTTCTCTCAGGAGAGAAACAGCCTCGGGCTCAGACTCACCTCATGGGGAATGAACAAATTTTCTTATTATGCAATCTCCAATTACATGGCTTTATGTCCCCTTTTAGCACGATATCGGGGGAAATGGTCCAAATGTTGGTTGTTGGACGCACACAACAGCTTTGCTTGTTGATCAACATGTCTATTACTCAGTTTTTAAAGGCTCGTACGTCAAAGAACTGAAATACATCACGCTTTTATTTGTTTGTGAGCCAAATGCATGCACGGTGTCTGCTGCTGCCAAAAGATGCCCTTGAGGCATCCTCTCTGTTTATACTGGAGGCTTGGGTGGATTTAACAAGCTGTTTCAAGCTTTTTATTCCGATCCAGATCCAGAATATGAACACGCTGATATGCTTGGATTTGGATACACAACAGTGCAAATTGTTTCCCAAAATATTTATAAATTCTGGTCGGCTTCAGAACAATAATCAAACCATCTTCAGCACAGTGATGATGAGCCAATATGTCTGTTTTCTCCATTAGTTTGTTTTTATCTCGACAAGCCAACTTTAAGTGTAGAGAAACCCGTGGTTTAAACTGGCACACTGTAAAAACTGAAATCTAAGCAAGTCATTTTGTCTTATTTGTAGTTAAAATTGTCTTATTTTTCTTGATTTGAGCCACATTTATCAGATCAGGTCATAAAAATGTCTTATTTCAAGTTTTTAAAAGACAAAAATGAGGTCTGAATTGGTGTAACAAGTAAAAAAAATCTGCCAATGGGATAAGAAAAATTTGTGGTCAAGTTTCTTGATATTATAAAGATGTCTTGATGCAAGAAACTTTTTCTTGTATCAAGACTAGCTCAAATCAAGAAAGAAAAGATAAATGTTACTAACAATAAGACGTAATGACGTGCTTAGATTTCAGTTTTTGCAGTGCACCGTCAGTGTCAATAAGTTGATCGCACTGAAATTAAAGAGGGGGTATTTTGCTTTCCCACACGTTAAATATGTATATAAAGTTACAATGCTGGATGTTAAAACTAAACCTGTGCAGGTTTTGCAATCTGAATGCTGCCCTTGAGCAAGGCATTGAACCCCCAGCTGCTCAGGGTTCACTAATGGTGCAGCTCCATAACTCTGTGCTCTCCATCAGTGCATGTTTGTGTGCAAAAGTGCTATTTGTGCATGTGTGTGTTTAAAGCATAACTAATTTCAGAGGGTAAAATTGAATTTCTCCAATAGGTGATTAAATAAAGGATATGTTTTATTATTATCATTATTAGTAGTAGTACGGAAATGGCAAAATATCTTTATGAGACTCACTGAAATGATGAGGTCACCTCATAAGAATCACCTAACTGGTTAATGACAACTCAAACACAAAGGTCTGCTTAAAGCCCCACCCCTGCCAGGCTTCCAGGAGGCTGGCCAATCAGACTGTAGGGGGTTTATGGAAAGGGCAGCCTTAAAGAAACAGTAGCTAGGGCAAAGTGTTTTGGACAGAGGCCGACAGAAGGTGTTTTCTAAAACACCAGAGAGAGAAGGGGATTTTATTTTGAGCTGTAAAGCATGTCAACATACTATCGGGGTACCAGAGGAACAGAATAAAGACAAAAAATGATAACACAATACCCCCTCTTTAATGTCAGAAATTAATGCTTTCTCTTTTATTGGTTTGGCTTTTGTTCCCTTTAGCACACAACAGCTAAACTCCTGCTTTTTCTGCATTTTCTGTGATGAAAAATGGAATTGAACTATCACAGAAAACAAGTTTGATATGTGAACGAAGCATTCAGGTGTGGCAAATCAGACTGAAGTCAGTGTGTGACTGCATTATCAAAAATGGCAGAGCAGTGACTTGGTGTGTGAGAACTGTTACAGATGTTGGAAAAACTACTTTCAAGCCATCACAACTCATAAATTGAGTCATTTTGCAGCCTGGTTTCTGTTCTGTCCAGGTTGTGAATGTTGTATTACCTCGTCCACATCATCACAGTTGAAACCATCCCCAGTGTATCCATCAGGACATGGTCCACACTCCACACCATCAGCTGTCTCAATGCACATATCATCCCTGAAACACACACCCGGGGTACACCTGGGTTTGATCACCTCAGTTCCTCCCAGACCTTAAAAAAAAACAAAAAAAAAATTGCACATTTAATTCAGCATCATAACTTAGACTTTATGCAAAACAAACCAAAAATCAGCTGGGATGTAATCTTACCACAGGCCTGACACTCTGAGATGGTGTTTCTAAGAAACGAGGTCTCTTTGACCTGAAAGGGGTCAAACATAAACAGGTTTATTGCAGGCAGGCAGGCTGTCAAGGAGGTCAGGAGGGGAGGAAGCTGGATTAAGTGGCCTCAGAGGGACTGTTGGAAATAGTTACCTGCTGAATGAGGACGTCTTTCAGCTCATTTATCACCTTAGTTAACTCCAGCATTTGATTGGACAGCTGCTTCGTGTTGACCCCTAAGAGAAAGGGACTGTTATTTCCTTTGACTGAAGCAGAGGTGGGGGATTCTCTGAAACGCCTCTAAAGTCACCCTGACAAACAATGACTGTTGTTTCCTCACTGCTGGGGCTGTTGTCCCAGGAAACATTTGTCCATCTCTGTGGGTGTTAACGTCCGCAGACGGACTCTTACCCAGGCTCTGGACGGAGTCTCTTTGTTGGAAGTGGCAGTCTTGTATTGAAGCAACATTCTCGAATGAGTCCCCGACCACCAGCTTGAGCTCGTCTAAACTCTCCTGGTAGGAGAGAACAAGAGGATGACTAAGCCATTTGGAAATGATGAAATCCATTAGAGACAGACACGTTCGTTTATAGTCACTCTAAGATTTTTCCAGGCACTTAGATTTCTGAAGTAACTGCACCTGTGGTGACTGTGCCTCGGGAAATGTTATCAAAATGTACTCTCATTAATTCTTTTACTTATTTTCAGAAAAAAGGTGTTGAGTATTCATCAAGGCAGCAACATCATATTTAAGCCCCAAAGCAGTCAGACTGACAGACAAAAATAACACACAGCAGTGACAAAGCCTCTGATTGGTGGAAAGTTGTTGTAAATATGGATGACATGCCTCTCTCTCCCATTGAAGCATAGTGAAGCCAAATTGGCCACAGTGAACTCTAACACACAGATCTGTAGATGTAATCAGGAGTCAAAACAGACAAAACTAATCTGACTGGTATGTCTGAGAGATTCTTCTCATGTCCCTCTTGCACATTAAAACACATTTACCTAAACGATGAAGAAGCAAAGAGCTCTTATATGGGGCGCCCATCGTAAAGTTGCACACACTACAAATAACAGCAACATTTCTCCACATTTAGCCCCAGAACATCACTTTTTATTCAGATTTAGAGAAATACTTGTGAAATAAAGTTGTGAAATACCATATATGTTGAATGTTTAATCGAAATGTTGAATGTGATATGTAAATGTTAAAAATACGTGTCCTGATTCTAAATATTTAACTACGTTTCTAAACAGATAGTTTACATTCCAAATATTTAGCTAAAACTAAATATTTATCTAAGATTTCTAAATATTAAGTTTTAACATCCAAATATTTTGCAATGATTTCCAAATAATCTGCAATAATTTCTTAATATTGAGGTACGATTTCCAAATGTTTAGCTCAGATTTCTAAATATTAAGTCCAGATTTCTAAATCTTATGGTACAATTTATGAATATTTTGCTAAAATGCAAATTCACAATCTCGCCCACCGAAAGCACAAAAAAAAAGTTTGAGCAAGTGATCCAACCAAGTGGGATTTTGAGAATGTCAAACACAGTAAACTATATCAGCTTCAAGAAAAAAAATGTACCAAGTGCTGTGATGGCTCTGTTGAAGATCCTGTGGCCGACACCAAAGAAGTGGTGCTTGAAAAACCCTGAATTGTAGCCAAAACGGCCCTTTCAATATTCTCTGCTAATTTCTTCAACATTCTCAAAATCCCTATTGGCTGGATCGCTTCCTCAAATTTTTGTCTTGGTACTTCCGACGGGTGGGAGTGTGAATTTGCATATGCAAAGCTAAATATTTAGAAATCATGCCTCAAGTTTTAGAAATCATGACTTCATATTTTGAAATCTTAGCTAAATACTAAGATATAAAAGCTAAATATACTCAAATCTTAGTAAGATATTTAGAAATTGTACCTCAAGTTTTAGAAATCATGGCTTAATATTTAGAATATAGACGAAATGTTTAGAAACAAAATTTTGATATGAGTTTTGGACTGAACATGGTTAGTGCTTTTGTGTATATATACGTTTTTTTTCGCATTGTGTCGCTTATCGTGTTTCTTTTTGGGCATCGTGTTGTTGTATTATTTCTGTATTCTAGACTTTTAATTGGGTCTTATTGTCATTGACTACCTTGTCTTTGTGTGTTCGGACTGGAACACTAATTTCCCTTTACAGGACAATGAAGTGATTCTGATTCAATATTTGGAATCATGACATGTTTTTTTAACATTTAGATAAATCATTTAGATAAAACGTTCAACATTTAAATTTAATATTTGACAGATATATTTCACAAATATTTCTCTAAATCTGCATAAAAAGTCATGATTATAGGGCTAAATGTGGACAAATGTTGTTATTTGAGGGCGGCTGTGGCTCGGTGGTGGAGTTGTCGTCTCTCGATCGAAGGTTCATGGGTTTGATTCCAGCTTCTACAGTCACATGCCGAAGAGTCCTTGAGCAAGACACTGAACCCCAAATTGCTCCCACTGTTGTACAGTGCAGTGTGGATGGGTATGAATGTGTTAGCCTGAACTGGTGGCAGTCTGATTAGCAGTTTCTGCCATCAGTGTGTGAATGTGGCATGGATGGGTGAAACAAACTAGCAGTGTAAAGCGCTTTGAGTGGTCAGAAAGACTAGAAAAGCGGTATATAAGTACTGGTCACTTACCATTTACCATTTATTTGTAGTGTGTGCAACTTCACCATCAGCCCCATGCCCTCAGGTTGGTTCAGAACAGCGCTTATTTTGATATGCTGATAACAGAAAATACCTCCAGCACTGGTTTACCTGATCTCTCGCCTGCATGGTCTTCAGCTCCACCGTCCCGTAACCTGCCGGTAAACCCTGGAAAGCAGCCGGAAGATCCCTGACCGTCTCCACCAGCCTGCAGTCCAGATGCAGCTCCACCCCTCCTGGCCCCTGCTGCTGGAGGCCCTTCAGGTGGAACAACAGTCGGTGCTGTTGGCCGTCTGCCAGCACCAGGTTGTTGAAGGTTACTGAGCTCATCCTCTTGTCACTCCGCAGGTATCGTAACACAGCTTTGAGAGGACAGAGATAGGAGGGAGGAAGTAATGGCAGTGAAGGGGAGATAACAGAGGAGAGGGGTTTAGAGGGAGAATTTACTGCTGAAGGTTTTTATTCAGTAACTGCTCAGTGGGGATGGACCCAAACACAGCAAGGTTCAAAAATGACTTTATCCTTACAACATTGTGCTCAAACCGTAATTAACAATAATTAAAACAATGTTTCATGGATAGATTATGCACACAAGAAACCTTAATCTCAAAAGACACGTGCTCTATAAAATCAAGCCCAAAGGCAAAACACGATGAACCAATTTAAAGTTAACATAGTGAGAAATTTACAGGCTGAGGAAGCAGGAAAATAAAAGAAAATCACAGGAAATATTAACTAAGGGCGCGGTCACACTGGTCACCTGTACTATGCCGAACTAAAGCACATTTGCCCCCCGCAGCGCTATACCTGACACACGCATGGGCCACCTACGTCATTATGATGCGTTTGTTTACAAGAGGTGGTCTCATCAGAGTCAGTACAATAAAGAACAGAGAGAACATGGCTTTGACTTAAACCAAGGCCATTGTTTACAATCATTGTCAAGAGGAGCAGCCGCTGCAATCAAATGTCATGGATTATGCATCATGTCCTCGTTGCCTATGCATTAGCAAGGTTCACTATGTTTGATTTTAGCTTTAGCCTGATTTTTGTGGAGAGCATGAAAGCTATACATTTTTGCAATCAGAGAGACAGTGTTTCCATTTTCTGCCAACTTGAATTATGCAAAACATTTGTCATGAAAAATGTTTTCATCAGTGTCTCAGCTTCTTAATAACATAGAGCTTTTATTTCTTCAGGTAAATTACCATTTTCAGGGCCAATCCAATCCAATGCTCCCAGTTGCAGATGTGTTGAGACCTTTTTTAACCGCAGTTCTTGCAAATACTTTTTTAACAAGAAACATTGGTTATCAGGCTATACGAAGCACCAACCACGAGTATATGTTTACCTTGTGGTCTCATTATTATAGTCAGCCTGCATTATGTATGACCCAAATTCCAATGATGTTGAGATATTAGGTAAAACGTTTATAAAAACAGAATACAATAATTTTCAAATCCTGTTTAACCACTATTCAATTGAATACACTACAAAGACAAGATGTTGATTGTTAAAACTGATAAAACGGTTCTTTTTTTTTTTTTTGGAAATGTTCTCTCATTTTGAATTTAATGCCAGCAACAGGTTCCTGAAGAGCTCAAACAGGGGCAACAAAAGACCAGGAAAGTTAAGGAATGCTAAAATTAATTCCTGTTTGGAACATTCCAGATGATTGGGTATTTTTTTTTTTTAAATGAAGGGCTTTTTTTTTTCTTACTCCATTGGCAGATTTTTTAAAAGTAATTTTTCAAGTCATAGACTCTACTTTCATTCAATTCTGCCTGACTTTCACTTAGAAGACATCAAGACACCATGAAGGTCCCTAGAGTTGATGGACACTAACTCAGTGAAACAGCCAATGAAATAGAATTTTCATTTTCTAGAAAATAGAATTTTCTAGAAATAGAAATGGTCAATGAAAACATGTCACACAAATGTGAGTTCGTTGTTGAATCTAGCTTATTTGTGTTGATACCATCACATTCCTTGGCCCAGAAAATTGTGGTTTTGCTGCCAAAAATGATTATTTAATGTTATTTAAGAAGCTGAGATATTGACAAAAAACTTTTTTTTTATAGCAGCCATGTTGTAAAATGTAATATGGCAGCCCTTTGGGTATCAGGGTGAATGGAAACATTGTTTTTATGATTACTCACAAAATACAATAAAGTTTCCAGAAAATGTACACACTGTAAAAACTGAAATCTAAGCAAATTATTAAGTCTTATTTTAGGTAAAAATTGTCTTAGTGTTCTTGATATGAGCCACATTCAATTGAAAAGTCCAGAGAAATGTCTCATTTCAAGTTATTTAAAGACTAAAAACAGGCCTGAATAGCTTGCAACAAGTCCAAAAATTCTCTTAATGGTTGAAGAAGAAAAAAACTTGTGATAAGACATCTTTCTACATTTCTCTTACCCACTGGCAGATTATTTTAGACTTTTTACAAGCAATTCAGAAATCATTTATGTTTTGAATATCTTAAATTAAGATATTTTCTGGACTTAGTAGTTGAATATGGCCTATTTAAAGAATAATACGATTTTTTACAAAAATAAATAAGACACAACGACTTGCTTGGATTTCAGTTTTTGCAGTGTAGTTTTGATACTCTACACAAAAATCCGGCAAAATAACATAGTCTGACTAGGTGTCTCATGCAAGTAGTGTACAGGGCCAAAATGAACCTCTCTAAATCACTGCACACTTGCCAAACAAACTAGATACTACAGTTTGCCAGTGTGACCTTGCAGGTACAAGAGGCCAACAAAACCTGAATGGTCACAGTGAATGGTGTCAGATCTTTAAAGAGTTTAAAGTTTTAATCTTAAGCTTGAGTCCATCCCAGCTGTCATGGGATGCAAAATGAGGCCCATTCTGAAAGGTTTCCAGCCTAACACAGGGCTAACGTAGAAACAGACAACTATTCCACACCAACAGGCAGTTTAGAGTGATCAGTCAACCTGCTGTAAATGTTTTTAGACTGTGGGACAAAGCTGGAGAGAACCCACACATGCAAACTCCACGGCCCACCCCTCAGATAATCTTGAATTATTCAGAAGCTCTGGCTGAAAATGTGTCCAGTTGCTTGTTCACACATGTCCCTCACAGTATGGGATCTCCCCTGTTGAGTGAGGATAAGTCATGGAAGGCTAAACGGGACATCACAGGCGTGCCAGGAGAGCCGCCGTGTTTACAGCGTGAAGCTGGATGAACAAACAGACCCCTGCTAATGCTGTGACATTAATGCACATGGCAGTTTTACTTCCTCTTCAATTTGAATTCACATCTGAAGCCCACCCATAAAGCTTCTGCAGCTTTGTGAAAACGTCAACACCGGCCTATGAAGGTTGTAGGCCATAAAATCCAGTTAATGAGCCGAAAAGTGCCAAACATTTCTCTGGGTATTAAAGAACTGCAAAGGTGTAGTGTAAAAGTCTCTGTGGTTTTGTGCTTTTACTTGACCCCTTTTACTTTAAACTGAGTCGTCCAACCTTGTGTGAACACAGAAATATTTATCACAGCAGCTTTAGAGCCTCTTTCATCCCCTCTTACCTCTGTTGAGCTTCCCCATCACCGTGAACTCAAAGTACTTGCTGTTGTCCCTGGGGTTGTACAGGCCGAACACGGTCGTCCCGGTCTTGGGCTGCAGCTTGAAGGAGGTGAGGATGAAAGCCTCGTTCACGCCTTGCTCAGCCAGACCCCCCTGCAGCAGGTCTGGCAGGCAGTCGGGCGACGTGAGCAGATCATAGACTGGGAATGGAAATGAGAAAGAGAGAGAGAGAGTGTACAGCACATGAGAAACGGATGGTGTGATGAATATTTACAACCTGAGGCCATGCTTCGATCCAAGGGTAAACACATCGAGTCGACCAGAACAAGATGATGATGTCGAGCTGATTGTTGCTCCTGGCAGTCAGCAGATTTAGCTCAGAAACAACGCAACCATGTAAATGCTGACATACTTGCTGACATACTTGCTGAAAGTTGTGTGTGTTTACTGTCATCGTTATTGTGAGCTCCATCAGAACAAGTCAATGAAATGCACGTGAGCTCCACTTTTCACCCACAGTTAGCTCTTGGCTCAGAATTCAGACATTACTCCTGACAGGCTGCTTAGTGGGAGTAAAATGCCAGAAAGACAGCGTACGCTTTGCTTATGGTTTGACTCTCTTTTTAATAAAGTGACTTGGGAGCTGGAAAGGCTGTGAGAGGATGTGCAGTGAATCTCTAGTCTGCCATCTGCTCACACGATGAATGCACAAGTAGCCTGAAAGCAGTCGGCAAGGTCCGCTGTCGTTTGGGAGCAAAATTGCTCCCAAATGCTCGCAGAAATCGGACGTTGTCAGCCAAGTTTGAGAAGCTTGATCCCCAGATGAGATTCCCCCCCCCCCCCCCTTTCTTTTTTTTAAACTTTTATCTCTCCCTTCTGGCTGGGTCCTTCATTTTTTTGTCCGGCACATGCTGTATTTTAGGATAACACGGGGGATTTAAAATGTGTGCAGTTAAATGTGACTAAGCCACTCAAAAAGCCTGTTCACATGGTGGTGTGAACACTGTTTTCAGCTAAAAGAAGACGAGCCTGTTCTTCTCGTGGCTGCCTGGATTACCTGATGAATCCTCCATGAACGTACAGGAGTGTTTTTAATCATCAAAAATGTACACAAAAATCCTCAGTGCTTTGCGAGGTGCGGAAAACTACACAAAGACAAACACTTAAAGGCACACAGCCCTGCTGCTGTTCATAAATCTTTTGGACAGAGGGCTCAGAGGGGGTAAGGGTCGTCTTACACCAGAGATCCTGAGAAAGTGCCTCATTTCACCCCTTGATTAACCCCAAATTTCAAGCTTCATAAAACCAGTTGAGCTCAAAGCCATGAAGCAGGCCGATGTCTTCTCCTCTCCTTAGCAGCAGCACATAAAAACATCACAGACACAGATCACTGTGAGGAGAACAAAGTGACAGAATTTTTCATTTTACTGCTTTACAAATACTTCACATTCGTTGAAAGCTGTGATTTATTGCTGTTATGCTGAGAGGTACCCAGTCAGCCTTTAGTAATGACGGCGGAATAACATCACCGACATCAGACTGTGATGAACGTAAACACTGAAGTCACCTTCTTTCAGCTCCATGACTAACAGGCCTGAGGGGAGCAGGGAGCCATTATGTTTCATGATGTTAAATGGTGTTGTGTGGTTTTCCGGGGACTATTTACAGGAAGCAGAGCACTGACATCACCTCTTTATCTAATGTTGAGAACTTTTAGTAAACAGGTCATCAACAGGATAAATGCTCTTTGGTTGATTTTGAGTCATTTTCCAGCACCCTGGGGGCATTCGGTTAAATGTGAACCATTTTCTAACCAGATTTGTTTTCATGTTCTTAATGTAGCTATTGGTCTAGCAGTTAATGCACATGGATTATGTACAGAAGCTACAGCCCTTGTTGCAGCAGTAACTACTTTGACTCTCTGAATATAAAGCAAATACAGAAGTGTTCAAAAACTGCAGTTCACTGAGTGTCCACTAGAGGCTGGCTGAAGAAGCATCACAAACCACATACACACTCATTAAAAATAATGCTCTTTAGCAAAAATAACTTTCCTCACAGTCTTGTTCAAAAAACAGTATTTGTCTGAATACCTTATTTCTTTATCAGCACACACTGCACACGGGAGAATTTTTTCACAACTTGTTATTTTTAATGATGTTACATATACAAGTTTTGGCTGATTTTCTGTCTACAAAGAGGCTGAGGGCCCTTCTCTTTACCACATCCTAATTGTAACGAAGCTTAGTCGAGTTCAGTTTTGTAATATCGCAGCTGCCGCCAATTGGCTTCAAACTCTGTACCAGAAGCAGATGTTGGGTCGACGACTTCCATGTGTTATACAGTCTATGGTCAAATGTCACGTAATCACACTTTAAGACACATTTAGATTGAATCACCCTCACTGGTCCTCACCAGAATTAGAGGGATTTTAAAAAAGATCATTATCATCATTAAAAGCTTGAAATACTTCAAATGTCAAAGCTGTTATATGGCTCATGTGAACAAGCACAGAAGTCAGGTGGATAACATGTTAAATTTGTGACATGCGGTCTTGGTTTTAATCAAAGATTGTAAAAATCAATGGACACCATGGCACTCTACTTGAACTGAGGTCTCCACAAAAACTGCTCCCCCTGGTGGCTGGCTGCAGTATAGGTCAAAATCTGTCTCCCAATACATTCCAGATTAGAGGTGATAAAACTTACGAAAATTATTACACCTCGTAGAAATATTTCTCACATCCTTACGCTGCAGTGGTGTTAAGATGTTGTTTGGTTGCATTGTGTTGAAGTTCTCTTTTCTCAGAGAAGTTGTTTTTTCATTGGTTATTAGACGTTAAAAAGTGGGTTCTAAGTTACATTTTACGATGATTGAAAGCTGCAGTTCTTCAATAGTTTTTTTTAGAAATAGTGAGAAACTTCGGGAAAGAGAGCCTAAACCAGACAAGACCACTGGGTTCTTTTGGCTTCAAAACAGTACAATGGTAAAAGTTGGAGCCACACTGTCCATTCTAACTAGTCTATGGATTTAATGTGTCATGTCTTGTTGTTGTGTTTTCTGACTGTAAAGCACTTAAGTCAACTGCTGCTGTTTTGAATGTGCTCTATAAAGAAAATTGAATTGAATTTGAATAGAATCATTTTGTAAAGGATCAGTTTGTTAGTCTATTGATCAAAAACATAGATAAAAAGAAATAAATTTACATGTAATTATGTTTGGTACATTTTCATATACTCACTCAATTAAAGTAATACGTAAACATAAAAGACATGAAAATGTAAAACTACATAGACTGAAGGCTAATAGTGCTAGCTCTGCTAAATGTAGCCACAAGTCCTTCTTTCACTTCACTCACTCTTTTCTTTCTGTCTTTCTTTTTTCTTTGCTCCTTTTTTGCTTTGCTATCTCTTTCCCCTTGCTTATCGTCTCCCTTGTCTCTCTCTCTTGTCACAGAGCTTCCCCCCATCTTTGCTTGCCTTTTCTTTCGTTTTGCTATCTTCCTTTCATTGTAGTCTTTTTTTGCCTGCTTTCTCTAGTTCTTTCATTCTGCTCTTTCTTTGCTCCGTGAACTACCTGTTTTGAAGTACTAAGATTTATTTTTCAATATAAGCACCTTGTTCTTATCATCATATTTGAAGAAGAATTCTTTGCATTTGCCAAAACTTTCTGCAAATACAAAGAATTCTTTTACAGACAGAGCAGCGCTTTCTGTGTAGCCAGGGGCATTAACGTGAAAAAACCCCGACCAGCTTTGCTGAGTGAGGCTCTGTCACTTCCTGTGTGAATTGGGCTTTAGGTCACCAAATTAGAGTAGTTGTCTCTGTTTGCTCTGTGTTTGGTCTCTACCACCTCCTGAGGGACAGATCTGTCTTTATCTGCTGTTAGAAATTTAAAGAAGACCCAGAACAGTAAAGCTGTCCGTCTGACTGCAGGAGGAAGAGCCAACACTTGCTGTAAAAAAAAGCTGAGGGCAACTTCAGGAAATAATCCTACAAGGGTTCATCAATACAAATGACTCCTTTCACATTCTCACTTGGTTTGATACATTATTATTACACCACCATCGATTCAAGCCGCCTTAGATATATGCTTTGTCTCTGGCCTGGGAGTCCTTTTGGCTGAGTAAAATCTGAATTCCAGTATCTAAACTCCCAGTGAAGTCATCCTTGAGACATTATTATTGATCAATAACCCTTTGCAAAGCTCTAATGGCTGTTTTGTGCTACTAAAATCTTACTTACTGCAGCTTTAAATTAGCCTCCCTGCTTTAGAACACAGTCATGCAGACAATAAGCCATTTGCAAAGAAATGATAGATGATGAAACCCATTAATCTGGACTTGTTTTATACATAACATCAGGAGGCTGGTGCCAAAAGAAAGTAGGGATTAATGGGTGCATGAAAGCTATGCCATCCATCACAGGACGTTAGAAGCTGATAAACCACAAACATCAATACTTCAACAAGTCCTCTGCAGCTCCGCAGGGTTGGTGTGTAACCTTGAAGCAGCTTGTTTGTGTGTGTGAGTGTCAGAGAGAAAGACGAGAGGCTGTGGGACTTGAACTTCAATATTGGGCCCAGATCATCTCTGATTATTCCCATGTGTGTGACCTAGCCGGGACTTTGTTTGAATTCATTTGAGCCAGAGTGTTTTGAGCCATCTGAGCTTGAGTAATCAAGGAGATCTGGAAGGAGAGATATGAGAAGCAGGGTGACTTTCCCTCAGCAGAGAGTCTGTGGGCTTTAAACTGGCTCTACTTTATTAATTGTCTTTGTCTGCCTGCGTTCAGCCGCTCCATCTCTCCCACAACTGGCGGATATTTAGCATTTTATTCGTACCTCAGTGAATATCACACACCATGTCTAATCCTCTGTGTTCTTTGGGTTCGCATATGATATTCTCTTTCACGGTCTCTGCTTTATCCATTATGCATTGAACTCATACATGGTGTGTCGAAATACCCGCTGGTGGAGCCATTAAATCTCCTTTGACATAATAAAAATGGAGGATTACATCACAGCCAGGATGTCAGAAAAATACACCATTGGAATGAAATCAAAGACATCGCTCTTTAGGAGTGTGAGTTAAATTTTAATCAGAAATCTGGATCACAAACAGAGCTGTTGCAACTGCAACATGACGCAGTTTGATGAGTTTGAAATAACATTAAATCATGTCAATAGAAAGCTCATTAAAAGTTCAAAGTAGCACTTACCTAAAGCCTGGGCTTCCACGTGTAAGCAGAGTCTTAATAGCAGCTGCCAGGCCAGAATCAAGGCCGTCCAAACACACATTTTGTCCTTCCAGCTGGTCCCTGATCAGCACTTTATCTGCTGTGACTTATTAGTGTGTGACAGATGCGGTTTCCCGTATGTCTGCGCCTGCTGTGAGTGGTGCTCTTGTGTTCCTGTCTCCTTTTTGAATCAGAAGTGAGAAAAAAGTGTCATGGTAAGCCTTAAAGAAGCTGCTGTCAGTTCATGTGTGTGTGTAAGTGGAAGTGGAAGTGTGAGGACTGCAGGAGTCTTTCTGAGGGAGGAGCATGAGGGCCAGAACCTGCTTTTAAAACCTTCCTTAGACGGCCCCATGTGGAGAAGGAGTGACCTGGGAGAACTCTTTACATTGGCTCCTTCTGGCTGCTACCAATTCCCACAGGCTCCAACACAAATTCAGCGCACAAAAGCTGCTTCTGAACCATGTTTGCAATCATGTTTCAACTCAACCTAAGCCCAGAGTACTTTCACAGTTGAGTTCATGCTTGGGTTAAACTTATGATGGAAGAAAAAAGCATCTCCCGCCCCCGGCAGTCACACTCCGACTGATTTCCTTTACTGCTCCTCACATGCGACACCTTCCCTAAGTGCCCTCACATCCTCTTCATTTGAGGGGCAAATTCAGGGAAACTTGCTGCCTGAGCTCGCACCTTAACAAGCCGTGTGAAAGAGCTTCAGACGAGCCGCTGGCTCAAACGCCCTCCTGGTCGTCAGCATGTCTGGCACCAGGCGACTTCGCCACATTTGGTGGAGACTCAACGGAAGGCCGGAGTCTTAATGATGTTTGTTTTTCCCTTTTTTGAAGCCAGCTGAGCCTTATTCCACGAGTGAGCGACTGGCATTGACAGCAAAAACACTGAATTTGCAATAATGACATTTGCCTCCTCAGTCAGTTCATTGAAAGCAGAGTCTCAGTGGCTGAAAGTTGGTGGTTTTACTGAAAAGGATAAACATATGCAGCTATGGTAACAGGAAGCAACAACTGAGTCAGAGTTTCCGTATGTGGACCACAGGTGTTTCGCTGTGGTTGGCGGCTGTTCTCTGATGTTGTGCACCGATGTGAACCTCAACATCCCTCCAGGGATTTAAATCTCCCCTGATAGTCTT
The DNA here is from genome assembly GCA_008086565.1 of Thalassoma bifasciatum. Lineage (NCBI taxonomy): Eukaryota > Metazoa > Chordata > Actinopteri > Labriformes > Labridae > Thalassoma > Thalassoma bifasciatum. Next base: position 71,573 of record RPOG01000524.1, read on the forward strand.
AGAGAATGAGCTTCTACAGACGTGTGGATCCTGGATTGCAGAAAGTCTCCACAAACCTCTTATTCATGGTCGGCAGCTGTGGTCCAACCTCAGCAGACCACTTAAAGTCTGCTGCTTGAGTCACATCATGATGTGGTGGATGAGGTCAGACAGTGAAAGCTGCTTCTGGCACTGAGATAAACCAAACCTCGTATGTGTCTGACAACATCTCCTGACTATTTTTGTTCATGATACCAACAAGACCAAATACAGGGTCTTGAATATTCACACTCGTAGCTCTGCTTCTCTCCACACGATTTTGCTGCCAGCAGACACCAAAGATTATAGCATAGCTGAAACCACAATTAGACCAAATATGTACTGTTACCAATGACTTGAAGATGTGGTTTTATACCTCAAACAAAACATTACAAAAAGGGCTTTTAGTCTGCACCAGGGAGGTCTGACAATTAGCATTTTTCAAGACCTTTGAACCGAAAAGGAAACAACGCAACCCGGCCAGAAACAAGAGTCATTAAAGGTGAATAATAGGAAGCATGTGGCATTTAAATAACATAACAAATAATGTTTCACTGTAAACCAAGACAGGAAAAAACATGAATACTGTAGGAATATTTTAATGTTTCTTCTTATTGAGTTCACACTCAATAAAAAAAACTAATCATCCATGTTTTTGCTGTATCATTAGAAAGATCTAGAGTGTGTTTGACTCAAACTTAATATTTTTCTCATTAAAGGAGAAATTTTCCAACAACAGCTGAACTGTTTCAAGTTCTCTTGATCATCACGTTGGGATCATTTGGGAATTTTATGAGTAATTTAGATCAACTGCATTTACATGGTTATACACATGCAGGAATATTGAAAAAATTAGCTTTTTATGAGCAGACCTGCATGCAAACATATCTAATGCAATAATTTGAAAATACATTATAAATGAATTTTCCTTTATTGAGTCTAACTGTCAGGTGTATAGGCGTCATGAGCAAATGTGCCTGATACATTTTTTTTTTAAATGGCACCAATCTGTTTTTTTTAGAACTGTACAACTTTAATGGTTTCTTTCACAGAATGAAAAAAAATATGAATGGTGAAAAATTAAAGCCAACTCAGGTATTTACAATAGCCTGGATTTATTCCTTCTGTCTCCTCAGCTAGCCTAAAAAAATTACACGTTTCAATAAGCATTTGTTCGTTTTTGTGCTTAACTTAACGAACCATACCAAATATTTTACTCCAGGACTATCTTCAAAACTTACCTTAACAGGACTTTTAGACTCCAAATCCAGAAATATGGCCTCAGTGGAAATGCTGTAGGCGAGTGTAGTAGTGATTGATGATCAAATGTGCTTGAAATTGTTTGCACGTGTGATGCATCTCCTCTCTTAGCGTGTTGACTGCGTGCTCTCTCATCCATCAACACACACCAGCTGTGGGTTCAGTGCAGCACGTATCAGGACCTCGTAGACTGAGGAGTTCCCTGGATTCCTACCACTGGCTCCACTCATTCCATTTGCCTGTAATTGTGGTCAAGATGAATACTATCCGATATGATTGGTTTTATGTTGAAAGTCACTGAGTGTTTTTTGGTTGTTTCTTTGCAAAGTTTCCTGCCCGCTTGATCACAGCTGCACCTAACAAAGGTCAGACCACTTGTGTTTCTGCTGCCACTGCCGGAGCAGGGAGGCAGCTGTAACGCAACATGGTTGATCCAGTGTAAGTTGACACATTGACTTGAACCAAAACTGTTGTGACCAAGCAGAGCCAAACTAGAGATGTACCTGGAGTAATTTGGCTGTAACTTCAAGAAAAGAGGCACACAGTTTCCTGAAACTTGTACATGTCAAGACTGGCTGCATGTTAGAATACAAACACCAACATTTTCATCCTGACTCAATCCCTGAATTTTCCTTCTCAGTACCCGAGAACACTTTCTGTGTGTAAGCTGATGTAAAAGTGTGATAGATCCCTTTGTCTCTGGTGCTTTGGATTGTTGTGTAATCCTCCGAACCCTGATGGAAAAATTCCACTAGATCAATCACTGGGTTGTCCCCTCTCATGGCACTAGAGTTGATATTTTTCTAATTCTACTTAGCGTGTTCACTTTTGCCAGGTTCACTCTGTTCTGTTGTTGCTCCAGTTCAGATCTGGAAGGTTGTAGCCTGAACAAACCCTGTATGAACCATGAAACAGATATAGGTGACATAAAAATAGACTGATTTCTCTCAGGAGCAAAATGCTCATAGATGACGTAGGGCACGGTCACACAGGTCATTTGAAACATGCTGTACTCAGGGGCCGTTTACAAGAGAATGGTTTTAGGGTAAAATGCAAAAGTACTGTTGCATTTCAGCCAACCCAAAACAAACTTTTGAAAACACTCTCCAAAGTGGTATTTTTCTGAAACGTGGTTTCCACTTTTTCCGTGTAAACATCAAGCTGGCGTTTTCACGAAAAACGTTGACGTCATCCTCAGCTTTGCACGTACGCATTAAACCTCCTCTGTGCCTTGTGCGAACCAAACAACAACAACAATAGCAACCTACCATTTGATTCTTGTGATGCTGAATTTACTGACTGCCTTCCAACAAAATGTGAATTTGTTGCACTTTTTCCGCTGTCAGAGAAAAGGGTTTTAGTATAAATTCTAGAGGATCAGCTCACCTGTTATTCAGCCTCTAAACCTCTGTATACTGCACCTACAATTATATCGCCATCTACAGTCCTGATATGCATACTACAGCTTTTTCAGTCCTTCAGCGTTGCAGTAAAAAGGCAGATTTTCTTTCCCGCGTGCTTTTTGTGTTTTAAGGTGAAACGCTGTGCAGTGTTGTTGTGCAAATGGGGCCTTGAGCTTGTGGTCATTCTACTCAGATATGAACCAGACTTAAGCATGATTGCCAACATGCACAGCCCACTGGTGTCATCATGAAGCATCTGTTTACAGGACGCGGTCTTATTAGAGTCAGCGCACTGGAAATTACAGAACATTTTACAAATTTAGTTACTTTTTGGTTCATGATATATTGGTTTAGGACCCTCCAACCCCCCCTTGATTACAGTTATTGGTCATGGCGAGTATACGTCATGAATTATGCATCATGTATGCCCTGCCTCCCAGTGCTTGTGCTCTTGCATAAAGTGAACTGCGCCAAAGCACACCTCTCCAAAGTGTGCCAAACCAAACTACAGCAGAGAAGTGTTTTGTGCCTGAGCAGGGTTCACTTGCGGTCACAGTGGTCAAACGAGCTGGACTTTAAGACTGAAATGTGCTTAAGAATGGCCGGTGTGACCGTGTCCTCAAAAGAAGTGCACAGGTCGTCCAATCACTGCTGACCTCAGAGGCTGAGGATTCATTATTGAGCTCTGGAGCAGTGTGATGTGTCAGTCAGTCAGTAACAGGTCATAAATACACTGACACAGAGACTTGGCACATATCAACATAATTAGTCCTTTTTTCACTGTGATATTTTCCCACGACACTCAGAAATATGAATCCATACAGGCTGCATTTTTTTATGCCAGGGGACTCACAGTATCAGAGACCATAATGCCTTCACCACCTTGGAGTTCCTCCTCATAAGACCTTCTTTCATCGTGACTTACATCAGTCTCCACATGTTTAAGGAAGGAGCTCACACTTTTACAGGTCGGCCAACCACAGCCAGCGATGACCAGATGTCTCCTCGCTCCTGTGCTTCGTGCTGAAGTGCTCATTACACTGTGGGATGCAACATCTTACAAGCTCTGCTCTGTCTTACCTGATGAAGTTACGTAACAGCAGCCAGTCAGCGAGTCAGAGGGCTCTCATCCGACACCTCATTAAACCTGCAGCATCTATCAGAACCGCCACCCTGTCTGGTTTAGAGGACTCGCTCCAAACCCCAAATTACAGCATTAAATTGCCTGAATTTTTTGGTATTAGACAGACTGTAGCTCTGAACTCCAGGCGGAGGTTTAATAAATGGACCCACATCCTGAAGCTTATTTGGACTGTGAACTCATGAGTCAAATTGGTGTGTCACGGTGGATTTATCTGTCGAGTTTCCTGGAATCGTTAAATGATAGCGAGGGTATGAATAAAATTCAAACATCAAATGTGAGAGATCGGAAATTAATCAGAAAACTTATTCTCAGCTGAATGGAAGAGGATTCTTTGAAAACGCAGCACTGCTCATTACGATTGTGGATGGTGATAGAGTCTTTCGCCCTGAGGTTTTTGACCCAAATAGATTTAAAAAGTCACACCAGTTCAAACTATTTGTCTGAGTTACATAAAAAGACATCAGAAATGAGATTCGATGCTTTATTTTTTCATTCACCTGACTGAATCGCCGCCTTCACATCTCTCTGCAGAATCATTCACTCAATCTCAATGTGGACACTGTAACATAAACCTGAACGCTTGGAAAAACAGGGCTATAGTGCAAGAAGATTGATGGCTGCCGGACGAAGGTTTACCCAGAATAGCCTCAGTGCGATGGGGAACATAATGTTTCAAAAACAACAATGTGGTTTCAATGTCTCACTGATTTCTTGGTGTTATGCAAGGGTGCTTCATGACGACCCCCACGGAGCCAGAGCTACAGACTACGATTGATGGCTTCTCCATATGTAAACTTTGAGTTCATTCTCAGACTATCCAGCTGCTCTTTCAGTCACTGAGACCAGCTGGATGCATCCAGGCTCGCTCACTCTGTCTCGGTATGTGTTTCACCCACACCTACACCTCGTACTGTAGATGTGGAGAGCTGTAACTCATCATCACAGATACGTGACACCGAGTCCACCCCGCAGCCTGTGAACCTCATTATTCTCACACACTCATCTCAAATGCTACCTTTACTCATTCTTCTGACCTTTTCATGTTTGGCTCTGGAAACCGTAGAAAGAATGTAATGCTGGGAAACTACTCCTTTAAAATGTAACAAATGTATATTTCATATATTAGAGCTACAGAATGATTTGCTATAAAAATTAAAGACCTGAAAGGTTTTAATCAACATTCACTAAATGTGCATGTTTTTTTTCTAACTATTAATCCTGCTACACCAGAGTTCCTACCAAGCAGCAACCTCCAGTCTAAAAAATGGAGCCAAGAACATATAAAGTGTTAATACTGCAGTTCCTTCATTGTCCATTAGAAGCTGGCTGCTGGAGTACCAGAAACCATTTACACACCCATAAATAAAATAGGTCCCTGCGGCTGAAATAAACCTGTTTACAGCCTGATTAAAAAAGGGCAATAGTTTACTTAACTTAAAGGTAGAGTATGCAGGATTTTCTTAAAAAATAAAATGTCAACTTTAACAGGAATAATCCTGCTCAACCGCCATCTACAGGTCTCTATACCTGGGTGTCAGTATCTGTGTCTGCCTCACCCACTCCCACCCTTAGACCCCCTCCTCTGTTTTTATTTGTTAATGTTTGGTGGACTTGGTACATTTCTAAGCTATGACTGTTAGCCATACTATTAGGTACTATTGGTGGCAGTGAGCATGCGCTACTGCTGACACTGAGCCACAGAGGAGGAGGAGCCCAGTTTGGATATTGTTTGTAAATAAATATACAAACCTTATCAAAAATTTCTGCATACTCTACCTTTTAATGAAAGGTTTTATTCCCATCACTACACTGTATGGGAGCTGAGGCTAGGTTATATAGGAAATTTCCAATAAGGTCCTAAGTGACAACAATGGGCTCAATCTCTGTACCAGAGACAGGTGGGTGGTGTCTCAGAGTCTGTAAAACTCACTTTGATATGCCTGAATACTTCATCAGACTTACACTGCATAACATTTTTATTCAACTTTCAAATTCTTCCATGTGGATTTTTTTGTCCTTGTTACTTTTCACAGATCATCTGATGTCTGTTTATATTCAGACACAACATTCCTCTCATTGGTGTGCCCCATGCTTTTATTTTGAAAGGGGACATAAGTTTAGTTTTAAACATTGGAGCCCACCTTGTTGTCAGACGGCACTTTATTCAGATTATTAGTTTGGATTTAGTTGATGCTCTTCATTCTCATTGGGACCGGTATGTCAGAGAATTTGCATTCTGTAAAATCCGTATGTTACTGGGTCATTTTGACCCACAGGCATGGTGAGCAGCTTTCTGGGGCCTGCCCACTCCCACAAGTTTAGGGGCCCCAACAGATTGACAAAAAAAAGTTTTTATTTGCTCATTTGTTTATTTATTTCATTGTTGGCAAAAGTTGACGTGCAAGGGGCCCAAACGTACTGATCTGCCCAGGGGTCTGTGATGTTGTTAAGACGGCTCTGGTATGTGCCTGATCAAAGAATAACGTCATCTTAATGGAAAGTTAAAAAGAACTCAGGATAATAGCAAGGAATAGTGAAAGCTTCCGCTTCAATATGAATTATAGACCAAAAATATTCAGAGAATTAAGAATATCAACCAAATCCAAACTAGTTTTCTGACCAAGAGGCCTTCTGGAAATATGGCAAAGGAGTAAATAACAGGTTTATCATTGTTGGCTATTATTATTACCAACAACGACCTCTAGTCTACAAGTTTGATGCTAAAATAACTGCAGTTCTTTGTGTGTCCACTTGGGGCTGGCTGCAAAAGCACTAGACACAACATACACACAGGTGCTAAAATCCAATGTCTAAAGCAAAAACTAACATGTTTACAGCCTTTTTCATAGCTTTTTGCTTGCAAGGGTTGTCAAAGTTGTAAGTTTTGCCCATATAGGGGCATTAATGACACGACTTACAGATAGGCTGTCGGCCTGCCTCTTTACCTCATCCTGACACCAATGAAGTGAGGTTGACTCAGCATATTCCAACATGGCGTCACTGATGATGGGCTTCACAAACTGTGTGAGAAACAAACGGGTGACGTCACATAGGCTACAGGCTGTGGATTATAGAGCAACTTGTAACATTTGCTTACATGGAGATTAAACAAGTGTTAATTTTTACTATACTGGTGATACTAGCACTGACTTTAGAATGTGAGGCACCGTTATAACTGAGAGCAGCCTCAGTGCGACAGACTCTTGGCGCCAGCAGGTTGAGCAGAAAATAATTCCTACAAGGTTTTGTAATTAAAAACCTTAGTAGTTTTTGTGAATGAGCACTTTGAGTTGGAGAGGGACATGTTTCCACATCAGAAGCTGTAGAGATAATTGTGTAATAAGTGGGAGAAAGAGAGCCAGAGGGATACACTTAAATCCTGGACACTGATGAACAAAAAGTATCAGACACACCCTCCAACCCAAAAATGTGAAGTTTAAATGGTGTGTGTTTGGGATACTTTAGCTGACAGACAGTTATAATGACGCACGGCAGCTTTCTTCTCTCTCTTCTGTCATAAACTCAAATAAACTTTCACCTTTAAAAAGAAAAGCTGTTTTCTCCCCTTGTCAGGGTTTCTTTGTAGAAAAAAAACATCATCAAACAGCTTCTTCAGGCTGTGAGGACAAAACACACCTACACTACAGTGAGCAGCTTGTTTACGCAGCACGAACAGCACAGCATTGTTCTCCATTCAGTCTTACTCCAGGTGCTCTCATTAATCCTTCATAGTTCTGGCACAGGGAGAGCGAGCGTGTCTGGGCTGGAAGGGTCCGCCATACGGTGGGAAACGGCACACGGAGCGAGAGAGCACAGCAGGGTCATTTATTCAGACACAGGCAGACTGTGAAGAGTGACAGAGTTGAACAATCTTTGACTGAAAATGTTTCTGTGTGCTTTAATAAAATTCAAATCACATTTACAGACTCAAAGAAACCTCCCCCTGAAACTGTTTATTGAACCACATTTCAAATAAAAGAGATGAATGTATTTATTGTGCATTAGCGTAACTTTAAAAAACCCACACGCTAAAACCAAAAGGTTGCGTAGGAGTGCGCTGGTTTGGTAAGTGATGTGTTTGTGTGATATCCGAGAAGGAGTACGTCATTCACTTCTGTCGAATTAAAATCTACTGTTCCTTATAATAAGAGGTTCAGGAGAGGGAAGTGGGCCACATGTGGTAAAGTGAAGTCACTTGAGATGCAGGCTTTGAATGAGTGACCTTGTATGGATGCTAAAGCACAAACTTGGTGCCAGTTAAACTGAATTTCCTTGTTGCATCCAAACCCTTTGAAACAGGACTCTATATTTCCTGTCTCGCAGTATAGGCGCGGGAAGATAATGCTTTTCCCAGAGAGACAGATGTCCAATCTTTGCAGTTCGGCCCAGGAAATGAGTGGATTTCTTCCACATTGTGTCTCAGCGTCTGTCTCCTCAACCTCCAGCAGATACAGGAATCAACGCATGAGGAGAGGATTTAGATTATCTGTCTTAACATGAATGTCTTCTTTTCTTCTTCTCCTGAACATCAACACTCATGTGCTGGGAAAAAATCACATGTGGCATTTACAGATGCTCATTTTACACACAGACGAGGACATTACAGGGTAGGGAGATCTTAACACAGTCCCCCGCTAGGAAAAGTCAGAGAGGTTCAGAGCAAAGAGGGGATATAACCGTGCAGGAACACGGTGATTTACAATAGCCTGTCCCAGCTGTGACTGCCTGTTTGCCCCAAGCTGAGGATGAATGCTTCTGGTGGGGGTTGAATCTAGGACAATCCGCAGGCTAACATTCACAGCTTAAAGGATAGTTCTGGTGCATTTTCACAGCTTTTCCTGTTGTTTCACCCGGCCATGTTCTTATCAAAGCAGGAAGAGTCACAAAGCCCTGAGGGGGCAAAATAACAATTAGACGAGATGTGAACAAGAAAACAGTTTAGCTAGATCATCTGCCTTTAGGTGCTTTAGTGTGATGGTGAAAACAAAGCCTCGGAGAGCTTTGAGTGGAAAAAAAGAGCACTCACACAACCTTTGTTTAGCGTTTCCACGGTCACATGTTGAGGTCTGATGAAGGATCAGCTTACCTTCCAGCCTTTGTGCCGTCATGCTCACCGGCTGTTTTACAACCACTTGTCATCTAAGTATCTCCAGAACCTGTAGTTAGCATCAGCTCACTCTGCTCTTTCTTTTACTTCCAGGAAGCAGTCACCTTAACAACCCAAGGAAATGTCAGCTAATGTGAAAAGCACTGATGAAAAACTAAGGAAAGAAACAGTAGTGAGTGATTATGATTGTTCACTCAAAAGGATATTTCAGTGTTTTTAGAGTGGGGTTGTACCAGTGAGATGTCAAGTGTATTGACTACAATGAATACTGCTCAGCTTGGCCCCTTTAATGCACATTTAACCCTTAAACGACCTCCTCAACCAAATGGTTTAGCACATTTTGAGTTACTGTATTTCAATAAGGGGAGTGCCCAACTTAGCTTAAACTGTAATTTAGCCATCTCTATCATTTGGTAAAAGTATGCAATGAAAATGAATGTTTTGCACAGTAGCATTCAATCACAAGTGAAAATAAATGTGAAAATTATTAGTTGTTGCACTTCAGTCAAGATGAAAAATTTGCAAATGCAGATTTTCCTTGCTCCATGCAATATTTTCTTGGATTGAAATAACATTGTTCTATATTTTGTAGCATACTTACAGAAATCAAAACTGCTCAATGCCCTGGATATTTGGGAGTAATTGATTTATCTCTAAATTAGCATTTTATGTGACTTTTTCTACTATTTTTGGTATTTGTATGACATTTCATACCATTTGTTAGAGGCATACATTTTAAAAACTAAAAAGGTTTGCTGAAAATACAAAGAAAAATTGTGATTATTACTCACCAATTGCGAAAAGAAATGCAAGCATTAAGTGTGCCTATTCCTTTTTCTTGGTGGGGTAGTTAAAGGGTTAATACTGTCTGTATATACTCCGAATATTTAATACCATTCCATACCCTATGTACATGTACTTTCTCATTCCACATTTGTGTATCTATTTACTGCTTTTGTACTTCTGATCAAATGTAGTCTGCATTTTTTGTCATCTTGTTCTAGTGACGTGTAATGTCAGTGAAGTTGGATCTAATCCAGTCTAATCTAATTTAATGAGAAACTGCTGACAACACGCAAGCTATAGGCTATAGTTAACTGCAGATAAGGGGAGTCAGCTGTGTGATTCAGATCAGGGGATCCAAAACTTTAAGCCCAAAACAAAAGTGCTCGAATATGGTAATTCCCTACCAGGAGAGTATATTGACAAGCCAATCCAAAAACAAAAATGATACGCAGATTAGCTGATCTGTGTGACATCAGTCCGCAAGTGGTCAGATGTTGTGTTTCCTAAACAAATCTGCCTCCACTTAAACCATTTTTTTCCTGGTTTAGTCTCCTTCGGGCTCTTCAAGAAAGAAAAATCAATCAACCATTTTCTGCTTGTATGTTTTTATACTAAACTGGGGGGTAGGGGCATTTCCTTTCAGCAAATGCTGGATGTTGAAATGCTGAGCACCACATTTAAACACTGAGTACCTTTCCAGCAAATGCTTAATGTTGAAATTCTTGGACACAACCTTTACCATAACCTCTCCATTGCTCCATTAGAGCAGAGCTGAACTCAGTGACTGTTGATGCTCAGCATTTCGACATAATTAAACCTCTATTATTGTTTAATTTTTTTTCAATAACGGATGAATTATGCAATTATGAATATTTTTAATTTTGGAAGACATTTTGCGACCACCCTATCAATGCTTCATGAACATGTAATTCAATTTGGGAGCCACTAACTTTGTTAACTTGGAGAGATAATAGTGATACCTGGTAGCATCTGTTTGGCGATAGTTCATAATCAACCTCCCCATACACATGCAGACTTGGGGGCATCAGCATTATTTAAAAATGGTATCAATGACAATATTCATAATAGGGGTCTTTAAAGGCTAGATTTTTCTTCCTGCACAAAGGTGACGTAAATAAGACGCACGGAATCAGCATGATAGAAATTGAACTAGATAGAATTTTCGGATGGGTGCAATACAGAATTTTCCACTTGGAGAATACTGGGCGAGGAGGCGTGGCTGCTAAAATGATGTCATTCAGCTGCAGGAAGCATCGCTGACCTTGTAGACTCATCAAGCATCAACCAAGCTTCAGTCTGCTTTAGTTGGATTCAGCCCCAACAGCTGGTTTGAAAACTAAAGTAGAGACAATAGCAATTCAGACAACACCTCACTGTGGCCACATCCACACCCAGCTGGTTTCTAGGAAATTGCACATATTTTTTATACATTTCAGCCTGCCATCCACATGAAATTACAATTTTATGCCACTCAAAAAGATCTGTTCTAAAAACTCACAGTTATGTCACAGTTTGTGACAAAAAAGCCATTGATGTCACATCTATACCACATTTGTTTATGGCAGGCATGAATGCTGCGGGTGTGTTGGTTTTTATATTGATGCAAACACTTCTTGCTTGCTTATTTCTTCAAGCTCATCTTATTACTTACGTCCAAGAGCAAAACTCTTTATTGATCCTGACAAAAGATTGCAGTGCTATGTTTGAATTTTTGATTGAATAGACAGAATGACAGGGACTTATTCTGATTAGCTGGTCCAGGTTTCACATCTGAAAAACACTGCCACCTATGGGTCTGGCATGCTAAGTGCCGCACAGATTGTCAGATTTGCCTAGTTACCTGTGGATGACACTGGTCACAAATCTTGTTAATGGTGCATTTGTGTGCTTTGATAACACAGCAGCATGGCTTTTAGCTTTTATACAGCTAAGCACAGTTACTTCATCAGTGGTGAAAAGTCATGGAGCAGGAATTTAGAGCTTCTTTTTTTCTTATGAAAATGATATCTTAAACCAAATAGAACTTTAAGTTAACCTAAAATTATCTTTTATTGCGCAGAAAAATCCCACACACAACTTTATTTCACACACGGGGCCACAGCCAAACCAAAGTGGCGGTCCATAAACCAGGATATTTGTTTGTTTTAGGTTCATATTTTATGAATGTGCTGCCTCTACTTTCAATAAATCATGTTGAGATTACATGCTGATTATTCATACTCCTTTTTTTCTCCATTGTGCAATTCAAAAAAAAGTTTCTGAAACCTTGACATTGAGAAATAATCAAACACAGACGTTGTGATTTACCAGAAAAACATGAAACACTGATGCTCAGAGCAATGAATGGACCCTTTTTTTTCACCTCATGTAGTGAAAAACTCCTGTCTTGTGTTCCTTGTTGTGTTTAAGTGATGCCAAACATGCACCAGTTACTGGGCATGCCTCTGTGTGTGTGAGTGTGTGTGTGTGAATGGGAACCAGGTGCTTTCATGCTCTTGTTGTTGCATCGTCAGCACGGAGCGTCTAGAAGTAGCTTAACGAGCTCAGCAGGACACCTCCCATCAAACACTGCGCTAATGGCTGATAAACATGTTGGGTTAGGCCCCGGCCGGACGACAAATGGGCACATTTATGTTCAAGGCAGCGCTGCAAAGCTGTCACTGTGCTCCTCAGTCTCAAGGTTCTCAGCCCAGGCCGGCTATTTTCATGAGATGTAAAGAGGAAACAGCTCTCTGCTTTACGGGAAAGCAATAAAATGTCAAATCGTTGACTGTTCAGAGCAGCTTGTTGGAGGAAATACAAAAGAAAGGCTTGTGTGAGGTAAGCAACGACAAAGGCAGATGGGAAGAGACAAGCTGGTGTGATGTCACAAAACTTCTGTAGAAGTCATCTCTGGTTGTGAAAGACATCAAAGAACTTATCAAGAGTTATTCTTGGTGATTTACCTCAGATAGATGAGGGAATAAATGTCTACCAGATGCTTTGCTTCATTTGCAGGCAGTTAGAAACACAGTGGGTCGTCTTTCCTTTTCGTTTTATACAAACACCTACGAGTTATATCCAGACAACTTATCCCCAAAGGCTAAAAATAAAATGTACACAAACAGTAAAAGTCACACGTCCAGGCCTGCTTCAGCAGATCTTTGTGCTCTGCTCTCTGGAAATGTTTCCAGATTTCGTTAAATGAGACGAACATGTGTGGCTCAAATGTGGCCTGGATAAAGCTGGAAGAGAAAATAAAAGACCCGTGAGGCACATTAAAGTTTTCGAGGAGTGGAGTTTAATGGGACCGTGATTGTCTTTGTCAGAGGTCAAATATTTAATCGGTTTATGGGACAAAAAGCACAACCAGAGCTGGTCCTACATTCACTCAGCAAACTAGAAGTCTACATTAGATACACCATCAGAGCAGAACAAACCCCGAGTACCACTTTTAGCTGCTCAGTCGAACAGAGGGTCATTACTTTTGACAAATGACAGACATTTAACTTTTTCAAAGGTTGGGGCAAAAAGGCTACCACACATTATGTTTTTCATTTTGCCGAACACACTGTTCCCAACGAAGCGTTTTTATCTCCTCCCATCAAAAGGATTTATTGTTCTAGCTGGGTGAAACTCTCTCACTCTTTTCTCTTGTATCTGGGCCTCTCTCCTCTCTGATTTGGCTTTAGCTGGTTGAGATCAGTGTTACTCCCCGAGAGAGTAAAAGTGACCTCAGTCTGACTCATTGGTCGGCATCCATCTGCTCCTGGAGCCCTACGACGTGCACAGACGGACAGAAAGACAGATGAACATGGAGACAGAGGGACGGACAGGCGGGGTCCTAAGGGTGCCCCAGTGAAGAGGAGGGAAGGAGGCAGATAATTGCAGTAGAGAGGGCAGACTGTGACCTTAATGGTCAGATTGTGAGTGAATGGGGGAGATGGGCTACAGCCAACGTCACAGCGTGCTAGTTGTCGAAGCAGCCAATCGTTTTCCTATGTAGATCCTGAAAGAGACAAAGAAGGAAACGATGAATGACTTATACACAAACAGAGCTCAATCACTGTGGTCTGCTTCAGGCAGCTTTGTTCATGTTTACATCCTTCTGTCCAATCTGATAAGACAGATGAGATCAAATCAGCATCCACAATTGATTCAGCCGCTCATCACTCTCTCATCACTCTCTCATCACTCTCTGGGCCTCGTGTCTGATAACCTGCAGAGTCTGACTCATGCCCCACAGGTGATCGCTGACTAAGAGAGAGTGGAATGAGTGATGTTTGATGTTAAATGTGAGGCTTTGAAAAGTTAAGCGCAGCCAAAACTAAGGCTGGCAACACCCATCATCATGTTAAAAAATGCAGAGATCTACTGCTTCAAAAAACTGTTCCAAATCACTTTCTTCTGTCAAGTTTTGATTAAAAAAAACATGTACAGCAACACATCAACATCAAAAACAGCACAGACAGAATATACTTAATGCCAACAAGCGAACAGGCAAAACATAACTATGACACGCCATCTTCTCCTTCTGTGGTGTCATCTCTGCAGAGTCGTCTTGTTTGTTGTCTTGCTGCCCTCAACTGGTCAGGTGGTGTATTGCAACTTATATATTTTTTACATTCTTTGTCATCAACCTGATTTCATTATCTTTATTGAACTTCAGGCATCAGTAGATTGACAACGATGGGGCACTGATTGTGAAGATACATTTAGCCATAAAAAGTCACTTTTTAGTCAAATTTAGAGAAATATTTGTGAAATATATTTGCTGAATATTGTAAACAAATGTTAAATCCTTTATCTAAATGTTTAATGTTCTATATAAATATTATAAATACATGTCCTGATTCTTAATACTTAGCCTCATTTCTTAACATTTAATTTACATTCTAAATATTTTAGAAAGCTAAGGTTTCTAAATTGAGGGATACAGCTCTGCAATTTCTGTATTTTGAAATATATGTGGAAAAAATAAAAGATTTCTATCTCTAAGTTTTATTGCACTTTTAAGCAATTTATTGCAGAAGTCAAGACATGAGCCAATACATATAATAGAAACTTGAGATATAATTGTTAAATTGTTGTAAAGAAAATAGGAATACTCCAAAAATAGCACCAACATTTGCAAAAATGTAAGAATATGCCCTGGTGGACTGGCATAATGGTGGGTCTAAATGGGTTAAAAAATCCCATAAGTCAAATTCTTCCTCTGTGGTAGTCACGGTAGAAACGAATGTTAAAAAGACAGTCTTCTGAAGAAGCGAATTTAAGCCTTTTTTTAACACTTCATCATTCTAAATCCTATGGTTGAATCAAAAAAGTCTGAATAGAAAACATATGATGACTGTTTTAGTTAAAATGAGGCTAAAAGTCATCGTTATGATTGTGCTGTTTTTAACTTGGGCACGTTTTTTTCTGCTCAGCTCACTGACTCTATACTTGACTTATCCAAATACTTTTTCCAAAAAATAAAAGAATAAAACAAACACATACAGAGAAAAAAAATAAACTCAAACAAAAAATGAAAGTTAGGAGGACAGCCACTTTTTGGTCATCATGAAAAAGCGTCAAACTCTTAAACAAACATTATTTAGTTAGATTTCCACAGTAATAAATTTGCCATTTGCTTTTTCAACCCGTAAATTTTTGGTCTCTTTGCTCTATAAAAAAAAGTTCCAAGTGTTTCAAAAATGTAGATAATTTGTCGTTGTCAACACTTCACTGTCAACTCTCTGATCCGTCCCTGATCTGTTGTTATTTGGCTCTGTCCTCTTTTGTCAGTCAACTGGGGTCATCCCTCTGTTCCCACATTTCTAAGATATTTTTCAAAACTAACTCTTGTGTTCCTGTATTTCCTTTTAATTTAAGCCCTAGAAGATAGATTAATAAATTGAAAACATATACATTTTGAACGGCAGCAGTATTTTTTTTCCTCAGCGTAGTCATAAAACAATATATATTGGACCCTTTTTTTCAGTAGCCCTTGTCATCTTTTATAATTATCACAATCATTGCAAGACAGAACAAAAAAAGGCTAATCCAAAAGGAATGCAGAGTTCATAGACACTTAGACCCTATAAACTCATCAGACTAACAAAACCTGATTTTGAAAAAGAAAACTTAAAATGTGTGATCTGTGGAAACATGGGGCCTAATTTTGAAAATATCTAAAATCGTGGGAACATGTGACTATGGAAACATTGGCACGCTCCCCGTTAACTCACACTGTCTGCATTGAACCAAACTGAGTCACATGTCGAAGGATTTACTGCACCTCCCATCCCAGTGATGAGTCTCTCCCTACCAATGTTGTCTTAACTGGGCTCAAAAAAGCATCTAACCTGTTGACTGGCCTGGTTTAGCTCCTTGAGTCCATTTGTTGATGCAGTAAAGTGATATATTCTTTGGCATATTTTATTTTGAAAGACAACCAGATGTGTTTCTGTTGTTTGAATGCCTGACTTCCTGTCTTGCATTATTTACTCAGGACAAGATGATGCATGGATGTTCCTGCTGTCCATTTAAAGCAGCAGAAAAAGAAATAACAGAAGTCTTGTGTATCTGATCCAGAAGGCTCTGACCTGTTGGATCAGATACACAGCTGAATGTAACGGAGCAGAGACACTTTCTGATCTTGTGCTGTGATCGAGCAGATACAGAGCAGACATGGATCTGAATGTGAGCAGTTGTTGCTTTAATGCATGAATATAAAATGATTAGGGATGCACCAATATGAATACTGGTATCGGGTAGCGGTCCGATACAGGACATGATTACTTGTACTTGTACTTTAAAAATTGCCACCGATACCACAACCGGTACCACTTTATGGTAGCGCACGATTTAAATGCTTGACTGCAAAGCAGGAAGCCAGGAATCATGTCAGCAGCGTGGAACTGTTTCCAGGTGAATGAGAGCAAATGTAGCTCAGTGTCCCGCATTGTTGATGAAAAACGCTACAGACTCTCAGCTGAAAACGCAGAGAAGCTTCTTGTCATCAAAAAACCCCCAAAAACCTGCCCCTCACTTACACAAAATAAGTGTCATCATCACGGGCAGGAATTGTGGGGACGAGTTGATCACTTGAGATACTCAGCTACAATTTTATGTTGGTTCTTGAATGAATATTTTGAGTAAGTTTTGAAGTTAAATATGTGGTCAAGCTGTTAAAAACACTGACACAGCAAGTGACAATTTTTCAGTTTTTAAAGTTTTTTTGGCAAGATGTATGGCAGTGCCATGTTTAACCCTTTAAAGCCAAATGTATCATCTTTGATTTATGAGTTCAAAGAAATCTCATCAACCTGACAAATAGTTTCTTTAAAAACCTGTTAGAATATTTTTAGAAATATATTCTACCACCTTGAGGGTTGTCATATTGCTACAGTCAGCTAAAGTTGTATTTTGGTCCTTTTCAAATTGTCTGCTCTCATGAAATCATCCACAAACATATTTTCAGGAAAGTCATTGCTTGATTTTCAAGAGTAACTTTTTTTTTTTTTTTTTTAAAGCACTTTCTGCATGAAATAAATGCATATATACTAAAAAAAACTTAAATAAAATAGATTAAATAGTTTGCAAAACTACCCAGTGGGTCAAACGTGATACAATAAATATATCATAAATAAAATGACAAATCAATATTTCTTTTTGGATTTTGTTAAAAGGGTTAATAAACATCTCAGCTCCAAAAAATAACTGAAATTTTTGGACTATTTTTTGATAGGTTGGGCTTCACAGGGTTAAGCACTTTTGTTAAATGTCAGCACTGAGTATATATATAAAGTTTTACTGGAATTTTTCATCTATAAAAGCACTAATGTTGAATATCAGTATAAAACATTTTTTTTTAATTTGTGTTTGTACTGCAGTGAAACTTGTGAGAGTCACCCATGTACAAGAAAAACATACTGAGAAAAGTTGTTGAAATAACAGATGACATTTACGGGAAAAAAAAATTAAAGATAACTTTGTGTGTAATGGTGTAAGTACTCGGTATCAGTAAGTTCTCAAATGCAAGCACTCATACACTACTTGTTTTGAAAAAAAGTGGTATCGGTGCATCCCTAAAATTAATGTTGATGGGGATACTGACCCGACTCCAAGTGTGAGCAGGTGTGAAGCCAGCAGTGAAGGACCGAGTAAGAGCAGAACGTCGGAGGAGAAGAGGCCTCTCTTCATCACCTCTGTCTTCCTAACACTGAGGGAGCCGGGCTGCTTCGGGTGTTGAAACACAAATTCTCTGTAACGATAGGAAAGAGGGAGAGGTGTAGGAGATAAGAGATGCAGATAAAGATGAAGAAGGAATGAAGAAAAAAATAAACAGAGAAAATGAGATCACAGGAGAGAAAAGTTAGAATGTGAGAGGAGTAGTGAAGGCAGTCTGAGGCCATTAAGCGCTGCTACCTGTCAAACTGAGTTATTGTACTGAAGAAGATGAAATGTCAAGAGTGGAAGAGTAAATAAAAGAGAGGGTGATTCATGTGTTTCTCAACACTCAAAGGGAAGATCCACAAACTGAATTTAAGAGCATTTTTAACACGCTGTCAGAGTCAGACTGAGGAGACATAAAACTAACTTTCAAATAGACTTTACCTTTCAGCGAGCGCCTCAGACAATAACGCCAAATGTTCTTTCACTCTAACGCGGATACATTTGTTTATGGAGGAGTTATGTGCTAACTTTGTCTTTACATAAAGAAAAGTCTTCTGCTGTTGCACCTTGTATCGGAAACTTCACTTTAAAAGAACAAGTGCTGAGAAACTATTACAGCACAGAAATATATCAAACCTGAGATTTCTGTCTTTTATACAACTGACTTAAAGGTTCAACAAAACACAGGAGTGTTAAAAAGTGAGCCTCAAAATTCTGCTCCCAGTTCGGATCAAGGCTACCAGCTCTACTTTGGTTTGAGTCCTTATGCTAAGCTAAACTCATTGGCTTCAGTCTCTGGAGAGTTGCATTAGTCTTCTTATTTATTGTTGGGTATATGTATATATGGAAATGAAAAGTGGAGAGTGACTCAGGATGAAGATCTTACTTTGGTGGCATATTTTCAGGTCTACTGGACCAATCCCAGACCCAGTCAGTGTCTCCTCGTCGCTCAACTTCCTCCTACAGCACACAGACAGGATCACATGGTCAACAGTGTAATAAAGAAAAAAGAAAAAGACGGCATGAAGCGGAACATTCCACACAAGTAAGCTGTTGATATAAATCTAAAATGTGTCTAATTAATCTTTAGGAAAACATTTTAGTGGGTGTATTTGTGGTTTACTGTGTTTCTGCAGCCAGCCTCAAGTGGGCAATCAATGTTCTGCGGTTTGTTACACTTACACATAAGCTTCATATTTTAAAGACTCCGTTTCCCATGAGCACCATCAGTCACTGTGGTAAGGTCTTGACTCTTGCCAAGGCATGTGTTAGTTTTGGAGAGTAGATCTTCCTTTTAACTCTACCTTTCTTTGTTCAAGACACCTTTCCCAGGATGCAAAGCGACAAGGTTATGTATTTATGTAGCTCTCAGGGTTGAAAGGTGACAGCAACCAAACTTAAAATCATTGTAAAATCATTTTGTCTTTGTGAGTGTTCCTCACAGCTCTGTGCTCTGAGACGTGTTTGTAACATGTGGCGTCAGTGAATCCTGGTTCTGTCCTACCAGTGCTCATTTACCAACTCCAACCTCACCAAGCAGAGCAAACATAACCTGTCTCTTCATTTTTATTGAAAGACTCTCAGGTTTGAACAGATCACTGCAGAATAACTGCTGCATATGGGTTGAAATGAACATTGGCACAAACAGCTTAACCCGTATTTTAGCCCATGCTCTATCACTCTCCTGCTTAGCTTTCCTCTGCTCTGACCTTTCACTGCCTGACAGTCCAGCTCAAGCTCCAATGTCCACCGTTACTATTAAATAAATTCAAGAAATCAACATAGTATCACCAAAGGGACAATAAGTTAATGATGTCTCTTATTTTGTCAGCTTTTATTTTTTAGTTCCCCTGTTTTGTCTCTAGTCTTACTTCTTTTCCTGGTTTCATACTGTCTTGTTGATGGCTTGTTACACCCTGTTTGTTTCCAGCTATGCCTCCTGCCTCATGTGCACGTCCATGGAAGATATCGAGTATTTTTGTTTATTCTCGTAGATTAGATTTTTCCAGTTTAGCTGCGGCTTTTGGTTGTTTCTGAAAGATGAGGTTTCTCAGTTTTGTTGAGATTTTGTGTGATACTTTACTTATTAGATAATTTATTTTAAAAATAACTCCTTGTTTCCTTATCTACCTGTGAGTGTCAGGTTCGAGTCCTTACATTGAGCCTTCTTGTTTGTGCTGTAAATGGATTCATGTTCTCTCTGTAAAATTCATTCTCCCCATCGATACTGAGAAGTAACTTTTAGAAATAGCCAATTTCAGCACAGATAATCTCATTTGAATCATATATAGGCAAATATATATATGTTTGTGTATGTGCATGTGTACGTATATATAAGACTATTTCTAGATCACTTAAAAAGTCCTTACAACACCTTTAATGTCCTTTAAGACTGTAAAATAAGGGTCAATTTGACCCAATTTCAAAAGTCATTTAATTACAACTTTAGTTTTCTTCCATAGAATTGATTGAAAATTAGATGTATGGCAATGCTATCCACATGTAAAATTAGTTCTGACTATTATTGTTAAATTATAAATGGTTTATATAAATTTATAGCATCTCTCTGCCATTAAAGAAATTTAAATGGTTTCAAAACAATATCCTGCCATCACTTTAACAAATATCTATGATATTACATCAACATATGCACCTCTGATAGTAGCCTTAGTGAAAAAAAAATTAGAATTTTTGTTTTTTTCCTTCTCAAAATAGAGGTATACTTTTATGTAAATAAGGTCTGTCATACCATATATAACACAAAAGTAATTGCTAAATATATGTGAATATGTTAGAAACATCTTCACAAAAACGGAGAGAAAAAAATTGAAAGAAAATTTTCACCTTGTACTTTAGAACAGAGAGTGTAGAGTAAATCTGAAGACAACGGGAGGGTAAACAATCATATAATGTAGTTATCTGATTTCATTAATAACTTGTATTAGTGTTGTGAACATTCATACCTGTATGGGGACATAGTCGCTGTCTTGCTCACTCGTTGCTCTGGGGGAACCAGTGGACTGTGGAGTCACAGCCTGTGGAGGACTGTAGAGGACAAAAGACTATCAGAAATCAGGTCTGGGATCCAGAATCAAACAGTCTGCATTTATAAAAACTAACAGTAAAGATTTATTTTCTAATACAAGTAAATTAATGCAGTCCACAGGAGGACACATTACTGTTGTTTTTACACCCTGCTGTGCTGCTAAAGCCCCAAACCCCCCTAACAAACCAAACACACTACAACAGAAGACCCCCCCACTTACCTGTCTCTACTCCTCTCACACTCGAGCTGTGCCTCCAGAAGGATCCTCTCCAGCTCCCCCTGCAGGGCAGAGGAGATGCTGTCCTGCGGCCCTGTTAGACTCTCCCTGCGGCTCACCGCTGCGATCAGCTCCTCCAGTTCGACCCAGGAGCCTGATGATCAAACAAAACATGCAGCTTGTGATGATGCTCTGTGAGTCAGAGAGGAGGCAGAGAGCAGCAGGGCTTCATACACAAACTGTATATAGACTTTAACGAGCTCAGAGGAGGTGTGATGAGAAAAAAATAAACTACAAGAATCTACAAGAGTCACCCAAACAAAGAAGGCAACTCTTTTATTCTTGTATTCAGCAGAGACCAAATACAGATCTGATACTGGGCATTGACAGAGTGTGGATAAGATGTTTTAAAGTTTTACAGCTGTGATGACAAATGAACCTAATGTAGATTACAAAACAAACAAAGGTGGGAGCTCAGAGGTAAAACAGTCATGGATACATTGTTCCAATCAGCAGCCTAATATAAAACACACAGAGCTCAGCTGGAATTCAAGACAGATACATGCTATATTTAAAAAAAAGCCACATTAAAGAGGAGGTTAAGGAGTTGTTGTTGTTGGTTTTTTCAATCGGCCGTTAAAATACACATAAAATGAATGAAATATCTACAAATTTGTCATTAAGTTCTGTATACAATAGAATAGATAACTGTTATAAAGATATTAAGTCATCCCTTATAAAAAGAGACATTAAAAATGATGCACTGCCCCCTTTGGTCCAGAGCTCAACCCCATCCAACAAATTTGGGGGGAGCTGTAAAATAACCCTTCAGCTTGAGCTGCAGAAGTTATAGTGAGTTATTTCTCAGGAAATATATTGACATCATGCCAGAGACATGTGCTGCTGTAACTGCTGCAAAAGTCAGTCAAACCCAATATTAAAGTTCAAGTAGATGAAAACACAAGGATTTACTTCATCTGATATTTATTGTGCTGGGAGAAACCAGCAACATGTTTCATGATTTGGATTTGGAGGCTGAAAAATGTCAATACTTTCAGATTTGTCAGTTCACTGACAAATAAAGGATGGTATCAAAAAAATGCTTTAAACTCGTTAAAACAACACACTGTTTTATTTCGTGTTTCTATCTTTCTTAACCAATTAAAGAACCAGCCCCATTAAATTGCCAAACGGTGACACCCCAAAAGAATGACAAGAATTAAATAATTCACCTTCCTAGGAGTTCTGCTAGTGTACTGATGAAATAAGTTATTTGTATTTTATAAAAATGTGCACTGAAATATCATTTGAAAGTACACACAAAACATTTCATTTCTAAACTTGACAACATGGGTTTTGTTGGACTGAGCAGTCAGTAGCCTGTAGACATCAATGTTTGCTCTCTTTTTTTGGGCTAATTGATTGAAAATCATTTTAAGTTATTTTACAGAGTAGTAGATTGATAAAATCTTATCCATAGTAACTTTTTGTGCAATATCAGGTATTTATGAGGAACAATGGTTCAGCTCATTGACATTTATCTGTTACACCAACTGACCACATCTTTCACAGGATATCTTGATGCCTGAGTATCAAATTACAACCAGAAAGACAAAAAAACAGTGAGATAGCAGGAACATGGATGGAAACTGTTTGTTCATAATGGTTCAATAGTTATGCCGTACTGTCCAATACGATATAATTTTAGGAAGGTAACCTTTAACACAACATAATATTTGAACACCCTGCTTTAACAGAGGTAAAAAATGGCTTCACTGTGAGCTTGGTTATAAAAGTATCATAAATTGAATAACACTGAGCTGAAATGCATTCTAAATCAAATAAGTTTGTATGCTGCTTTTTAAATTTGTAAAGTTTTGGTTAAAATGCTTTAACCCTTTAACTTCCTCCTCCTCCTACCAAATGGTTTAGAACATTTTGAGTTACTACATTTCAATAAGGGGAGTGCCTAACTTATCTAGAACTGATTTAACCATCTCTACCTCTTAGTAGAAGAATGGGATGGATCTTGAGCCTCAATTTTTTTTTTTTTTTCACTACCACAGTCAAGTTGTTGAGATGACATATCGAGGGCATACAAAAGTGCCTTTGTTTTGCACTTTGGTCTTTAGTTTTTTTCATGCAAAATTTACGTTTTGCACTCTAGCATTCAATCACAAGTAAAAATAAATTTGAGAATTATTAGTTATCGCACTTTAGCCTAGATGACAAATTTATAAATGCAGTTTTTCATTATTTTGTTAAATAATCCTCTTGGTTGAAATAATATTGATCAATATTTTGTGGCATACTTACAGACACAAAATTATTCCATGCTCTGGATATTTATGAGTAATTAATTTCTTTCTAAATCAGCATTTTATGTGACTTTTTCCTCCTATTTTTGGTATTTGTATGAAATTTCATACAATAGCCACTAAGTGACACTTCAGCCATTGGGTAGAAGTTGATATTTAAAAAACTAAAAGGTTTATTAAAAAAAAGAAAAAGAGATTATAATTATTACCCACCCATTGCAATAAGAAATGCGAGCGAAAAATGTTTCTATTCCTTTTTTTTCTTGGTGGGGCAGTCAGATTAAAGAAGGAATAGAATTTAATCCAAAACTTTAAAAAATTGCCTCCATGTCTTTTTGCTTTTTTTTTGTTCATTAGATGCCCCCCGCCAAAAAAAATAAAAAAAAATAAAAAAAAATAAATATAAAAATAAAAAATTCAAAAAAGGCCTTTGATGTTATAACTTCTTCAGATGGTTTTCTATTCTTTAGCATAGCCTTCCATCAGCCGTTCATCATAATTAAAAGCCCTAGTCTTTCCTGTTTATGATGTTTATAATGTTCAGATTTGTTGTCTGGTAGAGTTTGAGCGAACGGGGCATGAGTTGTTGTTGACTTATGGTGACGTCACCGATGTCCCAGCATGACATCTGATATTCTCAGAGGCGATAAGTGCAGAATAGACATCCGGCTGGGCTCTGAACGTATGCTTCCAAACACACAAACACATACACATAAGTATACACATACACACACTCTGATAATGAATGACTGTGTGTCTCTAAATCAATGGCTGAAAAACACACAGGACATGAATGAATGGACACGCAGGTTCACCGGGTACATGATCAGGAAGAGATTTACACATGCACACACGCATACACACACAGCCAGAGCCAAAGAGTAGGGCAGGGATAACCGGGCCTGACAGCGTGCCTGCTTACATAAGATCTTATTTCTGTTAGAGATTAGCCATTCACCCTCCTCTCTCTCCCTTCCTCCTCTTGTTTCTCTCTTGTCATCATGTCTCTGCTCCTCTTTGACACACACACAACACTTTACCAAATATCAACACCTCATCTGCCTCCCAAAGTATGATCGCTCTAATCTTCACTTCATGACACTGTAATCACACAAGCAGCCGCGGTGGAGAGGAGACATGAGTGGGCACAGAGCTGGAGGGAGGAGAGGGGAGAAGAGAGGAGGGGAGGGGGGAGCAGAGCGGGGAAACTGTGCCATTGCCCTACTTATTTCTCTACAGAGGGGAGTTATGACATAACAGCTGCCTTGTTGCCTGATTTATCTATCTGTCGCCATTCTGCAGCACTAAATCAGCGTCTATGGTGCAGTCCTGTACACATTCATCTGTGCCACTGCCAAATCAGCTTTATGTAATGTGGACAAGCTCTGGAAGCTGAAAAGACTCAATGAAGTGCAGCTCAACAGAATCATCTTTAATTTCAAACAAGTGTCTGCCTCTGTTTAGGAAATGAAGAGGGGGTGGTGAAGGAGCTAGGTTCAAAGTACGACAAAACGGTTTCAGAAAAGACATTTTACAACCTCCTTCAACCTGCATGCTCATCTTTGTTGAATGAAAGAAGATAATCCAGCTTTACAATGACTTCCAGGCATTTTTTTCTGTGTATCCTCACTTCCCCAGTTAGAGCTTGAAGCTCCAATGAAAGACATGTTGTGTTCACAATGTTCCACCTCTGCCTGAACTGGTGAACTTGTGTTGCAGAGACAGAATGGAAACTTTCCAATGTGCATGAAGCATGTGGCTTTCCACCTCACTTAGAGAGGAAAAAAGGTGGATGTAAACCCAGTGTCAGGAAACTGTTAAGTTATTCAAAAACAAGATGAAAATTTCATTTCATCCTATTTTCTTTTGTCTTCGTTTAACCTTTGCTCCCTTAATCGCATAATCTCTTTGTATCTCCTCTTTTTCAATGATTAAATGGCACCCTGCAGAAAAGTTAACACCACCCACTGTTTTATCGTGATGCATCCAACTTCAAATAATGGCTTAACTTGATGTTGGACACTGAGAGAGAGACTCAAATTTTCAATCCTCTTTACTCATTCTTACTTTCTAGTTTATTTCACCAATGCATGAAAAATTATTTCTTAAAACACTCCAAGTATAAACCAGGTCCCTGGTCTTGGCAGATTTGCAGCTCCTGTATCTGGTTAGGCCTCCTACATAAAAACAGAGGCTACAGAGTGTGAAATTGAAGATAATACAATCTTAAAAATTCATAAAACAATCAATAAAAGCAGAATATGTACTAAACTTGTATAGTAAGTAAATCGTCTGAAAAATGTATGAAGATGAATAGAGAACAACTTAGATTCTTAGAGATTACACCACTCAAATGTTTTTAGTAAGAGTTATGGGAATGTGCCCTTTAAACTGCTTATAAATGGCAGTCCTCTTTACAAATTTAATTGAAATAAGGCCTGCGTATTTGTCATTATAAAGTTATTACTTCATTTAATTCATTTATTCAACTAATTATTCAATAATTTAAAACGTAAACCATATATTTGTGCATTAAATAGTTAAAAAAACCACAACTAATCATGCTCTATGTATTTAAATTGAAGTTAAAGCTCCTATTAGTAACTTTCTGTTTATTTCAATTGAAGTTAAAGCTCCTATTAGTAACTTTCTGTTTATTTAAATCAAAGTTAAAGCTCCTATTAGTAACTTTCTATTTATTTAAATTGAAGTTAAAGCTCCTATTTGTAGCTTTCTTTTTTTTTTTTTTTAATCAAAGTTAAAGCTCGTATGTGTAACTTTCTATTTATGTCAGTTTTGGCGCCCCTGTGGACAAAAATTTACAAGTTAATTTAGCTGATTTTCTTCCCGGGATATATTTCTCATTCTTTTTTCTTTGAGGATGATTTTTATTATGAAAAGTAGACAAATACTGTTTCTTCTGCCCATGCTCTGACACCTACCCCCCTTAAAGAAGTTAAATACTTTAGTTCAGGATACTTCAATCTTGGAGCTGAAGCCCTTGTTTACATGTTCTATCATTAAGAGATATCAGCTCATAGCAAACTGTTTTAAAGGTTTTGAAAGCTCCTGATAGTTGCTTTAAAATCAACTTTTAAATCAAAAATGTCACAAAACCCCAGTCTGGATCTAGCTTTTCATCATAATCCTGTAATAAACTTCCACCCCTTGGTGTCCTGCCATAACTCCATGCTCCACATGTTCTTCCCCAGCATCCTACGTGCCAAACAATGTTCACACAGCACAGTGGAGCTATAAGCGTCAGGAAATCTCTGCAGCTTAATTGGCTTAAAGAGATACAAACAGGTGAGTCAGGGAATCCGTTTACACAATGACAGTGTCAGTGACAACAACAATACCAGCTCTGAAAAACTGGCTGTGCTTTCTTCATTCCCTGTGCTGCTTCTTCACACACCTGCTCCCAGTCAGCATCATGTCTGCACTGCTGGAGATCTGCACATCATACCTGGAGGCATGCTGGGTTAATAACACCTTATACGCTTTACTTTGTTTACACTTACACTCAGAGGTTAAACAGGAATGGGAACACACAATTCAGATTTGTCATCATAAATGGTCTGATAGCTGCTCAAAACAACCCATGTGCTTATTTCTGCTATGTCATAGGCACAAAGGTACATACACAAACATGATGAGGTAACAGCTAAACACAGGCCTGCTCCAAGCCCAGCGTCCCCTCACTCACCGTAGAGTCCGTCCTCTGGTGTCTGTGAGCCGGACAGAGACATGCCTGAACCCCGGTGCTGGATGGAGGGAGAGAGAGAGAGATGCTGACACTGGCTGCGGAGGACAAGCAGGTTCAAATGGGTTTCTTCCCTCTGTGCTTCTTTCTCAATCACTCTGATGTTTGTTGTGGTCTAAAAAGGACACCGGGCACCGACGCAGCGCTAATCCGCCTCCTCACCCCCTCCCTTCCTCATCTCCTCTCCTCTCCTCTCTCCATCCCCCTCCCTCCTCCCTCCTCCCATCCCCACGTGTCAGAAGCCAAGAGGTAAACAAACTGAAGCGTGAGCTCAGAGGTAAAAGAGTCACAGATACAGAGAGGTGATCAAAAGCAGCAGCCTAATATACATATATACATCACAGAGCTGGGATTAAAAACAGATATGTGCTTCATTTAAAAACCATCCATCACATTGTTATGTAAGACTCTTGAAACAGCTCCATTCATTGTTGTTAGATAATGACACAAGTTTTTAAGACCTAGTAAAAGGTGGATCAATACAAATGTGTGTCAGTAGGATAGCATTAGAATATTTGTTCCAGGAAGATTATTTTCAGTGACCAATTGATAAGGTGATTAATTGGTATGTGTTTATGAATATGTATTAGAGCAAACATGTGTATGTATGCGCATGGATTGTATATGTGTTGTATTTGAGTATACATATGTATTGGTGTATGGGTATAGGTGTATGTGAATACAGAGGTTTATGTATAGGTATGTGTATGTATTTTTGTACATATAATATTTATATGTAGGAAAGGGGTGAGAGTTGATAAGCTATGCTTCTACTCACTGCTTTTTCGAGTAAGTCATTTCTTTCATTATTTCACTTTATTTATATTGAAATACTGTTTAGCTTCCCCCCCAAAAAAATTCATTTTTATATCATATTACAAAAACTGTTGGTAGTTGTTAAGAAGCTCTGTACGATTTGCACATTCGTAATAAAAAAAATAAAAATAAAAATCTCAACAAACTCTACTTTTTTTTTTTTTTTTTTAATTAAATACGAAATCATGTCAATATGCAAGGGCTCAAAACTGCAGTTCATCAAGTGTCCACCTGGGGCTGGTTCCATAAGTACCAGAAACCACACTGACCCATTTTCCACCTCTTCTCATTGGGTGTGAGTGCTTGTACCAGTGCTTACTTGGTTCTAATCCCGTTCTTCCTGGGAACTGGTTTGGTTTTCTGTTGGCAAGGAGCCAAGTAACAAAGAGTAGTGAAAATCTGTACTCAAGTGCAAGTACTGTTACATTGCTAAAATATTACTCAATCACAGGTAAAAGTGCTGGTGTTAGAAAAATACTGAAGTAAAAGTACAGAGTATTGGTCAAAGAAAACTACTCATATTATTAGTTACTTTTAACTGGCGATGTCCCAGATAGGGCTCTAAATTTTGTGTTTTGCTTTACCAATAGTTAAAACGCTAACAATCAATCATCATTAATTACTGATAAGATAGCAAAACAAGCGTTTTTTGCTCATTTTCATTGGTAATTTTTTGTCTTTCTTTTTCTCGTTTTAAGTTTTTATTTCCTTATTCAGCAAAGGTCTCAGGCAGACAAAAAACAAAATTAGATGAGGTGCAGTTTCTGCCACAACTACTGATAGATAGGTAAAAACACGTCATTTCAATAAAACAAGTCATAAAACATATATTAAATGAGGAGTAAATACCAAATAAAATGGATAACATCTGTTTAAAATATCCTTCACCTTGTGTCACGGATGTTACAGTGCATTATTGGTGTTATTACGTGTTATATTGTAAAAATGTACAATGAACAGTCACAAAAAGAAGTCTGACATTGGAGCTGTACATTTTAGGTGAAGATATGTGAGGTAGAACAGCCTGCTGCAGATGAGGAATTTTTACTAGATCAGTAGAACATCCAGGTATTTTTGGCGTATTGCAGATTTTGCTCATTTACATACAGCATACTTTGGCCAAATTAGACCATACTGCTTACTGCCTGGCATCCAGCGTTACGGTCAGGAACCTTGAAGTTCTTTTTTTATCAGGACTGGTCCTTTAACCCCTACATGCAACAGATCTCAACAATGTTGTTTCTTTATCTTTGCAATATCAAAAAAATCAGACACACCTTGTTTCAAAACAATAAGGTGAAACAAGTTCATGCTTTTGTTTCCACTAGATTAGATTACTGTGACCCTCTCTTATTTGACTGTCCTAACAAATCTGTTACGTCTCCTCAACTGTGCACTGACGGGAACCAGGAGGAAAGAGCATATCTCCCCAGTGTTAGCGTCTCGTCATTGATTACCTATAAAATCTAAAATAGAATTTAAAATTCTTCTTCAACTTACAAAGCTCTTAATGGTCATTCCATCTTAAAGAGCACACAGGCCCACTCGTTATGCCCACAACCTCTAAAAGTAATATGGGAGGTTGAGCCTTTAGTTATCAGGTTCCTCTTATATGGAATCTTTACTGGTTGAAGCCCGGGGGGTGCAGACACCCTCTTTATTTTTAAGAGTAGACGTAAAACTTTCCTTTTTAATAAAGATGATAGTTAGAGTTGGATTAGGTCTGAACCAAGTCTTAGTTATGCTGCATAAGGCTTAAACTAACAATCAAGGCTCTTGTCTCCCTCTCTCCTCTATCTGTACGTCTAATTTCGATCTTAATGCACCATCATAGTTATAAACCATTGATCTCTCTGAGAACCTCTGAGCTTGTTTTGTGAGTTTCTCTGGATTGTGACTGTGGACCTGGAGGCACTACATCTTTTACATTTTCACCACTATCATCAATGGCAAACTATGGACTCTTTTTATAGGTGCGTTTCCACTACCCTTCTATATGCGCAAAATTTAAATAGCGCTATAAAAACTGGTAATGGAAACACCTGAATTTCAAAAAAGCATTAAAATATCGCTAAAAAGTTTTTACGCTTTCATGAGGTGGTTTTTCAGACGTTTCGACCTTCAAATATATTGCAAAAGTGCAATGGAAACACTTTTTCCAAAATTATACCTCACAGAACATGATGTACCTGGTCACATGATCACTTCTCTGTGAGTAAACATGGCGCGCTACGTTCGGACAGAGGAGGAGACGGAGACTTTTCTCGCAATTATTTTCGAGAAAAACACAATGGCCATACTAGACAGCAAACAACAGAGGAATGCAGAGTGTTAAAAGTAGATAGTCACTTCACTACACCTACATGCAACAGGCTTTGAGCGTCCATCTTTCAGCAGTGAAATCTCACGGGATGATATTTGACAAGAGTTATGACGCTTCTGCCTAGAACCATAGAGAACAACCTTCAGTGGAAACACGTTCAAAGCATAAACGTACTTGTCGAAATTTTAGAAATATCGCTTTTATTTTGCGAAAAACTGTAATGGAAACCCAGCTTATGTCTCTGTCTCTTTTTGGCTACATCCCTTTCTCATTTTGCCTCTCTCAACTTCTCCTTCTCCCTCTCTTTCTTTCTCATTGCTTTTCTGTCTCTCTGTCTCTTAGACGTCTGTCTAACATGAGTCTTATTCTGTCCTGAGTTTCTACCTGCTAAAAGGAAGCTGTTCCTCTCCATTGTAACTTGCTAAATCCTGCTGAACTCTTAACTCATAGTGGGTTAAGATGAGGTAAGACTTCTTATCTAGTTTTGTTGTTGAGTCTCTGTAAATACAATCAAATTTTAGGTCTAGACCTGTAAATGTTTTTTGGAAGTGTCTTGAGATAAAATTTATTATAGTTTGGTGCTATAGATATAAGGATTGATTGATTGATTGATTGCAAGTGCAGTTCGCAGTTTTGAAAACAGGCTCTGATTAAAAAATAGATGTTTGAATTCACAGAGACTGTCCATTTTTTATACAGTCTGTGGTCAGAAACCGCTGATTTAAGTATCTGTAGAGAAAATACATGGTCTACCACTAAACTATTAAACAACACAAACATGAGCAGCATGAAAATAGACATACAAAAACACCTCATTAGAAAAGAAATCTCCCAGAGAAATGCTGCACCTCTCTGAACGTGTCTTATTTCACCAGGAAAACAAACTCTGACCCCGACTGAGAAAACAAACAGGCAGAATCAGTAGTTATTGATGCTAGCTGCACCGTTAAGAATGAGCTGGTAAACAGGTGGGGATTTATTCATAAAATATGATGCAGTGCAAGCAAACCCCCTGAAAAACACAGCAAATAACAGAACAGCTGCTTTAGTATGGAGCACTCAGAGTAAATAGTTTGGGTTGATTAATGATAGAGATAGGAACTTCAAAGCTTTAGTTACAAATGCACTCTTTGTATACACATGATGGTCTTAACATCTCCTACCATAACATGAGCTTCATTTCATCATTCTCTTTTCATGTGCTCTTACAGAGTCTGTAGTATGCACTCTGCCTTTGATGACTCAGTGGAGATTGTAACATGTATTCTGTTTTCACATGGTGCACTTCTCATATTCTGGAGTGGTTTTTGCAATATACACGGTGCAGTGTGCAACACAAACACTTGATATGCACCGTGCAGTGCCTTTGTTATTGTCTAGTGCAGAGTGCGACACAAACACTTGCAGAGTTTTGTTTTATTGTTTTTGATTGATTACAACTCCGGGCTGTTTAATGCTTTTGTTACTTGTTTGAGACTTCCTCACATGAATTTTACATCAAAACACATCAACTGGATGAGTAACACATTTTCAAACCTGAAAACAGTTTGATTTTACAAAAAATAGTTTACATTTTGTGTTAAAGGTTTGTGCAGAGCGTGTTTCGTTTTTATCTCCAGTTCTTACATCTACAATTAAAGAAGCTCTTGGTTCTTTCCAGTATCTGGAAGGTATGATATATTTTAGAAAAACATCTTCTTCTTGAATCTTTGACAAACCTCACTAGCTGAAGATTCTCTTTGATGTTTAATTTGTAAACCTCCAAATCCAGCAGATCAAAGCAGAGCAGGATGTTCACGGCTGCTGCATCATCACTTTATCAGCATCCTATGGATGGTATACATGCAGCAGAACATGAACTTGAAGCTATATTTAAACCCTCTTTCAATGAATAAGATGCAAAGCGTGATTCAGATTCTTCTCTTTGCATCTCAATCCAACGAGCCCCGTGGCCCATGATTCATTCATTTCTGTGAAATTCCTTTAAGATTCTCAGCATCAGTGACATCAGCGGGCTCAGACTCACTGCTGGATTTCATTCATGTTGCCAGGAGCGAATAGAGACGAAACACAGCAGGATGAACACACACACACACATGCAGGCACAAACACAAACTTTTAAAAACACATATTCTCCTGGGTGGCTTTTTTTATGCCAGTTTTCAACTCAAACTTAGAACTTGTGCATTTTCACCAAAACAAAAACAAAGAGGGTCACATTTCAGACTAACATCGCTTGAAAGGTTTTGTGTCATGTGCCTTTGGCTGACACATTAAAGCAACATCGCCACCTGGTGGAGGGCACTAAAAGCACTGTCCTGAAGGTCCTCGGCTCCAGAACTGAAACTCATGCTTTTACATCCTCATATTTATTAGACTACAGCGGGCAAAAATCCTTCAAAACTTTTTCTATGAATAACTTTCACAGATTTAAAAGAACAGCAGGCCTGAAGACTGTTACATTGTATTGTTAGTGGTGCATAACCGCAGCTAAAAATCTCTTCTCTCAAACTCTATGGTCTTGTTCATTTATTACACTGCCGAGCAGCATTTCTCTCCTGACCTCCAGCTTCGTTTCAAGACAGGAGGACAGATGGAGAGCGCCATTAATCGGCCCAGAAACAAAGCAGGAAAAGTTCCCTCATCCATCAAAGGAAGTTTAAGTCTTTGACGATGTCCTGTGCCCGCGTCAGTTCAAAGACCAGGATGCCAGCTGTACTCAGGTCAGATCCAGCAAATGACTGTCCCCTCTGTCTATCCATCATGCTCCAAACTGATACAGCAAAGTAAGAAAAGGCTTTGCAGGTAATGGCCACAGTGAGATATCACCATTAGGCATGTCCTCTATTCTGCAGCCCTGCGTGAGGCTGTGATTGATGACTTGAACTAAGTGTACATTAAAGATCTGCTTAAAATTCAACTTTCTGCAGCCGCTCAGACGCTTGTCTGATTAATGGGAGCCAGAGAAAGAACCAGTGTTCTTTGGTGGCTCTACAAAAACAGGATCAGATTGGTTACGTGAACTGGATTTTGGATGATTTGATGTACAATAATTGCAATTCTTTGGCTTCCCCTGGGGATAACTGATTTATGTGAGCAAAACAAAGAAGAGAGAGGGAGCAGCAGAGGGGGAAAATATTCAGAATCACAGTTAGACAGAGAGATATGATATGATTATGCTTCTGATTTGTAGGATAACGAGAGTTTACCGCCAGTGGCATGTCCAGACTTTTTTAATGGGGAGAGCAAAGTGTGGCACTGACTGAAGTAGGACTGAAATGGAATGTGTGCACAGGCATATAGACACACACATACAAGTCCTAACACCATAAATTTACCAATTCTATGACAACAACTAATATCTATATCACTATTATCAAGCTGCATCAAACTCTTACACCCTTTAGCTAATTTTAAGTCATAGTTAGAGCCTGGTATGCTTCCCCCAGTGTTTGGGGGTGGAGTTGGGGTGGGGATGTCTGATTATTAGGACTCATCTTAAACTATCAATTGTCCTTATAATCTTCCAGTGAGTGGATTCCATATGACTATTTTGCCGATCCAGAGAGCCTCCCTGATCTGAAATCATAAATTTTAAACCTGATCAATATTTAAAGCCTCTGTGTGGAGGACTTTTTAACCGGTTGAAAAATTAATATCGGTGTCTCTAGACCTTAAGGAACAACGCCGGAAATTTCTGTATTGCATTTTTAAATGCTGAAACTGCTTCGAGTGGGTAGGTGTCAGAGGAACAACCGCAGAAAACAGCCTTTTTAAATTCCTGCAGCGAATATTCGATAGGACAATGAGAGGAGGTTGCACAGGGAACATGCACAGGACAAGATCAGCAAAAAGATAATGGCCCAGTTTACACAACAATGCTTCACTGAGTTTCCCCGAAAAATGCAAAAAAAAAAAAAAAAAAAAAAAAAAAGGACATGTTGAAAAAAATCCAGGAGCCAATCATCCACAGTTCATACTAAAAACGTCCTTGCCAACAGTAGATAGATGCACATTTTGTCAAAAGGCAGTCAGTAGATTCAGCAGCACAGGTTTAAAAGTGTGGTCTGCTACTGCTGTTGTTGGTGTTGTTCAGCTCCCACATGGCACAGTGAAGGTTAAATGCGCACGCGTAAAGTAGAGCATGACATCAGCATTTCCACTGAAAACACCAGTTCGCAGTTTACATGGCAACAGTAGAAATGGCATTTCAGAAAAATTCCACTCAGGAGCCTATTTTCAGACGTTTGCATTATAAGCTGGCTAAAACGCAGTTTCTATGTCAACAAGAGGCTGAAACACAACAATGCTTTTGTGTTTCACCCCAAAATTGTTGTCGTGTAAACAGGGTGAAAGGGGACCTTTTTGTCAACATGGGGTACCAAAACCCATCCAAACTGAAAGTTCCTTAAAGCACCTTTAATATTTATGATTCTTAGTTTGACTGCCTCCAATGGGATACCTGTGATAACCAATGAGAGGAGCAGACTGGGAAGGATCATCAGGGCATTTGAGCTCTAGCAGCTAGCATGAACAAAACAGCGCAAAGGTCCAAGAGGAAAAGTGGGAAAGAAGAGTAGCATGTGACATTATTTATCCAAGTTCTTTTCCTCATTTTTGTTGCTGACAAAACTTACACCAGGATAGCCAGCTGATGATTGTTCCTGATGTTTGTCTATTTTTTGACTGAGTGGCTACTTCTGATAAGGCCCATGGGAAAACTCATTCATAAAGCAAAAATAAAAATCTAAGAAGCTTAGTTTGAAAAACAGTCTGAATGGTTTATTTATGTAATGTTACACATTGTCCTGGTGAATTTTCTTACAAATTTGTCGTGTAGTAGGTATTAAGATTACAAGTTTGTTAAATCAGAGGCACAGCTCACCTGACATACAGTTGGGTATTCTGTGAGTGAGGTGGCTAACAACCTTAACCCTGCCTTTTTCCCTCACACAATCTTGACAGAAGTTAGGTTGTGTTAGCATTCTCAAAAAGAGAACATATGACGACATCACCCAGACTTTGCCTGTTTATTTAAACCCTGTTTCTGACTTCCATGACAGTGGTTTTGCTAGTTGGGATAAAGCTAGATGTCATCTTCATAGCGAAGGAAACTGATGAACTGACTGTTGAATTCATCCATTTTATTAACTGTCTATCCTGCTATTTAGGGTTGCAGGTGGCTGGAGCCTATCCCAGCTGTCATTAAGCGAGAGCCAGGGTACACTCTGGATTGGTCGCCAGTCAATCACAGGGCTGACATAGAGACAAACAACCATTCACGCACACAATCACACCTACGGGCAATTTAGAATAATCAATTAACCTAACATGGGCATGTTTGTGGTCTGTGGGAGGAAGCCGGAGTACCCGGAGAGAACCCACGCATGCACGGGAAGAACATGCAAACTCCACACAGAAAGGCCAACCATGCCTGAACAAGAAATCAAACTGGCGACCTTCTTGCTGTGCAGCTGGAGCGCTACCCGCTGCGCTACTGTGCAGCCCATTCATGGTACATTTAAATTAAAATTCAAGCTGTATGACAAAGATAGATGATAAAGAAGGGGCCTAGGACAGAGCCCCTGGGGGACGCCAGCAGTGACTGGAAACTAATGATTGAAATTTTTTAATTCAAATTGCTCTTTCTATTCTTAGTATTTTATATTTTTACCATTTTGCCATACTATCTTACTGTATGATTATTTTTATTAAGGCTTGTCTAATTTTCTGTTTCTATTTAATGTGAATAATTTTCTTGATATTTTAGTTAATGTTACATTTAAATTGTTCTTTCTATTCTTACTTTATTTTTTTTTACATTTTTACCATTTTTGCTATACTCTCTTACACATGTACTTCTTCATACCACTGGATTGCAAATGTGAGCTGGCATGAAAATAAAGTTCCTTGTATTCTTGAAATGGCTTGTATCAAAAGATTTTGGGTGAAAATCATGAATCATATCCTGACTCAGGAGCTTGGAGCTGGAGTTACATCTAATACAAAGGAAAACACACAGTGACCTATTCCTGCCACCCTGTAAAAAGAAAAATGAATCAATATCCCAGCAGGAAGTGAAAAGTTGACCGTCTTGACACAATGATTTTCACATCATAACAAGAAATGAACCAACGAAGGGTAACAACTGAAGACATAAGACTGGAAATACATGCCTCTACAGCGAGAATATACAGAAAGCATAATATATGACATATACCAGCCCTTCAACCTCAAATAATACAGATATATCATAGCTGTAGGGTAACTATGTGTTTTATTTTTATTCTGTCTTAGAGATGGAACAGCAAGAGCAGAATAAGTCCATGGTGGCACATGAACATCCTCATTTGTGTTTCATCTTCTGAAGCAGTTTGCAGGCAGCGTCTGTATCTGTGCCTGCAAATCTTTAAAACCATAAAGAACTACTTTTTAGCTCCCTGAAGATCGCCTGACCCTCAAACAACTCGACTTTAATGACCAGCAGGACAGCGCAGACGCTGGAGAGCTTCAAACGTCGTCAAAAATAATGGACATTAAACTAAACACCTCCTATAAGCGCCGCCAGCGGGGAAAGTCTTTGTGGTGGGTAAACTCAAGGTCCTCTCTGTAGCTGAGTAACTCCGTCTGTTTGGAAGCCTCTTAGAGTCGTTCCCTTCTTTTCATTATCCTCTGCTGCTCCATCTGCTGCTCCACCACGCTGACAGTCTCCTGCTGCCACAAACAAGCTCTGATTCTAACATCACTCGTCTTTCAACTCGCACAGACGTCAAAGTCACTGCCATCATGCAAAAGAAAGCTCCCGATGTAGCAGAAGACCCTTTTCACTCCCAATTACAACCAATGCATCAACCTACATATGTCCGACACAGGTGCAGCTCCTGGGGGTCTTTTTCTGAGCTACCTGGATGAGAGATATTGTTTCAATATTGGTAAGTGCGAAAAAAAAAAAATATATATATATTTATATACTGCTCATTTTATTTGATTCATCTGTATAAGTATCTGTGGTTTAGTTCAACATGAATCTATTTTTGAAGCACATAAACTTATAGTCTCTTTGATGACACTGACTTGCAAAGTTTAATACTGGGAAGCAAGATCCGTCCTTTTTCTTAGATTTATTTTGTAGTTTTGTCAGACACTGGAGCTGGACTGTCTGACAGAAAAAGGAGGTCAGAGCAGAAGAAAGCTAAACAGGAGAGTGACAGAGCATCGGCTAAAACACAGGCCAAGCTGTTTGTGATAAAGGTCATTCAAACTCACATGCAGTGATCTGTTCAAACCTGAGTGTCCATCAATTAAAACAAAAGAAGAGCCAGGTTATGTTTACTCTGCTTGGTGAAGTTGGAGTTGGTAGATGAGCACTGGTAGGACATTACCAGGACTGACATGTCTCAGAGCACCAGGCTGTGGGTAACACTAAACACATAGTCCGCTCACCTTCTGTACACTAAACTGCAAACTGACTTAAAAAAAAGTTGAATTGTTGTTACCTTTCATGCATAGTGCTGAGAAATGACAGTACCTCGTAGCTTTGCATCCTGGGAAAGTTGTCTTTACAAAGAAAAGGCATGTTAAAAGATAGATATGCCCAAAAAAAAAGGAACGAAACCTTGGCAAGAATCATGTCTTTACAAAAGTCGGTACTGCTCATGGGATCTTGGGAAATTATGACTTTGACCTTAAAAAAAAAAGAATTCTTATTAATTCAGCCAAGGGTGTCCCTGCAACCGACACACGGATCATACAGCACCTTCAATCTGGCATGTACAATTTAAAGCTGTTGCATCTTTTATTTGGAACTGCAAAGTAACTTTTCTGCCACTTAGGGAATGTTGAACAATTTGTGTATCCAGCACTGATAATGAAGGCTTATACTCACTCTTATGAGCACTCACACAAACACAAACACACACACACACACACACACACACACACACACACACACACACACACACACACACACACACACACACACACACACACACACACACACACACACTCCAACTCTTGAGGAATACACCCTGTTCTTTAACAGCTATTTCTCTTATAAAGCTATGCAATACTTTATCTTTAACAGCTTTGTTTTTCATTTAAATCATCCTCTGAGGAGTACATCCTTTATCTTTGGCCCCTGCCATTGTTAGGGAAATAGCTCTTTGGATGTTGACGCCCAGATATGCTTACTGACTAATTAAGTCTTTCCATTTTTAGCTCTTTTAATTCTACCTTTTGAAGGGAAATATCTGACACTAGCCTTTTGTGCTTAGATATATAAGTTATACAGTGGTACCTTGACTTATGAGTTTCATTCCTACTATGATAGAGCTTGTAACTCAAATTGCTCACAGGTCAAATCAATTTTCCCAGTTGAAATGAATTATAAAGTCATAAATCCATTCTGATTTCACAAAAACCACCATTTTTTTTCCAATCTGTGTTTCAATAAGACACATGTACATATAAATAAAGAATACTATATAAAAACACAATGATTGGATACACTACAATAAACTTGTTTAATAAAGTAGGATGTTCAGCATTTATCTCGGAGATCAGACGACTTGAAGATGCTGATGGAGGTAGAGGAGAAAGACTGAACTGAATAACTGAATCTTATTGGTTGATTTTTGCCCTTTTCCCTTTACTTTCATCTGCAGGTGTTTTCCATAAAAACTTGTCCAATGAGCTCTGTTTTTTCCACCCTTTCAGAATGAGTTAGACAAGTATTATTTAATAGCGCTGTCAAACTCCCAGTTGTAGTTGCACGTCCAGTTGCATGCCCTGTTGCAACTTTTGCGCGGCGTTTCTTTTGAATTCAGTCTTATCATTTTGCAAAATAACTAGGGATGCACTGATACCACTTTTATCAAACCAAGTACAAGTACTTACATCCCAGTAACCACCAATACCAAGTACCGATCCGAATGCTTAATAACATCACTACAGTTCTAATGTGACTTTGAAAATATCTTTTATTTCTTCACTCCCTCATTTTAACAGATAAAATGAAGACCATGATGCACCTGCACATATTGCTGACGTTTTAACACTCAACAGTCCTCTACCTGGGCACCAATGACGAGCACACTCGCTTATAGTGGTATGCAATGACGTAGTATTCTGCATACTTTTACAAGTACGAGTACAAGTACCTTCGTGTGGTATTAGCCCAATACTGATTGTGGTATCAGTGCATCACTAAAAATAACTGCAAGCGTACTCGGTCAAAGTTTTTAAATTAAAAAGTTGAAATTTGAGATCAAAAGTCAAAATTTTGACATGATACAGTCAAAATATTGAAATAAAGCCAAAATTTGGCTTTTCAATCTCATAAATTTGACTATTTATCTAAAAAAAAATTGACTTATTATGGGGAAAAAAAAGGATTTGAAAACTTGTTCTCTGGTTTACCCATTCTTTGGACATGTGGGCTTTGTTCGTAAATAATGATAAAAATATTTTCCCCCTCAATCACCAACCTCAGCTGAAAATCACGCAAACTGCCTGAAGCCTGAAGCTCCCCAGGGACCCATGATACTCAGGCAAACACATCTATATGAAAATCATGTAAACACAGTTGTTAAAATGAAAAGTAGTCAATGGCAGTGTTCTAGGGTTAAGGGTCTTTTTTTCAAGTGGGTTAGTTTGAGAGGCATCAGAATTGAGAATTATCTCAGTTACTGCATATTTGCCCTCAGTCCTGAAGTTAAGTAGGTTAAGATGAAGAGTATCTATATGTATGGGATATTTATGTATAAACATTTTTATGGTTGCTTTACTCTCCAAAGGAGCAGTCTCTGTGAGCAGCCCAGGTGTCATTTACATATCTTATTCTATCCTATTACAGCTCAGCACTGCAGCAGATGGCATGTCCATTCATCCTCTCTTACTGTAGATTCTCTGAAACAATTTTCCTCTTTCCATGAAATTGTATTATGGATATTTCACAGGAGGATTCCCAGAAATGATCTCTGATTGTATGAAAGCAGAACATCTAAGAGATGTAAAAATAGGATTCACTGGATGTTAATGTAAGCCTGATAGAGAGAGCCGAGATGGAACAAGATAAGTGATCAGAGCTGATAAAATCGGACGAGATGTGTCATCCCTTGAGGCATTTAGGTGTAGACTTTATCTCCGTATCTCGTCCATATAGAGCGGTTTGTGCTAAGCAGCCTCAGGTGGAAACATCATGATGAGGTCAGCGTATCACAATGAGAGGAGAAGATAAATCAATTTGCTGTAGGTGATCGGTTCGGATAGAATCTGGAGAACCTGAGAGAAAAAGAGAGAGAGAGGAAGGAAGGAAACACGTGATCTATCTGATATAAAGTGGTGTTGCTCCTTTAATTTGCATGCACAACAGCAAACACTCGGCATGTTAATTCAAAGAGCTGACAGGTCTGAAGTGGTTTAACCTTCGCTGACTGTGAATCTGAGGCCCATTGTCCATGTGTCTCTATTATCCTGCTGGTCACGGTTCCCCGGTTCTGCCCCGGCTCATACGGGAGATATCTGTAGAATAATTCTACCTGTCTGTTCCTATCTCCTTCTCCCTTCTTCCTCCCTCCCTCTCTCCNAGAGTCGTTCCCTTCTTTTCATTATCCTCTGCTGCTCCATCTGCTGCTCCACCACGCTGACAGTCTCCTGCTGCCACAAACAAGCTCTGATTCTAACATCACTCGTCTTTCAACTCGCACAGACGTCAAAGTCACTGCCATCATGCAAAAGAAAGCTCCCGATGTAGCAGAAGACCCTTTTCACTCCCAATTACAACCAATGCATCAACCTACATATGTCCGACACAGGTGCAGCTCCTGGGGGTCTTTTTCTGAGCTACCTGGATGAGAGATATTGTTTCAATATTGGTAAATGCGAAAAAAAAAATATATATATATATATTTATATACTGCTCATTTTATTTGATTCATCAGTATAAGTATCTGTGGTTTAGTTCAACATGAATCTATTTTTGAAGCACATAAACTTATAGTCTCTTTGATGACACTGACTTGCAAAGTTTAATACTGGGAAGCAAGATCCGTCCTTTTTCTTAGATTTATTTTGTAGTTTTGTCAGACACTGGAGCTGGACTGTCTGACAGAAAAAGGAGGTCAGAGCAGAAGAAAGCTAAACAGGAGAGTGATAGAGCATCAGCTAAAACACAGGCCAAGCTGTTTGTGATAAAGGTCATTCAAACTCACATGCAGTGATCTGTTCAAACCTGAGTGTCCATCAATTAAAACAAAAGAAGAGCCAGGTTGTGTTTGCTCTGCTTGGTGAAGTTGGAGTTGGTAGATGAGCACTGGTAGGACATAACCAGGACTGACATGTCTCAGAGCACCAGGCTGTGGGTAACACTAAACACATAGTCCGCTCACCTTCTGGACAC
The DNA here is from genome assembly GCA_008086565.1 of Thalassoma bifasciatum. Taxonomy (NCBI): domain Eukaryota; kingdom Metazoa; phylum Chordata; class Actinopteri; order Labriformes; family Labridae; genus Thalassoma; species Thalassoma bifasciatum. The sequence goes on from RPOG01000524.1 coordinate 113,332, forward strand.
TAAACTGCAAACTGACTGAAAAAAAAGTTGAATTGTTGTTACCTTTCATGCATAGTGCTGAGAAATGACAGTACCTCGTAGCTTTGCATCCTGGGAAAGTTGTCTTTACAAAGAAAAGACAACTTAAAGAAAAGACATGTTAAAAGATAGATATGCCCAAAAAAAAAAGGAACGAAACCTTGGCAAGAATCATGTCTTTACAAAAGTCGGTACTGCTCATGGGATCTTGGGAAATTATGACTTTGACCTTAAAAAAAAAAAAAAATCATTAATTCAGCCAAGGGTGTCCCTGCAACCAACACACGGATCATATAGCACCTTCAATCTGGCATGTACAATTTAAAGCTGTTGCATCTTTTATTTGGAACTGCAAAGTAACTTTTCTGCCACTTAGGGAATGTTGAACAATTTGTGAATCCAGCACTGATAATGAAGGCTTATACTCACTCTTCTGAGCACACACACAAACACACACACACACACACACACACACACACGCTCACACACGCACACACACACACACACACACACAGACACTCCAACTCTTGAGGAATACACCCTGTTCTTTAACAGCTATTTCTCTTATAAAGCTATGCAATACTTTATCTTTAACAGCTTTGTTTTTCATTTAAATCATCCTCTGAGGAGTACATCCTTTATCTTTGGCCCCTGCCATTGTTCGGGAAATAGCTCTTTGGATGTTGACGCCCAGATATGCTAACTGACTAATTAAGTCTTTCTATTTTTAGCTCTTTTAATTCTACCTTTTGAAGGGAAATATCTGACACTAGCCTTTTGTGCTTAGATATATAAGTTATACAGTGGTACCTTGACTTATGAGTTTCATTCCTACTATGATAGAGCTTGTAACTCCAATTGCTCACAGGTCAAATCAATTTTCCCAGTTGAAATGAATTATAAAGTCATAAATCCATCTTTATTTCACAAAAAACACCATTTTTTTTCCAGACTGTGTTTCAATAAGACACATGAACATATAAATAAAGAATACTTTATAAAAACACAATGATTGGATACACTACAATAAACTTGTTTAATAAAGTAGGATGTTCAGCATTTATCTTGGAGATCAGACGACTTGAAGATGCTGATGGAGGTAGAGGAGAAAGACTGAACTGAATAACTGAATCTTATTGGTTGATTTTTTCCCTTTTCCCTTAACTTTCATCTGCAGGTGTTTTCCATAAAAACTTGTCCAATGAGCTCTGTTTTTTCCACCCTTTCAGAATGAGTTTGACAAGTATTATTTAATAGCGCTGTCAAACGCCCAGTTGTAGTTGCACGTCCAGTTGCATGCCCTGTTGCAACTTTTGCTCGGCGTTTCTTTATGAATTCAGTCTTATAATTTTGCAAAATAACTAGGGATGCACCGATACCCCTTTTATCAAACCAAGTACAAGTACTTGAATCCCAGTAACCACCAATACCAAGTACCGATCCGAATGCTTAATAACATCACTACAGTTCTGATGTGACTTTGAAAATATCTTTTATTTCTTCACTCCCTCATTTTAACAGATAAAATGAAGACCATGATGCACCTGCACATATTGCTGACGTTTTAACACTCAACAGTCCTCTACCTGGGCACCAATGACGAGCACACTCGCTTATAGTGGTATGCGATGACGTAGTATTCTGCATACTTTTACAAGTTGGAGTACAAGTACCTTCATGTGGTATTAGCCCAAAACTGATTGTGGTATCAGTGCATCACTAAAAATAACTGCAAGCGTACTAGGTCAAAATTTTGAAATTAAAAAGTTGAAATTTGAGATCAAAAGTCAAAATTTTGACATGATACAGTCAAAATATTGAAATAAAGCCAAAATTTGGCTTTTCAATCTCATAAATTTGACTATTTATCTAAAAAAATTGACTTATTATGGGGGGAAAAAAGTGATTTGAAAACTTTTTCTCTGGTTTACCCATTCTTTGGACGTGGGCTTTGTTCGTAAATAATGATAAAAATATTTTCCCCCTCAATCACCAACCTCAGCTGAAAATCACGCAAACTGCCTGAAGCCTGAAGCTCCCCAGGGACCCATGATACTCAGGCAAACACATCTATATGAAAATCATGTAAACACAGTTGTTAAAATGAAAAGTAGTCAATGGCAGTGTTCTAGGGTTAAGGGTCTTTTTTTCAAGTGGGTTAGTTTGAAAGGCATCAGAATTGAGAATTATCTCAGTTACTGCATATTTGCCCTCAGTCCTGAAGTTAAGTAGGTTAAGATGAAGAGTATCTGTATGTATGGGATATTTATGTATAAACATTTTTATGGTTGTTTTACTCTCCAAAGGAGCAGTCTCTGTGAGCAGCCCAGGTGTCATTTACATATCTTATTCTATCCTATTACAGCTCAGCACTGCAGCAGATGGCATGTCCATTCATCCTCTCTTACTGTAGATTCTCTGAAACAATTTTCCTCTTTCCATGAAATTGTATTATGGATATTTCATAGGAGAATTCCCAGAAATGATCTCTGATTGTATGAAAGCAGAACATCTAAGAGATGTAAAAATAGGATTCACTGGATGTTAATGTAAGCCTGATAGAGAGAGCCGAGATGGAACAAGATAAGTGATCAGAGCTGATAAAATCGGACGAGATGTGTCATCCCTTGAGGCATTTAGGTGTAGACTTTATCTCCGTATCTCGTCCATATAGAGCGGTTTGTGCTAAGCAGCCTCAGGTGGAAACATCATGATGAGGTCAGCGTATCACAATGAGAGGAGAAGATAAATCAATTTGCTGTAGGTGATCGGTTTGGATAGAATCTGGAGAACCTGAGAGAAAGAGAGAGAGAGAGGAAGGAAGGAAACACGTGATCTATCTGATATAAAGTGGTGTTGCTCCTTTAATTTGCATGCACAACAGCAAACACTCGGCATGTTAATTCAAAGAGCTGACAGGTCTGAAGTGGTTTAACCTTCGCTGACTGTGAATCTGAGGCCCATTGTCCATGTGTCTCTATTATCCTGCTGGTCACGGTTCCCCGGTTCTGCCCCGGCTCATACGGGAGATATCTGTAGAATAATTCTACCTGTCTGTTCCTATCTCCTTCTCCCTTCTTCCTCCCTCCCTCTCTCCCTCCCGCTCTGTATGCATGACCTTTCTGCATTCCTCTCCAGCTGACCGTGGTGTCCNCAGGTGGAAACATCATGATGAGGTCAGCGTATCACAATGAGAGGAGAAGATAAATCAATTTGCTGTAGGTGATCGGTTCGGATAGAATCTGGAGAACCTGAGAGAAAAAGAGAGAGAGAGGAAGGAAGGAAACACGTGATCTATCTGATATAAAGTGGTGTTGCTCCTTTAATTTGCATGCACAACAGCAAACACTCGGCATGTTAATTCAAAGAGCTGACAGGTCTGAAGTGGTTTAACCTTCGCTGACTGTGAATCTGAGGCCCATTGTCCATGTGTCTCTATTATCCTGCTGGTCACGGTTCCCCGGTTCTGCCCCGGCTCATACGGGAGATATCTGTAGAATAATTCTACCTGTCTGTTCCTATCTCCTTCTCCCTTCTTCCTCCCTCCCTCTCTCCCTCCCGCTCTGTATGCATGACCTTTCTGCATTCCTCTCCAGCTGACCGTGGTGTCCTGTCAGCTCTTTCCCTTCTCTTCTCCACCTCTCACTACTACCAAACCACCCCCCAGCCCACCTCATGCCCCTCATTTCCAACCCCCCACTGACTTCTCCCCCCTGGTTCCGCCCCCTGGATCACTTTGCTCCCCTCTCTCCTCCTCTCTCCGTCTCCCTCTTTGCCCTCTGCAGCTGTACATACTCTGCTTTTTAATTAGACCCACTCTTTGGCTCCTCCTCCCTCAGCCTCCTACCCCTCTCCCTCCCTCCCTCCTTTGCTTACAAGGATACAGGGGGCTTGCATGGCGACACAGAGAGGGGGTCACGATGGAGAGACGCAGCGAGAAGCGGGGAGAGAGGGAAGAGGAACGAGACGAGGAGCATCTGAAAGGATAACTGCCTGTTTGCTCACTCTTGTCGTCTTGCTCCCCCTCCTGTCCGTTCACTTCCACTCAAACACTCAGACAGCTAGGTAGGCACAGCACAGCACAGCACAGCCCAGCACAGCGGAGCTCCGAGCAGCTGAGGGATGGATAAAAAGGTTCCCACGTGAAAGGCATGAATCCACGGGAGAAGAGGAGGGCGAGCTGGAAAAAGACACAATCAGAGAGCAGGGAGAAAGAGGAGAGGAGGAGGAGAGGAGCAGATGGACTCTAAAAAGAGGAAAGGAAACAGTATCGAGCTGCACTGACAAGAGAGGTGGGAAATAAAAAAAAGAAAAAAAATAGCAAACATGAACAGCAGAGGGATGGAAGAATGGGTTGAAGAGACGTGAAGGAATAAGAGCGGAGAAGAGCAGCGAGCGTTTGTGGGAAGAAGAGACAACACGGAGGGGAAACAGGAAGAGGGAGATGTGGTACGTGTGACTCAGTTCTGTGTCCTGATGGAAGATAGTACAGCAATCTCCCCATCAGGCTCCTCTCAGCATCACCATAGCTTCACCATAACCCAGAGAGAAAGAGCTGAGCCGAGGACAGATTTCAAAGCAGCAGTGAAGTGTCTCTTTGTTTCTCTGCTTACTGTTTCTCTCTGAAAAATCCCAAATGTGAAATAAGAAGCAGGAGAGAGAGAGAGATGGAGAGTGTGTCCTTGCATGTGTGCGCACACGTGCATGCATTTTGTTTATGTGTTCAGCAGATGTGTGTGTATGTGCGCGCATGCATGTGTGCACCATTGATTCTTACAATGGGGGTGTGTTTGTGTGCCTCAAAGTGTGTCTGTATTTGACTGTGTGCGTGTAAAACCTTCCAAAATGGGGTCGTGTGTGTGTGCGCGTGTGTGTGTTTGGATGCTGGGATTTGCTTTACCGCAGGTGTGGGAGTTATTTTCCGAGATTGTGCAGCTTTATGAGAAGCTTTAAAGAGTGAGGAGCTTACATCGCTGTGTCGGTGATGCAGCTTTGCAGATTCCAGCAGCATGCTTTCATTGCATATTTGTCATGAGCAGGACCGTGTGTTTATGTGTGTGTGTGTGTGTGTGTGTGATGGGGGGGTGTGCGCAGAAAGTTTGAGAAGGAGGAGGAGGAAGAGGAGGAGGAGGTGGTGGAGGAGGAGGAGGAGGAGGAGGAGGAGGAGGAGGAGGCTCTCAGTGAGGGAATTCCATTTGTATGGATCCATATCTCTGCAAGATCCAGTGCTTGCTGCTCTGGACGCATGGAGATTTTGATTTTCATGTCTTGTGTTGAAGTTTTAATGCATCTTCAAAACCAAACACACTCTCATCACATCAAAATAACACCTTATGGGATGAAACTTGATTTTAATCCACCTCTATTCTGATCTGGTAGTAATAGTGTCATTGACGTGATGCAAATGTAATTGCACATGCACTTTAATGCATGCATGCGTGCACTGGATCAAACACATGCATGCACTCAGCCACAGATGCACATTTTGCACACACACACACATATATACACACACATCTTTGCAGTGTAGAGAAATGCTGCGCTGTTAATCCTGCCCGTTGTTGCTCGACCCTCTTTCCCTCCTTCTCTCACTCCCTCTGCTCCTCGCTACAGTATATTTCCCTTTTATCTTATCTCATCAACGTGTCTTTTAGAGGGTCAGCTATCTCCACCTCCCTGCTTCCTCTCCCGCCGACTATTTAATCCCCTTTTCTCTCATTGCTTATAAATCTTCCTCTGTCTCCTCCATTTAATTTCAGCCAACAGAACTTAATGTAATCTGAAAGTAAAACTTTTTCTCTTTTACTTTCTGCCCACTCTTTAAATCTCCGTCTGCTGGCTTTGTGTTTTCGTGGACTGACAGTGTCCTGGTTTTAAAGGTAACACGCTATGATGCACACTCTGAACATTAGTTTGGACAGAGGAATCGCAGCACGTCCGCCCAGCAGAGAGTCACCCCCAGGGAGCTGACTGCTCTATATGCACCCACAGGTAGCGTTCACATTCACATCAACATGCCAACACAGCCACCTGTTTCATTTAGCTGCTGATTTTCACACAGAAACCTTTTTTGGGAGTTTAACCTCTCTGAATCCAGCGGCAGAGTGGAGGAAAGAGACACAAAAGATGGAGCATAAAAGAACCAACCAGCCAGAGAAACAAGACAATTAGTCTGCAGAAGGCGTGCAGCAAAGAAAAGCAATGTTTACTCTGGCTCTCTTTCAAACATCCTCAAATTTGCTCACAGTTGGCAGAGTATGCTTATCACAATCCATTGGCCTAAATATAGGGATTTCATATTAGGCAGAGGATTTTGGTCAAAAGAGGACAGATGGAACAAATCATTTCTGGCACTCACACTCTGAAAGTTCGAAATAATCCGGCCATGCTTCAAGGAAACTGGCACACACAAGCAGGGTGGCCGCTCTGTCCTCTTTAGGAATGAGCTGCCCAGCGATACTGCAAGCTCACATTTGTGTATGTTTGTGTGACGGTGCAAGAAATGCTCCAGCCTGAAAAATGTGCATGATGGAGAGATACGCTGGGCAACACTTCACACATCCCAACATGAGACGTGATGATCCCAAAGATGCTTTTATCATCTTTGCACTAACTTTCTCTTTTTTAATTAATGATCAAAATCACCAAATGAGCTGTTTCAGTATTTGAATGATGAAATTTTGGTCGAAAAATTTGGTTAGAATCTGCCGCTTCAGTTCCACCCATTTTAGTACTCTAATGTGATTATCAACATGTCAAAAAAACACAACCATTTTATAAATTTGATACATTTATTTGATTTTTCAAAATTCATAAATGGTTATTGTGATGGCATTTTTCCTCAGTAATCCTCCAGCTACAGCTCCAATCCCACTGCTTTTCATTTTCCCAGAAACACACGATCATGGTGCATCATGGGCTGTTAACAAGAAGGTTCAGAAACATCATAGAGCAAAGTTTTCATCAGTAGAGGAGAAGAGAAAACTGAGCGTGATCTGATTCTTCTTCTGTGCCGCTCTGAAAGATGCTTGGACGACAATGATTAAAACCAGACGACAGTGTGTTTGAACAGAATTCAGCGGCCGTTGGTGAAAAGCAGAGGAATTGTCGGCTGCTTGTTTATCATTTCATGTTGGAAGCTGTGATCCCATGTAATGCCATAAAACACACGATGGGCAACTTCAAAACTGCTCTGATGTGTAAATGTGAGATGAATCTTGTGACAACAGATTTTCCTTCGGAAAATGTTACAGGCATGGACGTTTAATCATCCAACACATTTAAACAGTGAAAAAAATGTGTTTTTAAACTTAAGGATGCTTTCAACAGCAGCTTTTATCAGTTTCAGACTTAATTTTATTTAACCTTTATCCTCCTGAGACCCGAGCTTTTGTCTGGTGTGCATTTTCTTTCTCCTTGCTATTTGGGATAAGTAAGTCCCTAGGAAGTATAAAGACTAAAATTGTTTGTTTCTTTTGTTCAGAAAGTTATGTTTTTGTTGTTGTTAGTTTTCAGTTATGAGTGTTATTGTACAGAACTACTCTGTTGTTTTCACTGAGATGTGATATCAAAAGATGACGTGGGCAGTGTCTCTAAATGTGGCTAGTAGGTTAAAGCTTTAAAAAATGAAGCATCATGGGTCTGAGAGGCAGAAATGTGATGGATGATGAGTCTTAAGAGGTTAATTAAGGAGGGGGGACCCACTGAGACAGAGGTCTCTTTTTCCAGGGGGGCCCTGCACCCACAACACAACCCATATTTGCGAATCCAAACCCTTCGTGTGTTTTCTCAGCGTGAGGCAGCAGCAAATCCTTTTTTTAGCAGCTCACACACGCACACACACACACACACACACACACACACACACATACTCACTTTTTCACGTACACACCTTAAAAACATGAAATCAGAGGGAGGATAAATGAGTGGTAATTTGAAAATAGGAGCAGCAATGCCAAAATGTTTTTTCCCAGTTTTGAACCGCTGTGTTTTTAAAGTTATCCTGCTTTGAGATCTGGTTGTAAGGTTTTTCACTTCTATTTGTCCATTTGTTTAGGTGCCTCAAAGAGACAGTGTTTCATGAAATTATCCTACAATATCTTCCCCTCAAAGAATCATCCAAACTAACCCAGTGCAATTTGCACCATGCAATATTTAATCGTTCATCACCGTACAGCTGGGCAAACCTTTACATACTACTAGATTTATTCTAAAGGCAGCAAAATAGAAAAATGGAAATCCATTTACACATTAGGTTGTAGCTGTTATCTGCTCAAAGTGTTCCTATTTTTTTTAACTTCATGAGAATTTCACTTTTGTGCTTCTTTTAGCTTTGTTTTTCCACAATTGGCTAATCTTGCTTATCACTTCAGCTACCAGCTTGCAACCCCCAAAATAGCCATGCAAGCGCCCACCCCGCCCCTTGCTGTAGAATTAAGTCTTGATGATGGTTTGGGACTGACATGTTGCATGAGAATTTGATGCACGGAATCAGCATGAGAGGTCACTGGTGGTTTTTATAGTTTGTAACACTCCATGCGTTGTCTTTTAGCATCTGTGAACTGCAACACCCGGAGTAACAAACTATAGTGGAGAAAGTTAATATTTGTTGACATCATTTTCAAGATTTTTTCACCAGTTGCTCTCCTCTGCCGAATGTGGCTACAAGTAATTGTCCATCACACAGTAATCATGGTGGTCTCTGTGTGATGAATCATATAGATGCTTTTGTACTTTTGTATCATACCTGGGTTATTTTACTTCAGACACTAGGAGCTCCTGTTCTCTACCTGGCAGCGCCAAATTTTTGCACTGCTGCATGGACCTTGTTGATGCGTCAGGCATAGACCAAGCTTTACACTAGTCGACCAGTCACAAAACTGACATAAACAAGGAAACACAAGGCCTGAAATACTTCATCTAAGCTGATCAGGATAAAATTAGACTATCCTATTTCCTGGACTATGAACCAACTTTTTTTCATTGGACTGATTGGACTGTCCTGCAACGTATTGTCAGGTGCGACTTAAACATCAAATAAATGAGGTGCTGTGCTACCGTAAAGATGGCTAAGTTCATGCATAAGGAACATTGATGAGGAAACATCTCCACCACCTCAACACGTTGGGATGCAACTTATAATGCAGAGCAATGTATTGTTCAGAAAATATGGTTTATATTGACTCATGTTTGTGTGTTTACCAAATGACTTTGCCTCTACTGATACCATTGAACCATGTGCACAATTGAACCATTACCATTAAATGTTTGGCCAAATCAAATCGAAGAAAAACAGCATTAGAACTCAGGAGTACGTTTAATAGTGAAAGTAAGAGCATTTCCACATACACAATGCAAAGGGAACTCAAGGAATTGGGATTAAACAGCTGTGTAGCCGTAAGAAAACATTTAATCAGTGAGGCTAACTGGAAAAAAAGGCTTCAGTTTGCAAGGGAGAATAAAGATTGGTGTCTGGAGGAATGGAAGAGTGATGGGCGCATCAGGGTAAGAAGGGAGGCAGGTGAAGTGATGCACCCATCATGCATTGTGCCTACTGTACAAGCCTGTGAGGGTAGTGCTATGATCTGGGGTTGCTTATATAAGCTGATCTAAACAATACCACAGTGAATGTGTGCTGTAATCAAATCTAAAGGTGGTCCAACGAAATATGAGTCTGTAACTTTAGTTTTAGTGGCAACTTTTCTTTTGCCCGGGCAGTGATTTTTTGTTTTTTAACAATAATAAATTATTTAAATTATTTAATGATTTAAAAGGCATTTCACTACCTTCTCAGAGGTCCCAACCTGTACTTTGGAAAACACTTTCAAAAGACAAACTCATGGAACAGGAGATGCAATGATTCATGTGTTCATATGTTGATGAATGTTTGATTTTTAAGCATCACATTTCCAGTTTAGTTTCTAAACTTAAGGTAAAATTGGGCTTTTACTTTAGGGATAGATTCTGCTTCTCTCATGAAGCTAGGGCACGTCTTGTGTTGGCAACTTTCCTTCCATTGCTTGATTGTGGTGATGTACTGTACATGCATGCAACTGTCAAGTTTTCATTCACTAGATATTGTGTATCATTGTGCTTTGAGTTCCAAAATTGGGCCCATCATCATACTTTGTATAAAAAAGCTTGAATGGCCATCCCTATCTGTGAGAAGATCCACTCATTAGTTAACTTTTAATTATAAGGCTCTTCTTGGTTTGGTCCCATCCTATCTTGGAATCCTTCTTATCAGGAATCATGTACATTACAGCCTACCATCCGATGACTTTCTTACCCTGACTGTCCCTCATGTCCTCACAGAATGGGGAAAAAGAATTTTGATCTCCTGCTCCCTCTGCATGGAACTCTATGTACGCTACATTGAAATCGCCAGACCTGATCCCATTTGACAGATTTGTTGACAAGGAACTGGAAAGCGCTGGACTTTGTCACTGTTTTGAAATAAGATGGTACACTTTTAAAATCTGACTGATAGTCCCTTTTTCAATTTTTTTTATTGTATGAATGATTGAGGTGTTTTGTCTAGTGTAAAATTCTGCTGCCTATTGGCCAGGTCACTTTTGTAAGAGATTTTACATCTCAATGCGCTTTCACCTGGTTAAATGAAGGTTAGATATACTTGTTCTACTACTCTCATATCTCAGGTCTGGTAGTTACCTCTTTGGAGTGAAACTTCTGTAACCCTAATTTTGTGTTGCAGCTCCGGTCTCACAGGTGGTGGGTTAAGATTTGGGCTACAGTTCTTTTGTCTTTAATCTTTTTATTTCGCCAACCAAATGGCAACAGCACAGTCTTTGAGTCAGCATGCATGTCTCTTCTCAAGAGCTTGTCCGTCTCGCTTAGATGTCACCCTCAACACAACAACAAATAGGAACTAATTGGCTAATAATATGCAGGTAACTAATATGGTACTACAAATGATATTAAGGGTCATGTAATTATAATAATAATAATGAAAATAAAAAAAATATAAGATAAATAATAATCACTTTCTTGTGTCTTGACTACCAGAAACTTTACATAATAAAACAATCCAAAACTTAGATTACACTTTGTTCTGTTGGAGAAGCTTTATACCTTTAGATGCAGATTCTTTAATACTTGCACTGCAGCTATAGTGTTTCTAAAATATGGCCGGCTCTTACGGCTGACTGTAACAGGCCAAATTGGATGCTGGTACACAGTCATAAACAAACAAACCAGCGTTTACATCTCGCTGCTGTTCGTAGAGTCTGACAGGAATAACAATGCTTGTGTTCACTGCACAACCACGGATGTATAATGAATTAAGAAGCATGATTTAATTCATGTTTGTTTGTGTAATTTAATTCCTTGTTAAGCATGATCAGGTTCAAGATTGTATCAGGCGGCTGCACTTTTTTTTGCTCCTCTGAGTGGGTGCAGTGCAGAGTATTGTTAGTGAAGAAGAAGATTTCTGAACTAAACTAGCTTTACCTCGTTTATACTTTCAGTGAATCCACATCATTTACCAAAGCTAGGTTGTGTCATTGCTTATTTATGCGAGTTGTTTTGTTTACACACATATTTTAAAGCCCAAAAGGTTCTTTATGGGACTACATCTGCTTTTTTTAACGTGCCTGTCAGTTTTATTGCATTAAATAAAGCGAAACATCCCCCCGTGTTGTAGACACGCTTCGCTGCACGCGATGCTTACCTAACAAAATTCCTCTACAGGCATCTTTAGAGGAGTTGCTCCTAATTTACCAATACAAATACCTTCTTCTGCACGTTGTTTTTACCCCGTCAGGTGACTGTAAAATCCTCCGATGGAGCACAGGTGAAGCTGCGACTTAAATATTTGTGGGGTTTTTTGCGCACATGGCGAATAAGTGATCATATATCTTTTCTCAGTTCCTCTCCAGTTCCTCTTTAAATGCCCTGACACGCTGATGCTCCTGATTTACCACTTCACTGAACCCTAACCATGACATTTCCTCTGCTGCCAGGGGTTGTTCCCTCTTGCTTTTTGCTCCCTGCCCCCCCTCCTCCACCCTCTCCTCCTGCCTGTCTCCCCCCTTCGCCTCCCCTCCCTCCTACTTATTCGTACTTCTCTCGGTTTGTTATGTGTCTCATAGCATCTCTAAATATAACCGTGCATGTCTACCTCCTCTCTTACTCTCTCTTTCTCTCTCTCTCTCTCTCTCTCTGCCTCCTCTTCATCTCAGTCCTGTCTGACAAATTCAAGCGTGCCGAGACAATCCGATCTGACATGCCTTTACATAACAATTCAATCCGCAGCACCTTCCACCTCCTCAGCACCGTGAGACCTAAAGGTGTGTTATTGGCATGGATGCAATCCTCAGCATCCCTGAAAGACTCGGAGTATTATTAGATCTGTGCAAACAGACTCTCCGCCTGTTTTGTTTTGAAATTTGCATCAGATATGTTTCTGCTAGTCAGCACCGCTCAGCACACAGAGATCAGATGTGACCTTAGCGTTATCATCCCCGCGCACACAGGAAAGAGGTGGAAGCCTATTTTCACCACAGAACCTTCCTGGTGAGCTAGGCAGCGAGTGAGCGAGCGGGCTGTAGTAAATCTTAAATAATAACCCTCAAAGAGTTATGACCCTTGCTGGCATTATGCCGTCGCACACCTTCCTCCTCCCGCCTAGTGATTTATCACTTGTCTGCCAATAAAGCTCAACATGAAAATGTCACATGTGGAAAAGAGCTGGCCTCAGCCACAGGAGTGAGCCCATGCAGCATTAAGAGGGTCTGGATTCATTAAAGTGTCAGCATAAATATTGATCCCAGGATAGTTTGCAGAACCAGAGAGAGGAACTGAGGTGATGTGGGACCGAGAGCGGCAGTGGGAGAAATTGAGGTGGTGGAAAGAGGGAGAAAGATAAGGTGACAGGGGAAAAAAAGAGGAATAGAGTAGCTAGAAAGTTGGTACGGTGAGGATGACACTACTATAGAGTGAGTAAGGGTAACAGTCCTGCCAGAAACCAATGACAATCTGTCAGCGTGAATGTTGAATTTAGAGCACTTCTCTTACAAGAGATGGGTAAAAATTCCCAGAGCAGATTCAATATTCATATTTCTTCCTTGAAAAATTAAGAGGAAAAAAGTCTCCTAGGTAAAACCGTTCTGATAACAATTCCGGTGAGTAATGTTCTAGAGCAGCTAAATCCTTTGTTGCTTAAAAATGTTCTCCTTTTTTAATTTAAAAACTAACTTCTGAAAAGGTGAGATTACACTCTGACCATTGTCACAGCTGAGCAAAATGTGATTCACACAGATAAACACATGATCACAGAGTCTGTGCACTAAATTGGTTTTCAGAGCGTGGCGAACATTAGCTAGGTTAACGCCCTCATGCCTCTGCTGGTTCCTCAATACTCTAGTCAATTATATGTCAGTTTAACCCAGAGGGTGTAACAATTTTGCCCCTTGACTCCCAAAAAGAGCGGTGCCAGAGGTTGGTGTCCTCTTGCTGTAGGAAAACACCAATCAGCCAATCCAAAAACAGACCTAAAAAAAAAAACCAAAAGGCCCAAAATACTTAATTTATCAGCGTTGTATAAAAATGAGACTACCTGTATGTACATATTCTTGTGATCCTAAATGAATCTGCCACCATTGATACCATTGTTATCCTTGTTTGGTCACCTCAGGGGTCTTCAGCAAAGAAAAACAGATCAAGCATTTTCTGTTTGCAATACATTGCTGTCATGACAGGGCAGGGGGTCTGTTAGTTTAACCAGAAAAATCAGAAATACAACTTTTTCTACATTGACTGGATCAACATCCTGACAAACCACACCCCACTCAGGATGCAGTCTGTCACCTGTGCTTGTTTACATCTGTGTGGTGGTGCAGCATACAAGTAAGACTATAGCCATTAGCTAGAACTAGAGCTACAGCTTGTGGTGGTGAGCTACACCACAGATTGGACACAAAACATGACTGAGGCTAACAAAGTTCAACCATTAAGTTGTCCAAACGCATGCATTTCCTAAATTGAGATGGTGTCATCCCCATATTGTGTCAGTCACTGGGATTATGGAGCATTGGTATGGCCTATAGCTGTGTTTTTTAACCTTGGGGTCATGATCCTTCATGGGTTTGACTGTAATTCAAGTGGGGTTAACTAACTGACAAACAAGTTACTGATAAAAATATCATTTCAAACTCATAATTGTTCTTTTTTAAATTAAAACATCACACTTAATATTAAACAGCTGTATTCTACACTTTCTCTTCCCCAAATATAATCATAATTCAAATAAAATGCAGCATACAGAAATATGTGAGCTGGCACACTTTGATTGGCCGACAAATGTAAAGATTTTTTCACCTGCCAGGCCCTTAAAGACATTTCCAAGAGGAACGGGGGAAATAGACACCAAAAAGATGTTGAAAATATGTCAAAAGTTTCCTTCAGCTTTGTAAATAAAGTCTATTCTTGATCAGAAAAAATGAAATTGTCAATTAATCCTGGCTACTCTGTATTTGCAAAGCAGTATAAGAAACATGATTAAAAAGTAATTATTACAATAAATATCTCTAGGGTCATTTGTGATGTCAAAACGGGACAACAAAGGTTAGGAACCACTGGTCTAAAGAATGAGGCTCGTGTTCCATAAGGTTAGTACTTAAGCAGATTAGATGTAGCGGGAAAGTATAACAGTCTGTCAGATGCTGAGAACATGCTAATCTTGTTAATATTCTTTCTCAATAGCAAGCTTCAACAGTGCTAGCTAGCCAGGATTACAATGTTCGTCCCAACAAGCTTAAGTCGAGTTTACACATATGTAAAATCAATCAGCGCAGGTTTTTGGGGGTCACGTGGGTGCACTGATTGTTTGTTGTTCCTGTTTTGATGACGAATTGTTTGCTTATTGTGTTTTTGGGATTTGTTATGGGTTGAAAATGTTCTGTTTAATTGAAGGTAATATTGTTTGATTGTGTGGGTTTAAAGCAGGGTATGGTTGCCCTGAAATGAAAGATTGTTGATGTGTTTTTTTATCCTCTGTGAGCCTGGAGGGAGGGGCCTGGAGAATTTAAAGGGACTCAGGCTGGTTGTTGCATTGCAGGTCACAGAAAGAGCTCTTGAACAAAAATATTAGCTTAGCTGTGGGGTTTTTTTACCCTATCATGGGTGATTTTGTTCTGAGTATTTTGTTTGTTTGCATTTTGTAAAAATTTCACCCGCCACTGTGAATAAAAGTCACCATTCTTTTTGACGATTTTGCCAGCCTACCTTTTTTTTTTTTTTTTTTCTCCTCGTGTTTGTTGCTCGGGCTAAAAGCACCCCGTCACAGCACCTCCTGCCAAATGTGACTATGGTTGAACATTTAGTTTCCTCTGACGTCTCCTCTCTCTTCTACCTCGTTGTAGTTACTGTTTGATAAACTGTGAAATGCATCATCTTATATTTGACAAAATTTACCAAACAGAAAATACTGGAGAAAACGTAGCAAGACTAGAAACTGCAGGCCAACTGACAGACCATACTGCCCACAAGTGCTTTGGCCAAGAACTGCAGAGCAACACAGACTCACTGACATATGTTTGTGGTGGTCTCTGTGTTGGCTCCTCCATAGTAGAATCATTGCTTTAGTCTTAAGTGACAAAGAATAGTGTTTCTCTGGGTCTACCGAGCAATTCTCAGGTTCAGGTATTTGATTTGGGAAGAAAAACCCCCAAATTGTTTCATGTCTACCAAACCTTCCTGCTTGTTAAGCCTCTGAAGCCCAGGATCCAGTCCTCCTCATTCCACTTTAACCCAGTATTTGTGTCTCCTCCGTGAAATAAGCAGCTCATCTATTTACTCCTGCTCTGATGAGAAAGGTAATATGAAAAGGAATCCCATGGTTTGTTTCCAAATCCATTAATATATATCCAAGCGTGCATGCTTGATATTTCCCCTTGAGGCGGTTCTGTAACTTTAGTCATAATTTAAGCTAATAACCATGTTTTTAAAGGCTCTTGACAGCGGGGGTGTGGTTGTGACAAAGATCCTCCTCTTCAGCGGCGTGGAAAGAAAGAGAGAAAGAGGAGAACAGAGGATGTAAATAAAAGTGGCAGCCCCTCGGGTATCTCTCTCCCTAAATAACCTGGAAGCTGTGAAGGAGTCACTAATTACCCCTCCCACAGCAGAGAGGGGAACAGAGTTACGGCCAGTCACACTCCCGCACAGAATTAGCAAAGGCCCGTCAGTGTCACAGGCAATCACAGCGAGATAACAAGGCGCAGATCCATAGATAGTGCGCGGCGAACGACAGCCTCACGCTTCACTGCCAGCAGTCCGGACAGGAAATGGAAGTGATATATATACGTATCAAGGCCATAGATCGTCAAAAACAGGCTGCAGAATCAGACTGACGAGAACATACTACTAAATACAGCGAGGCAGACAGACTGTCACACAGTGACCAGATGAATCAGAGAGGATGTCACCATGGCATATCATCAACCACTGATAACAGGGCTGCAGACTGTTTAACATGGAGGAGAAGAAAAATCTGTAAGACACATGGGATGAGGAAAACGATAACAGTTATACTCAGAGACGGAGAAATACTAAACAGCACTCATTCCTGTGCCGCAACCACAACACAACTACTTCTAACAATGCAAGTAATGCCTGTGAGCATACGTACAAAAGACATAAAGTCTTGAGGGGGGAAGAAGAAAAGAATATCAAGTACAATAAGAATCCCCCTCAGCCCGTGTGAATCAGGGCATAATTACAATCTCTTTCACTTGTCATGAGTGGATATTATTCCATTGTTGATGATATACCATGCGTTTCTCCTTCATCCCTGTTTTTTTCCCATCGTTTCATTATTTTGAAATTGATGTCTTCTTTCCCCATTTCTTGCTGACCTCTGTCTCATTCATATTTTAAGTAGCTGCCTATCTTATATCTCCCTCATTATCCCAAAGAACACGCTCATTGTGTTTCAATCAAAATGCAATAATATGGAATCTGATAGTCTCTCACTCCTCTTTTCTTTCTCTCTCTCTGTCTTCCCATTCTCTGTAGGAGCCCAAACCGTCTTCAACCGTGAGAGAATGAGTCATTGAGAAGTGAAGAAGCATCCAAACAGAGAGGGCATTATGTGTAAGAGCGCCAGACCGTCCCAGACTTTGCTCATCGAATCCTCCGAGGGCCCAGGGGACAATGCAAGTCTAGAGGACAGAACCGCCAAGTAGACAAGGCAGCGTGGTGGACAGAGGAAGGATGGACAAGTTGTGCATCCTTCCTCTCTGCGTATGTGTTGGAAGCTTCTCCAGCCTAAAGAAAAGTTCACTTCCATGGAAATTCAAAGCGGAAATGGAGTAAGACATAATAAATACAGACACTATGGACATTTATCACATGCTCATTTCAAGAGAATATTTGATGCTGCACATATTTATTTTTGTACAGAAGTGTCAGTAAAGAAAGACCCGTGAGGGTATCGGGTAAGCATTTATCACAATGATCTAGTCCTAATTTTTGTCTGTGCTTCATACGAGTAAACCTTGAATTGTGAATTTGGCGTAACCACCTTTTCTGTGGACAATCTGAGTTTCAAAGAAGGTCCTTGTTGTCAAGATTTGAAAAACCCTGTGCAGCTGCGTGACAGAAACAGCTGTAAACATCCTGCGATGAAACTGGAACTCATTCAATCACTTGTACAGATCTCTCAGAGTTATAATGAATATCTAGTGAAGGGATATTGATTTCTTTGTTGACGCACTGACACAGTTAGCCTTCACAACAGAAACTGCCTGCAGAGCCTGTGGATGTCTGAGGAGCAAGAGCAACAAGAGACATGGTGAGCAAAGAGCCAAACCAAGTGCTCACAGGCCAAACCAACGGCAAGAGCACTCTGGCGGACAAGTTGCCCGGGACAATGACTGTGCGCTCTGTGTTGCTCAATCGAGACTCCCCTGATATTGAGAGCCGCCTGAAGCGGCGACGCAACCGCACCCACCAGGTCCGCTTTAAAGACCTGGAGGATGGCAGCAGCAGCAGTGGGAACAGTGGAACGGGAGAAAACAATAGCCATCAGAGGGTTGCGACGGATTGTGACAGCCCACATCCTCTTCGTAAACACAGCAGCAGGGCCCCCACACCATGGGCTGACAGGGATGGCCCAAGGACTGATAGCCTGCCTGGACAAACCTCTGTGGTGGGGGCTGTGCGGGGGGACATGGCAAGTACTATAGAAGTGGTGGCAGCTTTCTTAGCCAGGGCCCCTCCTCATCCGTTAACCCCAGGTCCTACACGCAAATGCTGGGCACCACCACAGAGTAACTCCCTAACATTGCCGATGACACGCAAACCCAGCACGAGCATCAGCACAGCCATCCAGACCTCCCCATGCCTAAAAAAGCCCCAGCCCATCTCTTCCACACACAGACGTAGCCACAGCCTCGGGGACTCAGTAGGTGCAGATGGGGACGATGAACATGACTCTCAAGATGAGTACCTTACGCACAACCACGTGTCCTTGCCTGGGTCTAAGGATATTAACGGTCCTCCTGTTCAAGCAGATGGACCAGCTGTGGAACGGAGGTCTAGATCTTGCAGGACAGACATGAAATCAGCTGTTAGTTTGGTAAAAAACTCAAGACACAGCTGTCCACCGTCAGTCCCTCATAACGTTGAGCCATGCCACTGTTCCACTGTATCCTGCCGAGACGGACCCAAGCGTCAGGGAAGCAGCACACCCTCAGTGCTCAGGAGGAGAAAGCGGCTGAACAGGACCACAAGTGATCCTGGGAAGGAAGTACATTACTGCACCACCGTCACTCAAACTGAAAGCCCCAGTCCATCTCCAAAACCCCCCAATACCAAACTCTGCACCACACAAGTCCAAACAGAGGGCCCTTCCCCACCCCCCAGTTCAAAGTATTGCACTGCTCAAATTCAAACTGAGAGTAAACATCGGTCTTCAGTCCTGAGTGACAAACAATGCACAACTCAAGCTCAAATCACCAACTCTCACCCAGGCCTACCTCCAGATGCCGAGCAGTGCACCACTCAGATACAAACAGACTCACCATGCCACCTGTCCCCTGTTCATCAACCTTGCACTACCCAGACACAAACTTGCAGTCCCTGTGCTTCCCCACCTCTGAAGGTAACATCCAGCTCCATGCAAGTTAAATCTGAGAGTCCTGTACCCCCATTCATGACTCAAGACCCTCCCAACACCCAAATAACTACTGTGCCTTACTGTACCTCCCCTCCACCCACACAGAGCCCTGAACATTGTGCAAAGCCAAGTTGCTCCTCTCCAACCAAACCACCTTGCACCTCCCCTCCTCCATCTGTAGCACTTCCCATTTCCTGCTCAACTGCTGCACCGACATCCATCCAACATCCTATTCCTTATTATACTGTTGTGTCGCCTCTGGTGACCGCAGGCACATCTGTGGTCTGTGCCACTCCTTCCACCGTGGCAACATCACATCCCACCCTCCAATGCTCCTCCCCTGTTCCAAACGCACCTTCCCAATCCCACACAGAGGAAGTGATTCCTAAAGCATTATTACCGTCCCAAGCTACCCCAACCCCCATTGTACCCCTTATTGACCCGTCCAGTAGCCATACAGCTGCCCCAAATGTGACACATCAACCACAAATTGATGCACCAAATCCGACACCACCTACAAACCCAACACCTTGTACATTCGTAACTCAAACTGCCATGTCTTGCACCTCCATATCTTATTATTCCACCACACATCCAGTTGGTCCCAACGCCCCTCAACCAAATTCTTCTGCACCTACTTATGCCACACTGATACAGACTGTATCTCACTGCAATATACCATGTAAAGCTTTGCAAAATACCTCCGCTGCCAACACAGGAATAACCCCCTACTCCTCCCCAGTCCCCAAGCTAAGATCTTGCACTTCTCCGCCTCCACTTGTGAAAACATACGTGTCCACTCTTCCACTCGCACAACAGTGTGCAACACCAACTAAAGCTGTTCCGTTGTATTCTTCCACATTTCGTGCTGCACCACCATACACTCCCCCCTCTCAGGCCTCCTTCAACGCTCAGGACAAGAGGGGCATTCGACTCCCACCTCCTCCCCCACCACCTCCACCTTACACTCCACGCAAAAAGGGAAATGAAACTCAAGGTCCTGCAATCCGTACACCCATGCTCAGGGCAGACAGTAAGGCCGGCAAGAAGGAGAAAGACAGAGAGAAGGAGAAAAAGGAAGATGTGAAATGTACAGACTCACCCAAGCAGTGTGAGAGAGCCAGCTCTTTGAAGCACAGAGCTCAAACTCCGCCAGTTGCTGTGATGAAGGGAGAGAAGCAGTCCTCCTCCTCCTCCTCTCCTGCCAAGGCCTGTTTTAAGCCCAGCTGTCTCAGCTCAGCCCAGGCTCAGCTTGGGGTGCTACACAAAATGCTCTGCTCAGGAGCCAATGCCCGGCCCAACACCCCCAACAGCCAACACCCTCTCCCCCCAAACCAGCAGGGTTGCTCTGGGGCCAGGCGCTGCTCTGCATCCGTGGAGCAACCTACCGCCGGGCCGCTGACTGCCACCCAGGCTGACACGCTGAGACAGGTCCAGGAGATTCTGGGAGGGTTGGTGGCTGGGGCCAGGTGTAAACTGGACCCAGCCAGAGTGACAGAAAAGCTCCTGGGCCCTAATGGACCACTACATGATATCCGCAGCCTGCAGAACCAGCTTCACAGCCTAGAGGGGGTCCTGGAGACCAGCCAGAATACCATCAAGGTCCTGTTGGATGTAATTCAAGACCTTGAAAAGAAGGAAGCCGAGAGGGATGGGTGAGGAAATATTTTCTTTTTCCCAAGTGTTTGAATTTAAGAATAAAGAGGTGAGGTCGGCACACTTCTGCCAAACCACACGATTAATTTAATCAATTATGATTTAATCCCAGTCAGACCTGGAGAGATCCAAATACATATTCAACTGACGAACAGCATACCTTATTATTAAGATAAGATAAGATACACCAAATGGTCCAGAGGGCTTACTGTGGTGAATTTAATAAACCAGCGCATAGACTTTTTAGGAGCCAGAGCAGCTTAAGGGCAGGATACAAGGGCACAACCATTTTGTGAGCTGCTTTGCTAATCGATCTAAAGATATTTAGCTACCCCACAGACATTATGGCAGAAGATAAAGACCTCACCTCACTTGAAGGTGGGTTGAAAAAGGATTCTGGGACAAAGTGAAAGAAATGCATTGTCTGAGTGTAATGATAATCCTGACTTGACTTTGTAGCTGAAGTATTCAGCCTCATATTGGAGAAGCTTTGATTGCCAGTTCAACACGCACAATGCTTCTGTTAAGTCTGGTTTATAAACACAAGCTGTTCAGTCAGGGTCTCTACTGTTTACGCATATGTTGTGACTTATGACACACAACACTTTGATTCTTTAATAACCAGCTGTATAAAAAGATGTAAGAACCCGAAGTACAGGAAAACACATGCACACCTATTAAGAAGAAAGCTGATTAGGCTGAGTTAAGCATTTCCAATATGCAATGCCAATTATTTGACACGTGCTGAAATTCTCATATTTAGACATGATAAATACATAACCTCATTTTAGAAGCTTTTTCACTTGTTTTTATTGTTGAGTGGTGGTGTATTTGTGGTGTTTGTGGTGTATTCTAAATGGAGCTGTAACACTTGTGTCTTACTTTTCTAAGTTAGTCAGTGGATCTTGAAATTCAGAAAAAAGACAGTTGAAGCAAGTGATATCAATTCATTGACCAAAGTTCTCATGACAATACAACTTGATACAAGATGTAAAAGAAAACAAAAGAAAAGAAAAGAAAACAAACAAGCAAAAAACACTTAATGCAACATCTGAAAATGTATTCTAATAAGTTGAATGACCCAGACTTTTGCAAATAATGTAAAAGAGACACCACAAGAACCAAACCATAGCCCCTGATACAATTATTCATCCTAAAACTAATTTTATACACAAAAATATGACAGAAACTGTACATTTCTGGTGCCAACGGTAAAATGCAATCTTGATCATTCTTCCCATACTTCTCTCTTAGCTTCATTTGCTAAATTCAAGAAACAACTAGTAGTAGTGGGTGTATTTTACTTGATATTGTGTTGCAGGAAGTTTTTTTTTAGTATTTAATTATAATTCAAAAACTAGTGTTTTCTTCTTCTTTTAAATCTTGGGAATATTTTTCTAGGCCCACTTAATTCCAGCTATCAAATGCATACTTCAAGATTTGTTGTTTTATAAACATTTTTTAATCTTATGTTTTCATTAGTTTTTATTTTCTCATCAAATTTAGTGTTTTTATCCTGTATATTGGTGCATACTGTTGCAGCGTGACCCCTGCCAATAACACACTGTAGAAAGATAAAACTGAGTATTTTTTTGCCTTAATTCTAAAAGAAATGTTAGTGAGATTCACTCTGCAAGTGCATAAAAATATCTTATTTCAAGACATTAAAAGTAAAAAATTATACCTGAGTATTGTAATGCATCTACACATCATTATTATTTTTTGTTATTTCTTTTTTTAAATTAGCAATATGGGCATCATCTTGTACAACTTGTATAAACAGAAAATAACTCATTTAAAGCAAATAACTCTTTGAGATTAAAAACTGCTACAAGAACGTTCTGACCAAGACAAGCAGCAGCAACAGGAGCAGAGAGTTTCTGAAACCCAAGACAGGAAATCTTGAAAACATTAATAAACATAATTTTAGAAAATGATGTGCAAAAGGTTATCCAAATCCCAAATACATCATGCAAAACACCTGTAGCTAGATATAACTGCATCCAAATTATTCGTCATTACTCTGAAGAGACTTGGTGAGAGCTGTTCTTTTAACTTCAGCTCTTCCTGTAACTAGTTTAAGGCAAAAAGAGCCATTTTAGTTCTGACCTTTGGCACACACAGTAAGAAAAGGTCAGAGCTGAGAATACCTGGGAAGAAATACATTTATATGTTTTTGCTGGGTGAATTTAGCTTGAAAAAAGTCCTTTAAGACATTTACCTTTACATTTTTTTAGGAATAAGACAAATCCGCTCATTTGATTTTGACCATTTTACCATGTAAACATCAAAACGATCAGAAACGATAGCTGACGTCACAGAAACTGCATTCATGGACTGTGGATAGATCTATGATCTGAAAGTAATTCACTCAAATGTTTACAATCGTGAACCCTGCATGGACTGGGGTTAAATATCTGATGATAATATATTGAATATTTATGCTTAGATCATGTTCTAACTGGGGTTGGACTTTTGTACGCTCAGTTTAACCCTGTGGTGCATAGTGGTCACAAGAGTGGACACCTATTTAATAGTTATTTACGCCTTAATTCAATGGTTCATGTGGTGGAAATTAACATAAGCCTGTGTCAGGAAATTTTTATTCTTCTTAAGGCCTGAAAAATTGTTTTCAATTTTTTTTCCAAACATATATACATTTTATTTAAAATGTAATAGACAAGGATTTGAGGTGAAAAAGCCAATAAACCATAAATTATTCAGTGTTAAAATGGATGAAAGAGAGTACAAATGTTTCGCAAAGCATTAAAAAAAAAGATTATTCATGAAATTACCACAAAAAAAAAAAATCATATTTATATAGTTTACTTTTTTATGCTGCATTCATTTTTATTTTGGTTTATTTATTCGTGTATATACATTTTCAATTGTAATTTTTGTTTCCATTTATATATATATATATATTTTTTTTACTTAATTTTGAAATATATTTATTACATTGGTTTTTATTTCCACTTTTATCTATTCATTTATTTTTAATTTTGGCAGTTTTGGTCCTCCATACAGTTACAAATATTGGGGAAAAAAAGGAAAAAAAAACTCATGCCTTAAGACAAGTAAAAACACTCAAGGGAAAAATCCTGATTCTGACTTTCATAATTCATTCATCAGAGGGTTAAAGCACATCTAAATGGTAAAATGTCTACTTCAGGTGTTTGAGTTCACCACCAGGCTCCATACTGTTCCCTGCAGCAGAGGCCTGAGGTAAATGTGTTCAAAGGAGGTGTTAACAGGAGTGTGAAACGCAGCGTAGCTCACGGTGAAATCCCACTTTTTAAGGAGGGCTTGTCCTGATTTTGGATGTAGAGTGAAAGCCTGTAGCTGAAAGAAGAGCTCTCCCACATTTGAAGTTGTAAATGTGAGAAGACTTGAGGCCTGAGGCTAATGTGGCTGTAAACCCTCCTCACACAGGGGCTCTTAACCCAGGGGCCCAGAGAAGTGTGAGGAGCCATGTGGTAATCTGTGGTTAATGGCAAACCCTTTCTTCAGGATAGATAGCTGGATAAATGAGTGATGGAGAGGAATCAATGAAGGAGAGAAGGATGAACAGCAGGGCTCTGTAAATTTTGGTATTTTTCCACGTTGAAAGCTAATGTCAGTGTGTCGCCAAGGTGCCCACTGTTTTTATTCCCCAACAGTTAATTCCTCAATCTGCTTCTCCACACACAAAAACAAACAAAGAGCAGGCGGGAAACATGCTGAAAGATTGGCTGTCATATTTGGATTATTCTTCAGAAAGAGGAACATAAACAGCGGCGGCTCTGACCTCCCAGCATCGTGTGCTGTGAATTTTAAAGATGGTTTCCTGTTATGTGACCCTCCTATTTATAGCCAATCCCAGCGCTGTAAATACATTGGAAACAAAGCAGTGTGGACGGTGCGCGATGACATTTTTGGCAGGAATGAGAGAGTGATAGGGAGAAAGAGATGTCGGTAAAAACAGTAGGAGAAAATTCAACACCAGACTGACATGCAAGACGGACGGCAGAGCGAGCATCTGTTGTTTTTTCGATGGAGCCTCCAGTCCCAACTCTGGATATCCTAAAGAATTCATGCCATGTCAGACCTCTGGGAGCACTTTAGGAGCTTGGTTTCACCCATTTTGCAGCCGCTCTCTTCACTCATGCATGTATGCAGCAGGCGGGGACAGATAGGAATCAGCATGCGGCTGTCGTCATGTTGGTGGTTTCAGATGCCTCTCAGTGTAAACCCTTTACCATTCTCCTCAAGTCTTTAATTAATCTCCTTCCTACATTGTAAGCTGCTTAGTAATTTCTCCCTCCTTATCAGGCAAAAATTGGAACAGATAGACAAGGATAGATGTGTGTCTATGAATCCATGGAAAGGCCTGACTGATATATGAGCAGCATAATCCGAATCATGCTGTTAAAGCTAATGCTAACGCTACACTTTGTAGTCCTCTGAACGTGTGACTGCACGGCCCTCCGTCTCCCAAAGTGACACATCTTGCGTGTTCCTGTACAAGAATTCAGTGACAGGGCTAAGTCTAATGCATGCAGACTTGACTTTTACCTCATAAGCATTATTTTATGCCTGGAGTGATGTAGTGACTCATGTTTTACGTAACCGCCGGAGCCCATTGGAGCGGGGTATCGTTCATTAAAAAATGATCAGGGTGATTTCAGAGGAGGGAGATTGCTTTATTTGTAGGGAAGTGTGTGCCAGAAATTTGGTCCAACAGGGGAAACCATAACCTGAATCTGTCTCCCACAAGCACACACACACATAAAAATCACTCTTGTGCGCCTGATATGTCATCTCCGTGCTTCTCCACAGAAGACATTCATACAGAACCGGACAGGACATTGAGAACTGTGGGACCTGCAGGGACTGCGCCTGCATCATCTACAGGTATGGATGCATGAAAATCTACATGTTTACCACTACGCCAGCTCTGGGAGCGCAGTGCGTGTCTCGGTGCACGGTAATGTGCATCATGCTGTCATTTTGAATCACGTCACTTTTGGGAGGAAGTTGAGTTTTACGGCTTGGTAGGATTTGTCGTTCTGCTCGGTGTGACAGCACAGCCGGATGCGACACGTTGAGTGTGGCCACTGTGTGCCCAAACACTGCTGCAGGTTTGATCAGTGAGGCGCTGTGAGAGATTTGTAAAGACTTATCAGACACACGCACACACACACACAAACACAGACTGTCAGATTTAATGATGCAAACAAAAACAGACTTTGGACGTGCAGTCGTGTGCCTGCTTTACTTCGGCTCCTACTCCTAATTTTCCACTCTTCCCATCTTTCCTTACTCACACACACATGCAGGCACACACAGATGCACACCGAACACATATTCACACATGCGCGTAGTTGCTGCATAATGATTCCTCTCTGTGGTTTGAATTGAAATCAGTCAATTAACAAACAGGATTTCACACTTTACAGGAGGGTGAAGGAAGCTGAAATGAAAAGTGTGGATTGCTATGAAATTAAAATCCCTCACTCTTCCTCGCAAATGTCAAAATTGCTAAAATTTAATGTGGGTTATTAGTGGGATAATAAATCTTGTGGAGGCAGAGGGGAAAAACACAGAGACTACATTCAGAGTGATTAAATGTTCAGATTATTTTAATTCTCTGGATTTAACTTCTGGAAGATCTTTTTAATGAACATCTGGCTCTAACAACATTTCTGGTGGATCTTTAACTAAACTGAACTCTAAACCGAAAGTAGTCATCATCTTCCTTTTCTTGATTTCTGTATTTGTTGTTTTTGTAATCATCTCATTCTATGTTTCAGTGAGACACATATTTTTATTTCTAGAGCTGCTATAATTCTTGGTGTCATAGATTCAACAAGCTGCTGGAACCTTCTCCAGAGATTTTGCTCCATATTAACAGCATCACACTGTTGCTGCAGATTTGTGGTCTGAACATCCATGATGAGAATCTCCTGTTCTTTCACATCCCAAAGAAGCTTTATTAGACTGAGATCTAGAGACTGTGGAGGTTGTTGGAGTTCAGGAAGCTCATTGTCATGTTAAAGAAATAAGTTTGAGATGATTTGAGTTTTGTGACATGGAGCGTTATCCTGCTTTTCCATCAAAAGTAGAGCCAAACCAGTATGGGATTTGTGAGGCCGATGCCGATACGGTACTGGGGGCCGTGGCCGATATCCCACACATCTGCTGATATATTGACATTAAGAACATTGATATACACAGGATATATACTGTACATGAACACAAATTGTTATAATACCCAAAATCTTGTTCTGGGTATGACACAGCAACGTTAAAACGCCATATTATAGTCTTATATTAGAAAAAGGTACACTGCAAAAACTGAACTCTAAGCAAGTCATTATGTCTTATTTTTAGTAAAATTTGTCTCACTATTCTTGATTTGAGCCACATGTACTAGACAAGGTCATAAAAATGTCTCATTTCAAGTTTTTTAAAGACAAAAATGAGGCATCAATTACTTGTGACAAGTAAAAAAAAAATCTGCCAATGGGATAAGATAAAAGATTCTTGTTTTGCGAATTCGTTTTATCCCTTTGGCAGACTTTTTTGACTTGTTACAAGCAATTTACACCTCATTTTTGTCTTAAAAAAACTTGAAATGAGACATTTTTATGACCTGGTCTGGTGAATATGGCTCAAATTAAGAACAATAAGACAATTTTTACTACAAATAAGACACAATGACTTGCTTAGATTTCCGTTTTTGCAGTGTGGACATGTATTGACAGGAGCATTTATCCCTGTTTAATTTGCAAAAAAGCATCTTACACAACATTAGAACGCCATATTATAGTCTTATATTAGGTGGATGTATGAATTAATTGTGACGTTTATCATTGGCAGAGAGCAGCATGCAGCCTGACACAGACACACAGGAGCAGGAACGACACAATCTCCTCACAGAAAAAAAAAAAAGTTTATACATCCGCTACATAATCGCTGATGTCGATAAATCGGGGACACATTATAGTCGGCCTGATTAATCGGCTCTAAAGAGATGGACATGGTCTGCAACAATACTCAGGTAGACTGTCGACTTTAAATCAGGCTCAGTTGGCACTCAGGGGTCCAAAGTGAGACAAGAAACTCTCCCCCAAACAAGTCAGGATGGATCCTTGCGTTTATGTTGTTTCCTCCAAACTCTGAGTTGACCATCTGAATGTGGAGCAGAAATCCAGACTCATCAGACCAGGTAGAGTTTTTCAGTCTTCTGTGGTCCAGTTTTGGTGAGCCCATGTGAATTGTAGCCTCTGTTTCCTGTTCTTAGCTGTCAGGAGGGTCACCCTGTGGGTGTGCTCTTCTGCTGCTGGAGCTGCTTCAAGGTTGGATGTGTTGTGTGTTCAGAGATGCTCTTCTGCAGACCTTAGATCTAACCAGTGGTTATTTGAGCTCAGGTCTTTGCACACTGAACCTGTTATTTTTGGATGCAATTTTTGGATCCAAAAAGAAAAACAGTCATGTAAACACACCTTGCACACTGAATCTGTAGGGTTTATTCATTTTTGTTATTATTAATTGTGAAAAATTGCAGTTGTAGAGTAATGGAATCATCAAGCAGTGACATTGATTTTGTGAGTCTTTATCAACATGAGAAAAGGAAAAAAAAATCACTGGGTCCATCCACTCCCAAAAACAAGACAGGAGTAAGAAGAGCTTCAGGTGGAGGTGAAGGAGCGGCAGAATTATCCGGATCATTTCCAGGTGTATTACAGGATGTCAATGATAAAGTTTGATGCACTTTTAGCTTCATTGGCATCACACATCAAAAACAAAAGTGTCAGTTTCCACACAAAGATTGATCCTGAGCTGTGACTGACAGTATTGAGGTGGACACACACACACACATACACACACACACACACACACACAGGCTACATGCCTCTATTCATCATCCAGACAAAGCCCAAAATGACAGAAAATGTATTAGTAAATGGGAAAATGTAACGTTGCAAGTGGCCTACGGTGTCCCTGAATAGTCAAACAGCCCCAGAAACAACTAACTTGCAGAGCAGATGGACCTGACCGATTCATTTTCTGAAATCCTACAGACCCATCTTGCCAAGCTCCAAATTCTAGCTCTAAATACTAACCGGCCCAATCAGGGAAGAGAGGCAGGAGCTGCGGAAGCTGGAAACAATGGCTGAGTGTGAAGAGGGCTCCGTGGACGGGCAATATATGCAGTCTGATCAGAAATGGCCTCAATTTCTTCTTTAAATGAAGAGCAGAGAACGTCTCATGTGACGCCACTATCACAGCTGTTTTTCATGCTCCTGTAGTTGTTTGTCTAGACCAGGGGTCGGCAACCGTCAACACTCAAAGAACCATGTTGACCTGATTTCCACAGAAAAGAAAACACCGGGAGTTGCAAATGCTTTTTGGACATTAAAATACAGATAACATGTATTGTTTTTTTTACCCTGGGGTTGGGAGTCTTGATGAGTGAACAGCGTTTTGGCAGGCATATACCGGCATTTGGCAATTGGGTTCCATTTTGAGCAACAAAAAACAATTTGTCTTTAATAAAGTTGATATACTCCACATATTGCACTGCCTCTTTAAGGTTGCTCAGGGTGATGTGCTTTTGTCTTATGCTGACGGGCAATCATTAAAGGCATCAAGGGGCACAGCAGAAGTGCTCTCTCTTCCCCACAGCCCTCAGGTACGATTATATGAAGTTTATAGTTAGTGCTGTTGAGAGAAACTAGAATGGTGGTCCAATCACCAGCTGCTGTTTTTTTCAAGTTCCCACCTCTGAAAACATTTTCAAACAGCTCCTTCCCAGATGGACTAGTGAAATATCTCTGTGTCGTATACATAGAACTGTCCGTCTGGCTTGTCAGGTTAGAAAATAACCTGGATGGATGCGAAAAAACGCATAAAATCGAATCTATTCCAAAAAAATAATGACAGACGAAAGTTTTGGTGTCAGTGTACAAACATGGACAACATAATATTGGATAACATAACATTTTTAGCGCATCAATTTACAATGAAGAAAACAGACTCTCTATGCAAAGACCTTTACTGTTGTCTTTCTATCATCTCCAACCAGTCTGTCCATTCTCCTCTGACCTCTGGTATCAACAACACATTTAGTCTCAGAGATGAGCATAAATGCTGCTCACTGGATGTTATTTTACTTGAGGACTATTTTCTCTGACCCCTAGAGATGGTTGTGGGTTGAAATCCCAGTAGATTGGCAGTTAGTGAAACACTCAAACCAATAATGATGCCACATTCAAAGCCTCTTAAATCACCTTTATTCTCCATCCTGATGCTCAGTTTGACCTTCAGCAGCTCATCTTCACCGTGTCCCTGTGAGTCACTGCCATGTGATTGGCTGGTTGGATGTAATATACAGTGGTTAAGATTTCATGGTAAGCAGCATGTGTGTCAGGTAATCATTGATCGTGGTGATGAATCTTTCTTTGACTGTTGTGTATCAAACATGATACTGATGCTCGCTGTTGAGGCCGAATCATTAAAACTTCCTTGTAAACACCTTTGAGGGGTAATGTTTGTCAAATAGTGTCATAAATCTGAGACGGCATAACTCAATTAAGGGGCCGGCTCTCATCATCAGTCATTTTAATTGAAGCTGTGAGATGTGTGCACCTCGCGCTGGTTGCTCTCAGTGATTTGATTGTGCGTCCTCTCCCACTCTCTCATTTATTATTTATCACTCAGCGGCTCTAATAAGGTGTTTCCTGTAGCTACAACACAGCCTCGACATGAACCTCATCATGAAACAAATGAAATTAATACCCTGAGTTACCGAGATGCACGTAAATGATCCAATCAGGTAATAATTTTAATCTGGTTACTCTCTGTGATAATATTTAGCCTGTTTGTTCGAAGAGCTTTAAACAGGAGATGAAGAAGAAGGGGAGGAGAGGCAGAGGGGGAGGACAGGAAGGAGAAAGACGAGCGAAAAAGATCTGAGGTTAGAAATAAAACAAGAGAGAGGGAAGCCTGTGAAGGAATGATTTGTTTGAAAGTCATCACAGCTTCATCAGAGAGTGTGAAGATTACAGAGAGGGTTACAGCTCAGGAAGAAACCTGAGCTCTTTGTTTTTGAACTAAAGAAACACTGAGAGCTGAAATGACAAGAGCTGACAGTTTCAGCGTTTTACTGAATCAACACGTTTCTCTTCTAAGTGGCTGCTCTGAAAAACAGCAGCTCACATTACTCTTCTTAGTCCACATCTCAGGTTTTCACAGTCAGACGAACATCATCGCTCTGTCGCCCCGTCAGGTCGACATGCTTCTTTCACGTGTGACACGAGGATTTTCCTGCTTTGAAAGAGAAGGAGATTTTCTTTCTCTTTGAGGCTGAAGTCGAGCTGAGTCTGGAAAAAAAGAATTTGGCAGCGAGAGAGAGAAAAAAAAAGCTGTTTGAGTAGAAAAAAAAAAAACCCAAAGCCTGAAAAGGACTGAGTGATGGAAAAGCCGTGATATGTGACGGGTCAGATTCCATCAATTAAAAAAATCCTCTTGAAGAAGTCTGAACCCACAAAGAAAAGCCCAGCTCAGCATCCCAGCACACAATCAATCAGGCTGAAAGCTTGGACAGGAATGTGTTTAGAAAAAGCAAATAGTTTTCTTCTGAGAGCCCTGTAGCTACTTAAAGATGTGACCTGCGTAAATAAATATCAGACAGACATTTATGTCAAGGCTGTCGTTATAAATTTTCTTACACATACAACCAATAAATGTCTTCTTTTGGTTTCCTTACTCACAACAAGCCATGGTTTTATTCGCCCTTTTTTTTGCAGGACCCCCTTGTATAGATAAAAAAAAGTTCCTAACATACCATCAGACTCAGCATACCTGCCTAGGTCAATATTTGAATGAAATAAATAAATTGACTTCAGTAATATGAATAAAATAGGGCTGAACAATTTGCAAAAATAATGTAATTGCAATTATTTTCCCCTATATTACATTGGTGATTTTTTCGTTTCTTGGCACCAAAACGTCGCTAATAAATTAAGATTATTTGCAAGTTTTGACAGTGTGCGGGTGTTTAAATTTGAAACCACTGCTGGATACCTGCTCGCTGATGCACCTGTCCATAAAACAGATGTGAGAAGTTACCTCCTTTTATGGTCTTATAAAAATAAAAAAATACTAAAAGAGAAATCAGAGAACTCTTGCCCTCTGGTTGTCGCATTAGGGCTCCTAGGAGGAGTATTGAACGTTTTTGGGCTCTTTTATCTCCAGTACAATTAATTTACTTAATGGATATTAGCTTTTTGGTTGCTCATGTTTTCTTTGCACTATTATTATTGCTGCCCTACATGCACTTTCACACTTTGCACTTTTCTGCATTTACTTGTATGTTACTCTCCATTTTTGGATTGAGCTCTGGACTGAACATGGTTGGTGCTTTTGTATATGTATGGTGTTTCTTTTTGTGTCTCTTATTAGTTATTGTGCTGTGTATTATTACTGTATTTTAGACTTTTAATTGGGTCTAATTGTCATTGTCTACCTTGCCTTTTGTGTGTCACAGCTGCAACGCTGATTTCCCTTGACGGGACACTAAAGTGATTCTGATTCTGAGGATAAATGGTTTCTCTTTTAAAATAAAGAACAGCTACGAAGACAGTTGTTGTTATATGTTTTTGCTTTTTTGTCTTTCTCTGTGGTTACTTCAGACATTTTTAAGTGCAAGGCTTCTGTATTAAATGCTTAAGACACTTAAACCCTAAACGTGGCTACAGAAGTTCACAGTTTGAACACTTTGTACAGGACGCTCTGATCAGCGCTGGCTCTGTTCTTGTTTTAAAGGATGAGGGATTACAGGGAGAGTAATGTGTGATGATATTTATCAGTGACACGTTGACTGTGTGTTGATCCGGGGCTGCTATTGTTTGGTTTCACGGGGTTGTTAATCACTGAGTGGAGTTCTGACTCCTCGCTGATGTCGGATAGAGTGTGTGGAGAAAAAGTGGGAGCTCTAACAAGGAAGTGTGGGACCTAATCCCTGTGGAGAGTGCAGCTTATCAGATCTGCTCTTTGCTGCTTTATCTCCACTCCTGCTTTGTCTGTAGCTCCATCACGCATTTCACCGGAGGAGCACGATGGGAGACGGATTAATGACTCTACGGACCGTACGTTTTTCAGTCCAACTA
This sequence comes from Thalassoma bifasciatum, assembly GCA_008086565.1. Lineage (NCBI taxonomy): Eukaryota > Metazoa > Chordata > Actinopteri > Labriformes > Labridae > Thalassoma > Thalassoma bifasciatum. The sequence continues at coordinate 146,296 of RPOG01000524.1, forward strand.
CAAGTCCACAAAGAGTTTCTTTTTCCCAAACACAATCCGTCATCGCCTTCACTGAGCAGCAGATAATTGAGAAAAAAAAGGTTGCTGAGGAAGCATTCTGGCTCCTTCTCTCTCTCTCTCTCTCTCTCTCTCTCTCTCTCTCTCTCTCTTCCCGGGGATGCCAGTCATGCCTGTTTGAAATCCATACTGCGGCCTCCTTTGTTTTCTCTCTCATTTACAGCCTGTGCTGCCTTTTTAGAGCGTCCTGTTTGTCAATGACTGCCTCTTCACATCTGTGTTATGCATATGCATGCCAGGCGTGGTTGTGGTGGCAGTAGGGCGGAGGATTCATCCGCTGAGACTCGTAGGACGAAGGCTGCAGACGGATCCATTAGGAGAGCTTTGAGACCAACATTTTGTGACAGCGCCTACAGTAACAACTCATCACCACACACCCATCATGAATCAGCGCTTCCTGACGCACATCTCCGCTGACACGACAACGCATGACAGAACTGGATCCTCGCACGCTGTCCTTCGATTGCGACAGACCAGAGAGTGAGTTGGTGGAGCAGAAGAGAGTCTGGGCACAGGGGAGGGAAATTTTGGATGACTCTTCATGCATATCAATATCTCCAACTTTTTTTCTCTCCCGCCGTGTATCCCTCAATGACTCGTACCTCTTCCTCTCTTTGCCTAACTCTGGTGTGCATTGAAATATTCATCTGCATTAAAGATTCATCAGAGCGGCTTTAAAAGATTTTAAAAAGTAATAATAGTGTTAAAAGAGACCCGGAGACACGGCTCCTTTGGCTGGGTGCGGTGGAAGGATGACTGCCAGACACGTTTGTCCCCTATGATGGAGCAGAGCTTCATGTCCTGCATTGTTAAGCAGGCTGATGATGTCGCTGATAGGCATGTGCAAAAACAACATGAAAAACACGTTTCATGTTTCCAACTTTAGGGAATTCTTACCCTAAATTTCTCCTCTAGCCATCAGGGTTTTTTATCCACTTGGCACAACATCAGTGAAAGGCCTGTCATGACACTAAAGACCAAACATCTCTCAACAGCATTTCCTGTTACACTATTTATGGTGAGAAAACTATGATCCAACTCCAGCAGCCAACTGTAGTGAAAGATGGGCAACGAAAGAGGGAAAAACAGATGAAAATACAACCACCAGTGGATCCCCTTAACCCTAGAACACTATCTTTGAAAAAGTCACACTATCGCTTTTGTTGGATATGTTTCACCCCTTTCAAAATACCCAATAAAATATTTTGAAGAAGAACAATACATGGCACAGTGAAGTACTCATTTTTTACTTTTCCATATATAAAGTCTCATAAATTGAAAAAAATATCATTAGCTGACCCAAAAGTACGACTCTGAAGTTAGTGAAAAATCAGGGAGTCATCATTGAAAAATGTATTAAAAATTGAGCTGAGAACTATGTCTTTGGTCTATCCATTCATTGGACATGTGAGCCTTGTTCAGTGATGGTTTTTAAGAACATTTTAATTTTTTCCATTCTCAAATGATGGTAAAAATATTTTACCCCTTAAACACTAATGTTGGGGGAAAGTCATCCAGACATGTGCCTGTTGAAAAAAAAAACAGTCGTACCTTTGATGACATCACTGAGCAGTATGAAGGTACCCAGGGACCCATGGCACTCAGAAAATTACAACACACTAAAAATCATGTAATTACATATACTTGTTGTGAAAATCTAGGGTTAATAGGATTTGTATAGAGATACACTCTTGATCAGAATCTGAAGACCAGTTGAAAATTGCACAATTGAATTATAATGTTCATCAGCTACACAAAAGTTTAAGACCACAGACCAGGTTTCAGAAAAACCTGGAAAAAAAACCCTAGAGTAGAAATAAAAGTTTGGAAAAAGGACTCAGTAATGAGTAGAATGAGCCAGTCCAGTATGTTTGCTACCAGGGTTTCCAGTAGGCAAGTATGAACGTTGCCCCAAACGATGAAGATGCTTCTTGTTTGACATCCAGTATCTGGAACTGACGTCTATTTTTATAAACCTCCCTCTCCATCCATCCCATAATGTTCCCAATGGGATTCAAATCAGGGGAACATGCAGGATGCTCCAAAAGAGTGAGATTGTTCCTCTGAAAGAAGAAGTCCTTTGTCAAAAAAACCCAGTCATTAGCACACAGAGCAGGGCCCTCAGTCATGAAGGACGCCCCCTGCAACACCTCCACATACCCACTGTTTGACACCCCTGGACAACCGTCAACTCAGTGGGATCTCCTCGTCATGACGGTAACGTTGGACGCCATCAAGATCGTCAACATTCAGCTTCTTCTCCTCTCAAACTGTCCTCCATCTTTCAATGTCCCATGTTTGCTGCTCTCTGTCAAAGCCAAAACAGGCAATTTAGTGGAAGTCTACTTCTCTAGTAGACACCATCTGATGGTTATTTGGCTGCAGTCAGCTCCACCAACAACCTTCATTTGAGTTGATGATTGTCCTGTGTCTGGACGGACAGTCAATCAGGTCCTTGGGCTCAATGCTGGTGACATTTTTGGGGTCTACCACTTGACTTTTTTTGTTTCATAACGTCAGGAATACACCATATGCATCCCAATTCCTGCTGCGTGTTCAGTCCAGCACACAGCAGGACCACAGGACCACCACCAATGATGATCCTCTCTTCATGCATGTTGTGCTGAAAAACCTCAACCAAACTTTGGACTGGCTCTGCTCATTATGACTGAATGTTGTAGTGAAAAAAAAATAGACTCTAGTTTAGAAATGAATTGTTTTAATTTGAAAGGAAATGCTCCTTTTTTTTAAATTGATGCTCTGGCATCCTACTGGTTGTTTTACTGTATCCAACCTCAATCCACCTACAATCCTGGTACAGGATCAATCTGAAATACCAATATATCGATACCAACGCTGGTATTAGCATTGATCAATACTTGTGTGATGAGATCAATACTTAAACTCATCAGTATACTGCTAATTTCTCATATATGATTATGTTTCTGTCACAGTTATAATCTACCAGTTTGTGCAGGTGGTTAAACCAAAATTATGTATTTAATGCTAAAAATGTAATAATTGCTAATATCCGTGAACATTCAAATTAACTGTCATTTTTTGATGGTTGTTTGTTATTCATCATTAAATTTGACAAGCTATGCTCCTATGTAAAAAAATATTGCTTTCTTGATATTGATATTATTGATATTGGTGATATCAGCCTTATATTGACTTGGTATCAGATGGATACCAAATTTTGCAGTAATGCACAACACTAATTTCCTCTTTTTGAATTTGACGCCCCACTTACAACCTGCTGCTGTTTCCTGGTCTTTGAGAGTGATGTAGGTTTGAAGTGTTTTAAATTCTATCTTGGTTTCATGTGCAGTTGTAAAAGCAGGTGCAGTGTTTTTTGCTGTCACTCATTCAGCGTTAAGAGCTGTGGGCTGTGGTGCATGGAGGCCTCATTCCTGCTCCTCCTGCCCTCCGTAATGTGCTTCAGTCTCCAGAGTGCTGCCTCTCAGCTCAGGCTCACGTTTCCTTTCACCACCTTTGATTCACTCGCTTCCTCGTGTGGCCCAGAAGAAGCGTAGCCATTCGATTCAAATACTCTCCACAAGCTTCCAACACTGGCCCAAAGCTACTGACAGCTTCTCATTGTCCTGTTTTTATCCGGAGGAATACGCTGCTCCACACACATCAGAAAGAGGCGCCTTCTCCACGAGATTGCTTGTGTCACTTCCTCCGCTCTCCCCCTCCACATTTTCCCGTTTTCCTGCGCTTTGAATATAAATACATTTCACACCTAAATGGGGTTGAGGAGAAGTGGTGCAAACTCACAGCAGGGGAGCGGGGTGAGAGGAGAGGAGCGTCAGGGAGGAGGAGGTGAGGAGGAAAGATTGCCCAGGCAAAGACTTACAGCTTTGCTTTTCTTCCACAGTCAAATGAAGCGGAACCCGAGGTGTTTCTGCACAGTTTATTCAGGGAAACCAAAATCTGCACTATACATAGAGAGAGCAAATGAGCAGAAACTTGTCCAAAATAAATCTGAGCCCCGTGTGCACACATTTAGCTGAGCTCCTCTGCACACACAGCGACGGCAGGCAAATTATAGATGAACTTCTCATGTTCACGGTCACAAGGATATTTCTGAACCTGTATCCAGCCTCCAGCTGTTCATTAAACATTGACAGTCCTCTGCCATTATCATAACAGGGAGTGAAAAGACCTGACTGAATAGAATATGAAATGAAATCCCGGGAAAAAAATAGAGTGTAAGAGAGGAGGAGAGGGAAAGTGCATCTGCGTTTGAAGGAGCAACAAAGTGAAGGCGACAGAGAGAAGAAACAGAGCAGAGGAAATGTAACGGTGACGGGAAATAAAGTGTTTTTGTGGAGGCACATAATGTGAATTTTAAAGGCAACACAGAAAAACAAAATCAGGCAGTCTGGGGTTTAGGGTTGAACAAGGGCATTAAGTGTCTCCTAATCTCATGAATTAGAGTCCAGCTGAGCCAAATTTACAACCACTTGTAGCCAAAATCCTCCCTTTTTGTCTTACAACTGGAATAAGAAGCTAATTTAACCATGGAAGGAGTTTTTGTTTTTTTCATCCTCTCTGTATCTGAAGAGAGTCATCGCCTGAATCCACAGATGGAGATGTTTTCCATGTTCTGGTTCATCTCATCATCCTCAAAGACAATTTCAAGGACAGCAGGCTCAGGGAAAATCTCTTACAATAACTTCACAACACCTTCTCAGAGTCAGACGACTGTTCTTCTTTCAGATATTTTTGGTGGCAAACACTTTTGTTTCCAGCAGCATTTCCTCATGACTAGCTGCGAGAGAAAAAACAGCCCGCGTCTTTTTGTCTGACACTTAACTCCATTTTCAATAAGAACTGCTCATAGATAATAATAATTTGATAACAGGATGATACATATAAGAACAAGGGAACCATATGGGTGTTTTGTGACCGGGGAATCTAACCCCCAACAGATGACTATCATGGCAGGTGGTTGGTTCAGATTCTGGTGTTGAGGGGAAATCTGTGGATCTGTTCAGTGCAAACACAGACTCTCACTCAGCTTAGCATGTTTAACCAGGACTGTGGTCTGCTCTGCACATGAGTGTGAGGAGCCTGTGTAGGAAAATCAACCACAATACAAAAATTATGGGCCCGGAAATGATGTTTAGGGTAAATAGAATCAGAATCAGAATCGCCTTAATTGCCAAGTATCTTCAAGAAGCATACAAGGAATTTGACTTTGGTTTAACTGTGCTCTCTTTGTACAAAAATAGACAGGATATAGAGTTGGAAACATCTTTTTCAATATTTCTGTTTGTTTTGAATTCACTGAATTTTTCCTTTTAGATATGGTGTATTGTTCTGATTGGAAGATGATGTGATTTTCCCAGGAAATTCTCTCTAGAAAGGTGAGGTCGTCTTCATTTCAGGGACTCGGCTTTGCAGTACTTTTTCCCTCTCCTTCTCCTCTCTTTCTTAACATGCGCTGACCTTTGACCCTCACTGTACTTTGCAATATACTAAAAACCACATATTTATATTTTGCAGCCTCTGTGTATATATACATATATCGATATATTATGACTTTTTTCTACTTTGTAAATATATTTGTCAAGTCAAGTCAAACTTTATTTATATAGCAAATTTTAAACCAACTGCAGTTGACCAAAGTGCTGCACAAGCTCAACAACACGATTGATAAAAACACAATCAGCTAAAAAAACAAATAGATTATCTAAAATAAAAGAATGGCTAGGTAAAACAACAGACGAAAAAGCAATAAATAAAAGCGAAATTAAAAAAAGTTGGAAGTTTTTTGCTCAACCAGAATGAAATGCCAATGCATAGAGGTGTTTTTTAAGAAGTGATTTAAAGGTCTCTGTACTCTGAGTGGCCCTGATTAGACCTCTTAACAGTGCAATATAATTATAACAAAATACCTCTACACAACTGCATTTTTTTTATATCTCATGCAAGTTTCTTATTTTTGTTTCTTGCTGCTGCACTTTAAGGGAAGCTTTAGAAGTTTCGTTGTACAACTGTATAATGACAATAAATGTGCATCTATTGCACCAATTCTGCAATTGGTGAAGAAGTTTTCAATATAAATGTTAGATGATCAGCTCACCTCTTCTTCAGCCTCTTAACCATTGTCGTGTATACGGCTCCTACGGTCGTTTCGTCGTCTAAAGGCCTGACATGCACACTACAACGTTTTCAGTCCCTCACCATTTCCATGTAAATGCAGATTTTTTTCACTCCTTTTTTAGTGTTTTAGGGTGAAGCACTGTGAAGCTATTAGATAAAAGAAAAAGGTGCAGACCTGATCTAAAAGAGAGGTTACCTGAGAGTACTTTTGATGTGATCCGGCACCATAAAGGCAAAAAAAAGAAATTTATGTTGAATTTTTTTTTAAATTTAACCAGGAAAGTCCCATTGAGATTAAGAACATCTTTTTCAAGAGAGTCCTGTCCAAGAGGCAGAAAAAAATAAACCAAAAAAAAAAAAAATTTTCAATACAATTCAAAAGACATACATATTAGATAAACACTTACAGGTTAAGGAGGCGACCACAACCCTGTCAGTCGGGATTTATAGTCTTTCAATGAGATGAGTTCTGTTAGTTTCCGATTCTTTTGCAACTGGTTCCATGTCAAAGGGGCAGAGATTTATTATAGCAAATCTAATGGTGGAGAAACATTGATTCAATTTCCCCACTCACTGTGATGTTGGATGCACTAGATATTAGTAGTGTGTGATACTGCAAAATTTGGTATTGATCCAATACAAAGTAAATACAGGGCCAGTATCACAGATATCAACACCAATACTGATACTTTTCACATGGAAAAGCAGTTGGTCAAATTTAATTGAAATAACACACAACCACTAAAACTACTGTTTCTGCTCATAAATGAAAGTGAATTTTTTTTTTCAATCAGAAAATAATCCTGTGCTTTAATTTTTTCCCCTGCTCTGTTGTAAAACAGTGAATTTAAATATTTATGGATAACAGCAAATCATTTATATTAGCATTTAAGAAATCATTTTGATAAAACAGCTTGCACATACTGACAGATAAACCATTACAGAAACATAAAATATTTAGGAAATCGCCAATTTACTAACAATTTAGAGCAGCAGTGGAAAACAACTTGCACTGAGTGGTGGTCGAATGAATTTGTTAAGCAAAATATGACATTTTTAGCAATGTCCTCAGAAGCAAAGTGAGTGAGAGAAGCACATGTACAGAAGAGAAGATAAAGTAAAACTTAAGCATCAACCTCATCACATAGGTGTTGTTCAATACTGATGCCAACATTGGTATCTATATGTTGCTATTTTGGATTGATTCGCCCACCTCTACTAGATACTGCACTGTTATACTGTTGTTATACACAGTGATATGGCACCATGCTGTTAAACAACAGCCTGCCTTGTTTAATTTCCTTTTTTTTCAATCAAATTTTTATTGGAATTTTCAAATAAATTGTTATTAATGATAAAACAAGATTTTGTCATCAAATAGCCTTACTTACCCAAAAATCTGTCTTGGAAAAAGAGGTCATTTTATATCCAGGATCATTCTATATTCTGATCAATATGGTAAAAGATTATTCGAAGACGTGGCTTTTTGTTTTGATCACATTTTGAGAAGTGAATGGGAGGTTTGTGATTATTGTTCTTACCACATAAGTATTGATTAACACTGATACCAACGTTGTAATTGAAATTTCAGATCTATCTGCCCACCACTACTGGATGGATAGAGACAGTGTTGGAACAGGAAGAAACTGACTGCAGATGGCTGCAAAAGGCTTCATATGCATGTGGAAAGTAAACTGTATCAATCCTCAACACTAATGAGAACCAACGTAGCTCGCCAGTCAATCAATACTGCTCCCATTGAGTCTAGAGGTTAAGTCTTTGCAGCTGAGAAACACGAGGAGAATCGTTTGACCACAGAGCCAGGATTTGCTTCTTTTGTATCTTTGAAATAAGCAGCTGTCCATATCTGACAGGAGAGTGATCCAAACACAAGCAGATTTACTACCAGGCTGTCTGTCTTCAAGTAAAAACAGACAGAGGAACACAGAGGAGTGAAAACACAAGAGTAGATCCACTTTAGCTCGATATGAGAGGTTTCGGTTTCTCAGAAGAAAGATTCGTCTTGACTCTGACCTTTTGTTAACAACCCTGTCAGAGCCGTCAGAGCTGTGTGTGTGTGTGTGTGTGTGTGTGTGTGTGTGTGTGTGTGTGTGTGTGTGTGTGTTTATGCACATGCGCATCACTTCCCCCTGGATGAGGCTGATAATGGAAAAGTGGCGTGTGTGTATATGTGTGTGTGTTAAGTGTTTAAAGGGCAGGGCAGGCAGTTCTCCTGCAGTAACCCATCTTTACTTCAGGGCTGAGCCAAAGAGCAACAGGCTCCTCTCGAGGGAGACGGAGAAAATACACTGAAGGCATCACTCTCGTTCATATACGGCCGGGCTGAGGTAATTCTTGAGATTCTCACAGTCAGAAAAGGAGATAGTGGAAGTGAAGCTTTTTATTTGTCCCATACGCTCTGATTCTGCTGCGCAAACACGTAAAAATCCCCAAAATGTTTGCTTCCCCTGCTCAAGCTCGTGTCCATTCCAGTTTGTTTGTGTGAAGGAATAACAGATATAAAGGTGCTGGAAAGATACACAAGATGAGAAGAAGGGAGAGTGAGCTCCCTTGTTCACGCCATTTGGCAATAATCACAGAGCCCAGCCTCGTGCCAACAGTGAGGGCCAGATGGTGCACATCACCGACGTGCCACGTCTTTGAAACAGGGAGGAGGAAACGGGATCAAAAGTGGCGTGTGGAACAGGGAAGCACTGCCTCATGTGGGTGATGTGTCATACAAATAATAATCACGCCACAGTCACACCCAGGGCGAAATTAGATCCCTGAAGCTCCTCCGCTGGCTCCCTCCACCAGATCTGGCTCTTCTTATGTTAATTGAATCGATAAGATTTTAAATGCAAATGTAAGGAAGGAGCTATTCATTCTTTTCAACTGGCTGGAAAGCAAATATGGGCTCTGCTTTTTAATGATGTTAGCAGTGGTAATTATCCCATTTTATAATAGTTGATAAATCATCACTGTAATGCCTCAACGATCAGTTGCAGTAATTTTGCTATTGGGTTGCCAGATTGTCAAATATCCCCCTGTGCTGCAACCAGAAGATGAATAGTGCTAACAATGAGTTTGTTTGAACAAAATGTCTTTTAGTTTTATGACACGCTTCAGGTTTCATACAGTGTTTCTCAGTTTAGGTTTCAGGAAAAGGCACCACAGAGCATCATGTTGTGAATCAGTGAGGTGACGGCAAAAAGCTCTGATAACAATCAGCAGCAACATCAGTATTGAGCCTGAAGACGCAAGGGGGACAACGTGAAGTTTTCAGTGTCATGAAGCTGACTTTCTTCAGCTTTATGACACTAGATTACCATTTTTTACTTAGCAAAGCTAACCTGGTCAGGACTCTAGACTGTACAGCATGTAGACAGAACCATTTGTTCATCGTTCACAGTTTCAGTGTTTCTGTAATACTAAATGAGAGCTGCTTTTTCTTTTCTTTCTTTCTTTTTTTTTGTACCAGGCTGTGAAGACATTTATTTTGGATGTGAAGACCTGCTTTTTGTATGATTGTTAATGTGGTTTCTTGTACTTTTGCAGTCAGCCTCTGGTGGACACTTGTGGTACTGTAAGTTCTTGCCCTTCTGCATAGCTTCACACTTAAAGACCAGAGGTTACTTATTTGTCAGGACCAAATTAATTTTTGTGTTTGCCAGACTGAAAAGCTTCAGTTTTATGACACTGCAGTGGACTTTGTAGATTGTTAAGATTCTCTTCTAAAATAAAGAGCTTCAAAAATGTATATTTCAATAGAAAATAAGGAAATCATCCAGCATCAGTAAGCACTTTAACTCAATGTTTTGTTTTTTTCTCAGTGAGTTTCTAATGCTTTACCATTTTGAACAAGAGCAATGAATTTCAAAATGAATTTACATTTACACAAAGAAATTAATTAAAAATGACATACAACCACTCAAACACATTTTTCTGTTCAGGGGTGAAAGTACATAACTTTAATTTGTAAAATAAATTATGTGCTTTACTACTTTTTCTGCTTTTTATACACTATGTTTTAAAATCATTGGAAAATACTAGCTATATTTTAGCTTTAAAAATATTTTAAATAAAGATCTTGCACATACTGGTGCCCTTAACCCTTACAAAACATTTGAAAACTATTTATCAGTAATTAACTGTTGATTAAGAACACCTTACTCTGGGTGGCGGTCTAATAAATCTGTTGAGCACTGAATACATCACATCCTTTAATCTGTACAATCACTTCATAATGGCTTTCATCAGAATCCAGTATTCTTCTTCTCTATTTACCTGCTAGCTCTTAGTCAAATTAAGGTTTTGACGTTTTTTTTTTTTTGTTTTTTTTTTTTACCAGTTTATCTGTAAAAGAAAAGACCAACTACAGGACCTTTTATCTCTGAATTAATTTTTTAAAACACATTTTTTGATCCTCTTATCTTGTGAAGTCTGTTTTGATTAGTTTTGCTGTAAAAGATTAAGTCTTTTTCAGGGGCATCTACAGGGTGTCACCTATATGTCAGGTCAGCCATACCCTGATCATGTAGTAGTAACAAGTTTTAAAAACATTCTCCCCTTATACAGTGTGTTAACAGAGAAATGATTTATTTAGACCAAAAATGGTATTGGAACCAGGCTGTGTTAGTGTGTATTTCCACTGTAAAGATCAGCTGTTTTGAATGGTTGTCTATGTGGTTTCCTGGTGTTCTCCGGTCAGCCTCTAGTGGACGTTTGTGGTACTGCATTTTTGAACTCTTCTGCAAAGGTTTTTTCTTAAATATTTTGTGAACTGCACATACCCAGGTCCTTTTTTTCTCTGCTTTCTCTGAAATATGGTTGCTGTTTACATATTTCCACAAAGTTCAAAGTTTTTTTTTTATAAATTGTGTTATTAAACCCCCCTTATTCTTCATTTACTTGATGATCAAAGACTAATTTAAAAAAAAAGTTATCACAGATGCTTTGAGAAAATGTTCAAATAACACCAACAAAAAAGGAAACACAAACTGAACAAATGACTGTCCTCAACTCTTATATATTCAACCTCTGCAGCCACTGAAAATAAAACTATTATGACCTGAGTTCAGATAAACACTGATATTAATCTGCTCCTTATTTTCTGCTTTTGTGCTCGTAAGTTCCTCTGAAAAATTTCCCATCCCGGCCTCAAGTAATCATTCCTCCCTGACTCGTCACCTGCTAATGCTTACACCCCCCTTCACACTAGGAAAACTGTGAAACTATCCTCTGAGAGTTAATGTTTGAACGATTGCGACACAGATAAAGACGGATGGATCCTAACTGCGAGTTGTTGTTTTTCCTTCTGATGGCAAACTGCCACAATGCCTCCGTCAGGTCTCCTCTGCAGCCGCTCATCCATCATCAGCTATCACTCAGTACCTCAGTGTGCCGTGTGTAACCAGCCATAACCTTTTGCCTTTTAATTCACCTCAGCTGACTCGCTACTTCTCATTCATCAGGTGAAATATCTGGATGACTTCTGAGTGAGAAACAGGAGGACAGCTCAGCAGCACGTTGCGTCTGAGTCTTGGATGGATGCTCATCGTAGGCGGGTGTTGTAGAAAATCCTGGCATGAATGTTAGGACAGACTTTGTAAGCACACCTCATCATATGTTTCTCTAAATTTGGCCCACAACATCCACAGGAGGCCCAACAGGGAATTCGGTGTGTTTGCCTGAATACCAGAACTCAGCTGTTATCAGCACAGATTCACTCTGACTGGAGTCTAACGGCACTGAAACTCTGCTTATGCTCAGACGTACAGTTGGACTGAAAGGCAGTGACGTGTTCAGCAGATCATGGCCCGCAATAATGAGGAAGGGTAACCATGCTCAGCTGCTCAGCGGGCCGGAAACATCACCCAGCTCTGCAGTCTCTCTCCGCCGTGCTTAGGTTTAATGTGAGTTTCAGCAGTTTTCATCGCACAGATTCACTGGTTTGGTTCACTTAAAGATCAATAATATGCTCGTTTCTGTTAAATAATCTGTGCAGCTGGTCGAGTATTAGATTAACAAAATTTGCCCGTAAACTTCAACAAATCAACAACAAACCTGCTCTATGCAGTGAGCTGAATCTTTTTAATTATTACAAATTGAAGCTCAGAGATTCACCTTTTAACATTGATTTGTAGCAGATAGGGTGAGAGGAAATATCAGTGTGCCAATAAATCATTGTCGTAGACCTGTCCAATTATCCAGGACTAAATATCAATAATTAAATGAAATTAAATGCAATCTCATAGCACCCCTCCCTAAATTGCATTACCATGTCACCACCTAATGACTGCATGTGATTGTGCTAATGATGCAAAAAGGGCAACAAGGTATTGACCACAGAGGGAATTGATTGCAACTTAATACTAAGTAGAAACCTCCAGTACAAAATACATGAAGCATATGTGGAGGTGTTAAAATCTGCTGTTCCTCAAGCGTCCACTAGAGGCTGGCTGCAGAAACATCAGAAACCACACACATGCATTAAAAAATTATGATTTCTGCAGCAAATAATTATAATCATAATTCATGCATCAGAGGGTTAAAGTGGATTCAGTGCCGGATGGAGAGCCAGTGAAGATGATGAAGGGTGGTGTAACATTCTACCATAGAGGAAAGGACACCTCAGGAAAGAGTGGGGTTGAGGATGATGCTAAAGTTATCAACTATCTGGGTGGCTGTGACTGTGTTTGTAACAGTGAGAAAATCTGAGAGATTTTTAGTATGAATGATTTCAGCTTGATTGTGATTAAGTTGGAAAAAGTTCTGGGTCATCTGGTGTTTGATGTCAGTGAGACAGTAAGTGGAGAAGAAACAACAGAAGGAGTGATTGTTTGTGTGGAAATATAGAGCTGTGTGTCATCAGCGTATCAATAGTGGTGAAGTTTTTAACAGCTGAGCTTGTAGAGACTGAAGAGGAGAGGACCAAGCTGTGATCTTTGGGGAACACCATGTATAAGAGGTTTGATACAGAATTACTGGTAGAAATGGAAATCTAATTCATTTACTGGTGAGATATCAACCAGTTTTATTCATTGACCCGACTACCTCTTCCTCCTCATTGTGCTACATTCAGTTTTCAGGGTGGATGGCATTAGCAGTCACGCTCTGTTTTTCCAAAGTCAACCAGTAACAACTGTGAATTCAGAGCGAACAGATTTTATTCTCTGCAGAGCAAATCCTGGAGGCTGCAGATTGCCAGCCTCGCATTTGGCTGCTGATTCCGTGTATGCAAGCTTGTCTCATTTAAACACTTTGTAAGGAATCTTCCTGTGACTCAATGAGCTCCACAGAGCAAACGAAGAAAAGATCTGCACCACGAGGGGAGGTCAGGTCTGAAGCTGCCACAGATCACATGGGATGAGACTGAAATAAGCTCAATCTAAACCTCCATTGCTGTGAATTTCTGAAGCTAATCAATGCAGAGAATTCCCCCTGCTCTCTAAGCTGCCAGGTTCTATGTAAGGCCTCTTCAATAAATAAACAAATGTTGTGTATTATTTATTTATGCTCATGAAAATAAGTACGAACAAGGTTAGAGTCTGCCCTTTCTCGCTCTGGGATTGTCTGCTCTGTTAGTTTAGTGCCAGAGGTCGCTGGTAAGGTCACATTAGTTAAATGTATATGGGTAATTGCTCTGAAAATGTAAATATTTGGCATTAATAATCAAACAATGGGATAAAGGATGAAGGCATGAGGACAGAGACAGTAACATTAATGCTGTGCAAGGTGAGGTTATTTAAATTCATCCACTACAGGTTTCCCTGTGTTTATTTTGAAAGGCTGCCAAGCGCTTCAGCACTTAGTAATGAAGCTCAACGCATCGACCTTGAAAATATTTGTATCCAGAGCTAGCTCAAATAGTTCCAATACAATATATTGTTCTTTGTCGAGAGAGGTTTTTGTGTAATGTGATCTGACTGCGGGTGAGCATTTAAGCTTTTAGCATCCTGTGATTAGCATAAATTATATCGCATAGTCAGCCCGTCCGTGGATAGCATAAATCATGTGATGATGTGTCCCTGAGGTATTAGTCATGTTTACAGCGTCAGTGTCTTTCTCTTCTTGCTCTGTCACACAGTCTCCTCCCAGCGATACAAACTGAAATAATACTTTGCCTCATCGCCCTCTGCCTTTCTCTTTGCAGACATCATTTTCCATCACTTCTTCGCCTCAGTCTACCATCTTGTTAGTGAAGCTTTTTTTTTTTTTTCTCCATCTTTTATTTCCTTGATGGGATTTTCTCCAGGCCTGTGTAAGCTTGTTGAATGGAGGTGTGGAAATGTAAGATTATTACTCATTTCTGCATGTTTCCAAAATAAAAACCTGCTCAGATGGCGCGGCGGTTACTCCACAGAGCCGACCTTCTGTCAGTCAAAGTCAGACAACAGATGCCTCCACCAGCTGTCCATAAAGTGAAGCTGACAACAACAGAATCTGATTGTGGACGAGCTGACTGCGAGTCCAGCTTGAGATCACACCTTAATTATCTCGTTATCTGAAGACGTTAGACAATTTCTCATCATTACAGCTCAATTATGAGAAGAAGAAATTTGTTTTTAAGCATGTCATCCTAGGAAACCGCTTTAATGAACTCATTTTTAGAATCAGATGTTGTTCAAACACTTGGTGTGACTAACTCAGCGCCTTGAGACAGTTTTTCAGTTTAATAGCTCGATGGAGGGTGTGACAGCAAATAAATGCGTTGACTACTTTTTTCCTGTCTAAAAGATCTTAATGACTACAGAACATACTGGCATTTTATTTTTGTTGTTTTTGGGTATTCTGGCTTTTTTCAATTTTTAGTCACTTTCTTCAAATACAAGTTCTGCTACTTTGATGAAATTTGACTTATGTAGAAGTAAAAGAACCCATCTGTGTTACTTTTCTCTGTTTTTCTGAATCTAATTTGTCTCCAGGGCTTGGTTAACTTAGGTGTTGCATGTCACGATACTGGTCTGTCACATTTGCTAGATGTTATTGTCTTGTTGCCCTCTAGTGGTCTAGTGGTGTATTGCAATTACTTTTTCTTTTTTTTTTTTTACTTTACATCTCTTTAACAAGTGTCTGGTGACGTGTATCACACACTCAGCAAACTGTCAGGTGTGTGTCTGTCACTGCAAGTGCAATTAAGGACGGATACAAAAGCGAAACAGTCTCATATTTGTGTCAGTTTCATTTTTATTTGATGCCAGAAATTAAAAATATAGCCACATAAAGTGTCCACAGAAAGACTTCAGTTGACTTTATAGGGTTCATTCTTCTATAACTCTACTTTATCTGTGTGAAATGACCTTTACTTACTCTATAGTTCATGTCTACATCACGAAATGGATGTCATCTCACTTGGCTCGCCACATTAACTGCTCCCCCTGGTGGCTGGCTGCAGTGCAGGTCAAAAATCCATCCCCCTCATTCATTTGAATGGAGCTTTGGTAAAAACTCTGGAAAATAAATACACCTTGTAGAAATGTGTCTTACATCCTTACCCTGTGGTGAAATTAAGTTAGTGCTAGGCTGCTTTGTGTTTAAGTCCTCTTTTTTTCTGAAAAGTGTCTTGATCATTGGTCATTTGACATAAAAAAACAGGGTTTTGTGTAATGATGACTGACAGCTGCTGTTCATGCATAGTTCTTTCAGGAATACAAAGATACTGGAAGGAGGAGCGCTGAGAAGAGATTAGACTTTTGAAAGAAGAAATTAGACCCAGCCCCCTACAGATTCCCTACTGCACAGACTCTGGTTGAAAATTTATAGTGTGGCGTCCTCTTAGATGACGGGTATTTTGGCTTCAAAACCAGACAATGGTAAAAGGCAAAGCCACACTGTCCATTCTAAATACGACCGCTTTGACTTAGAGTAAAGGTTCAATAAATATAAACCCAGCGCTACGAGAAAATGATCAAGGTCAAAGAGGCTGAAATGGGACTTAAAATAACAGGTATTACTGTCAAAAGACTAAGTTTAAAATAGCTGCCAAAATGAACACGAGCACCCTTGGATTCCAGTCGTCCTAAAAACTTTTCAAATTAAAAGTTTTACTTTTGTTCTCTGCTTTGATGCCTCTTTGTTTTTTCCTCTGCAAAAGAGGTTTTTCTTATGTTTAGTCTTAAATTTTATTTCAAATAATGTGTAAGATGCCTGCTTAAAAACACTAACAGCATCAGTCAGAATTGTAAGAAAAACTAAATGTGTTTTCTACTCATCTTAGACATCCCACTCTCAGTCCAGGGTGGACTTTCAGGGTGACCACTCCTTGACTTAGACTTAATTTAAGCTCAGACAAAGACAATGTGGACTCAATCAGGACTTGAACTCTGACTCGAGGTTTTTTGATTCAGAGATAACAGTGTCCACAAAGGGCGCAGTCACATTGGCCACTGTGCTGCACTCAAGCATGATTGCCCCCCAGCAGCTCTAGTCACACTATTTCAACATGAACCAGACTTAAGGAAATAGAGAACACTGAGAACATGGATGTCACTTTAATCACTTTTTGGCTTATGTTAATTTGTTTTGGTCTGACAGCCCTCTAACAACTCTGCCATATTTTAAGATAATTGTTTAGAGGTGCAGTCGTAGTAGATATATGTCAGGGATTATACGTCATGTCATTGATGTATGCATGCTTATGCTTGTGCGTGAAGTGTACTGTGCCAAAGCTATATCCACTGTATCTCAACCTGAGCTCTTTGATAGTATTCTGAAAGTATTTTTAGTGTTTATGATTGTGGGATAAAGTAAACCCGTGCATCATGTGTTTGTTTGTTGTCATGTTTTTGTGGGTGTGGTGCCTCATCAGAGCAAACTTCGCTCCCTCCGATGATAAACTCCTACTGTAACTCCAGGAATGAAATGCTCTCGTCCTTTATGTTCTGCCTATAGGGGAGAACATTTTGTAGATTTTGGAGTTGATTGCCTCGGCGCAGCTTCATTTCATCTGAAAGTCTCTCCTCCACTCCTCGGCAGAAGCAGAAGGGAGGGGAGGCGGAGGAGGACCGATGATCTCCTGCTGGTACTGTAGCATGAATGTTTTATAGATGGAGGGATGAAAAAGAGACGAGGCCTTGCTCAACCCTCTTTTCTCATATTATTTTAACACACTGTTTCAGAATACTGTTCTTAGCTTATCAAATGTTTCATCCTGTATCCCATCTGACTGCACTTAGCGTCCTGTTTTACACAGAGTGCATTACAGTGACAGTTAGCTGCTCTGTGTTGCTTTCGGCATGCTTCGCTGTGTGCACACTGGAGTCAAAGTTAAGCAAACTGACGTATTAGTTAAATAGATTTCCAGCTCTGCAGTCAATAATCTGTAATTGTTTTAAATGTTGCTTTTAAATGACCTTGGATAACATTTGTTTCTGTAAATCTGCTGATCCAATCCCCTCTGGAGAAGCGCGAGGTTGGTGCTCTTGGGCAAGGTCAACGCGCTGTCTCCCAAACTGATGATTAAAAAAAAAAAAGAGTCGATTTAAAGAGTAAATCTCTAAGGGATGGAATAACATGTACAAAGTAAGGTCACACAGTGGGAATTGATAGTGTACTGATACAAGCTTTACAGCAACAAAATCAGCTTCTCAGGCTGATGTTTGCTTGACTTTGGAGTCACTTTGATCTCCATGAAACTCTTTGTGCTGTAATCAGAAAGATGCAGACAGATAATACACCGAAACACAAGAAAGATCCCTCCTGGACTTGTTTTCAGATTAACTACAGAAAGAAGGATTTCAAAAGTGTTTCCGTCAGATAAGCTCCTCCAAAAGAACGCTTTGATTACCTTCTTAAAAATTCTTATATTCACATCTAGTTCATGCATCTCATTGAAGGTTCATTATATGCATTTTAAGTTGAACTTCAATAAGTCTCCTATGGAACTGAAAAGTTCACTCTGAGTGTTTGACAAAGTGAGCTCCAACATTTCTGATTTAACAGTTGTTTACTCGAAGAAAAGTTGGAGCCTTTAGTACAGTTCATGCCCTCTTAGTAGAGTATATCAAAGGTAGGGTCTGCAGGATTTTCCTAAAAAATAAAATGTCAACATTTATGGGAATAATCTGGAATAATCCTGCTCAATCCACACCAATGGGCCTATATACATGTGTGTCAGTGTCTGCGTCTGCCTCAGCCCCCTGTTCTGCCTGCATATTGGTGTTTTGGCTGACAAGGGACATTTGTGGGCAGAGACTGGACATGGTGACAAGCCAATTACAACACACCCAGTGCACAAGTGACTTTGCGTGTAGCTGATAGCAAGTGGGAGAAACTATCCCGAGTGGCTATGGTAGCAGCCATAATACAAAAAGGAATGATACAATGTTTGCAGGTGTACGGCTCTCGAGTCTCTCCCTGTTAGGAACCCAACACTTCTGGTGTTCGCAGCCATGTGTGTGTAGCCATGGTCGGATGCAGTGGGCTTGCACTGGCGCTGAGTCACTGAGGAGGAGCCCAGTTTGGATGTTGTGTTTACAAACAGTCAGATAGACAGATAGACAGATAGATAGATAGATAGATAGATAGATAGATAGATAGATAGATAGATAGATAGATAGATAGATAGATAGATAAATATATAGATAGATAGACCTGCATAATAATTAGATTATCTAGTTGAGATGAATACCATGAGTGAGGAGGGCACGGAGTGGACATGAGAGCCTGCTGTACATGGGTGCATCACATAGATAGCAGAGGCTGTCTCTGACCTGGTGTGGACTGGCTGTCTACTCTCCATGGTTTGGACCAGCTATGTGTAAATATTTTGTATCAACTTGTAAATTGAATGCTAAACTGACTTCAATACAGTTTTGAATTGATGGACTTCTATAAAATTAGATTAAGTTTGATACATGCATTTAAAAATTTGATCATTTAGGGAGAATTTAATAGATTTAAATGCTTAAAAATAAACTCTGACATGTTTCATTTCTGTGGGTACATTTTTGTTGTTTACATTTTTATGTTTAGATCACTTTCAATAAACTTAAAAAAAATACATGAAAATTCATCTTGAACATGTTATGTCTACTTCATTAAATATTGTTCACATAAGGAATGTGCTATTATTGTGTTCCATGAACTTGCTTAATCTAAGTAAATCTGGCAGCAGTTGCCTTTTTTCAGTGTGAGATGACGAAATGAGGATGTTCGACCACACTTAGGGACTAATTTTGACCAGAAATCACCAAAAGAAATAATATACAAACAGAGCATTTAGATGTTACTTTCAGCATTAATGAATATATCAATAAGGGCAGTAAATACTTTTCGTCCTCTGCCATTTGTATATGGATGAATGTGATGAGCAGAGTTAAAGCGCTTTGAGTGGTTAGAAAGAAGAGAAAAGTGTTCTATGTGTACAAGTTTACATGCAGCATAGAAATCATTCATAAAACGAGCTCTTCAGAATCTCTTCTTTGTGCTGGTAATGGATTTTCTATACATTCATTTCATAAAGGATTGAATGTTTCCTATTTATCATCCCGACAGCTCTGCTTTGACTGCTATTGAACTGTTCTGGACACAGTGTGATGAGTCTCATCAACCTGGTGATGATGTCAGTGACGGCTGATTACTCAGTGTTGTATTCATGACACTTGTGGTGAACTAGCCTTGAAAGCATGATAGAGCAGTGACAGTGAAATAAGGGAAGCTCAATGTTCTGTCGTCTCCTCCTTAGTATCTTTCAGCATTTCCTGTCTGTGCTCTTTGAAAAGCATCAGACCACACTCCCTGATGAGTTTGCACATCACACAATGATTGACCTCCGTTCCAGCTGCGATGCTGCAAAATGATGCTTGTCTGTAAATGTCTTTAATTCAGATTTAAGATGAGCTCAAACTGCAAATATGTCAGTCTGCAGAGAGAAGGTCAAACATCCAAGTGAAGAAAGATGAAGCAAAACACTTTTTTACCTAGAGGAGAATTCAAGGCTGTGTGATTTATATTACAGAACATGAGGCGCACACACACTCATAACTGTGCAACTACTGTGAAAACACATTTCTTTCAACTTCAGTTACACTAGAATGAACCTCAAACTGCCACCCTTAAGCTCAGGTCAATCCCTCTCTCCCCCATCCATCTCTGAAAGCTATACAGCACAAATCACAGCTCTCAGCCTCTGACTTATTGCCTGCATTGTCTATAAAACTCACCTGGGATTGGGCACACCCCATAGCCAAAAAAGCGTCGATACGAGCAGAGGACGCAAGAGGAGCGGCAGAAAAGAGCTGTGCTAGGTTCACAGCTTCCTGCCTGCCACAGTTTGTGGGCTCAGTGTGCAGATAATTAAGGTTGAGGGTGGACAGCTCCCTACAGCGCCCATGTTGCCTTCATCACGCAGAGCTGTGGACCGGGGCTATTCATTTTCACAAAGAGGGAACACGGCGGACGCAAAGCTGGAGGCACAGGGGAGCTGAGCTGTACGGTGGCACAAACAGGGCTGCTGTTAGGAGGGGGGAGAAGGGGGCTTTATGTTACCTGTTTATTAAGGACACCAAACAGAGAGTGGAGGGAAAAAATCACAACATAACACAACAATACTGTGATAGGACTAAATCTTACCTCTGATTTTCATTTAATATGTTATCAAGGCAGTACAACAAATACAAACTAAATGTTTTGATGCTGAGATAATAATTAAAAAGAGATTAATTTTAGTCCTACAGGCGTCTTACTATAGAAAAAATTAACCCCTGAATTTATTCACGAATATATGATAAAATTAATTATTTGTGTTTTTGCCTTCAAGCTGCGCTAAACTAAGAAGAGATAGATCATTTCTATAAAGCACTTAACAGAAACTAACATGTATAACAAATTAAATAACATAACAATTTAACACATATATTACATGACATATATAACACTTACAAAATAATATATAAATCATATATTTTTACAAACAAATTATGAAATGTAACAAATATGTTTTATGGCATGAAACTGATATTACATATAAAACATACATTACACATATATTACATAAAATTTATCACACATAGTATAACACATAATAATGACAAACAAATTTATTTCATAGCTCATATAACAGATGACATAAAATAATATAAAAATGTAACATGTTTTAATTAACATATATAACACATAGAATAGCAATCATGAAACACATATAAGACACAACACATAATAAAACATAATAACATATATATATATATATATATATATATATATATACAATATAATATTACAAAATTATGAAATGTAACAAAAATGTTTCATTACATTTAAAACTGATAATAAAACATAAAAACTACACAACACATATATTACATACGTACATACCACAAATAATGACAAACAAATATATTTCATAAGATGTATAACAGATGATATATCATAAAATAACATATTTATCACAACTATTAAATAACATATTTATAAATAATATTTAACATAACCGTTACAAAGTAATCAATATTACATAGAAAATGACACAACTTACCTTATTTTCAACATTTTCACCAAATTTGGAGCCTTCAAATATTTTTTTTTTGCTACAAATGGTGCACACTTCCATGAACTGGATATAAGTCCTTCTCTGACCTGTCATATAAGAAACCAGTATAATAGAAAGGTACCTAGGTATGTGTTGAACATGTATAAATCGGCATTGAGGGAATTCATACTCTATCTTGGCCACAGCCTGGATCAAAGCAGTATTACACAAATTTGTGACAACCAGCATCAGGGGTTAATTCACTTTGAGTCTGCTCAGACTGTTATACAGAAAATATACCCTTAACTGGCTAAAAACCCAAAGTTGCCACAAATAAACAGCTCAATATGTCTGTTATAAATGGCATGGGATCCTCATGAGATCTACATGAGGTCTTCACAAGACTTCTTAAAATGATGAAGTTATCACATAAGTCTCTCATGACATGTTGGAGGAGAGGGGCCTCAAACACCAAGGTCATGCAGAGAACTAACCAATCTGAGTGAAGGGGGTTTGTCAGTAGGGAGCCTTAAAGAGACAGCAGCTAAAAACAAAGTGTTTCAGACAGAGGCTGTAATGAGGGTTGTATAAAACATTAGGGAGAGAAAATTAGAGATTCTTTCGAGCTGTAAATCACAAAAGATACCACAGAGGGACAGATTAGAGACCATAAGAGCCTAATAACCCCTCTTTAAGGAAGCACTATGAAGCTTAGTCACTTACTTCTGCTTTTTATTTTGGTAGTTTTTGGAACATTAAAGCCTCAAAATATGTGATGACAAAAATAATAACACCCTATTTTCATTTTCATTCTGACACTTCACATTCTGAGACTGTAGTACGTTGAAGTCTTAATATAACAGGTCTGAGCTGAATTATTGTGATTAAACTGCACTTATTCCCTCCCCTGAGACAGACTCCTCACCTTGGCATGGACAAGTGCTTCTGCAGCTACAGAAGTTTGTTTGAAGGTTTGTTTGGAAGTTTGTTCCGAGTCGTGAAACCGTGAATCCGAGCCACCACACGCAGGTTTAGTTAAAGTGGCTTTTTTTTCTTTTCTGCTGTAAATATTGCCGAGGGAAGAAATCCACTCCACTGCTCTTTGTTCCCACTCACTTTTTAACTGTTTACTCTGTCCGCACTCGTTTGCCTGCACTGTGCTCCCGTCTGGAGTTTGATGTTTCATTTGTTTTGAGTGAAGTGGATGAGTGACTGTGGGAGTGGGAGTTTTGAAGCCAGATGGATATGAATGTGAGAGTCCTCATTGTTCCTGCCGGAGAACTCCGGGCCCTGCTCCTGCTCCCGCTGAGTTCAGACCTCCTTGTTTCCTCTGCAGCTCTCCTCTCCTCGTCTCCTGAACGGAGGGAGTCCTCTTTATTTCCAGCTTCTATGCTGTGATGAAAAACACCAGCTAACTAGGCCACTGCATAATAAGCAAGAATAGCAGCAAAGTGAAATGAATAAGAAAAAGGAAAAGAATGAGTTCACTGGGGAAAGCTTTCCCTCCATGTGACTGCTGACAAAAGTAAATCAGTGAGCAAATATTGTCTTTTTCCCTTTATCGCAGATGCATACATTTTTATTGCTTACCTTTACCGATGGCTGCTGCAGAGGTGCATCAGGGTTCACGCCTCATTTCAGCGGTGAAGCCCCTGAGCTGTGCTGTCATGTGACTGATGTTGCACCTTGCTGACTTTTCATTTGATGTGTGTGTCAACTGCAGTCCTGAGATCTCTCCTGGTGCTGCATCATTTCTGTGATACTCAGCATTTCAGCTTCTCAGTCACTTTGTCAACAGCTTCATTATTATCTCCAAAAAAGTGGCAGCTGCCGGAGTCTCCTAGTGTTTCTCTTTGATGCTTTCTGCAGGAGGTCTTTCTGGGAACTTGCACTGTGTTAGACTCTTGATTCTTTAAAATGGCTCCTTTTAGTCTGACAATTCTACAATATATATATATATATATATATATATATGTAGACAGATGTCCCTACCCTCCTGTGAACTTTGCTACTGGATCAGAACTCTTCATGGCCATCTCAACAGCAACAGCTGTGGCCTTGTCACCAAAAGAGGGCAAAGACACTGATGAGTTGTATGGCGGTGATAAAAGCTCTCAGACTTGAGCATACAAATTCGTGAAAACAGACAACACACATGACCCCCCCTTTGTGTGGTGAATTTTTTAATGCCTGGTTGGCCTCCAAACCCCCCCTCTGCTCTTTTTTACGGTGCAGTCTGCCGGTGAAGGCGATGCACTCATGTGAGGCTGCGAGCACTTTCCGTCAGTGTCTATGCTGTGACACCCTCCTACCCCTGACCTTTCTCCCTACTACCTGTGCAAGTCTTAGTTTTTATTGTTGTAATTGTTTTCTATGTTGCTTGTGTGCTGAGGTGTTTTTTTTTTCTTATCACAAACTGTTCCCCCACCAAGGGGCCTAGTCTGATATATGCTTTTTTTCCCCTCCCTCTTCGTTCCTCCTGTACTCTGTTTTCCTTATCTAACAAATGGGGTGCTGCGTACACTTGCTGTCCCACGGTTCTTCCACTCCTGTCTTCCCCATTTTATATGTCACTGTCTTTTTGAAATATGTACAATGACAAATCAAGAATCTTGTTGTCGTTTTGAATGAATTCATGATTTTCAGAGCTTCTTTATGGTCTATGAGTATCTGAGTATCTTTGCATATTTTTGAAGTATCTCCAAGAGGCTGAGTAGGGGGTCTGCTTTTGGGGTTTTCAGAATTTGGTCACCCAAAATAAAAGTACACAGATGTGATAACAGATGAGCTGCTTAACTAGGCTATGCAAGAAGGGTGACAAGAACAAACCAAGCACAATGCAATGAGCAGAAACTGTTTAAAGGGGAAAAATATCTCCACACACTGTTCAAAATCAGGTTGGACTGACCCTTCCTGTTTCTTTCTCTTTCCAGTGTAGAGCACGACTTCCGTCTGCAGGAAGGTCAGGTGGTCCGTACATGGAAGGTGGGCGACCCTCCTGAGGGCATGCCACAGCCCCCCACTCCCCAGCCCCCGACACCCCACCAACAAGACTCCCCTCAGCCGGTGCGACCCCCCGCCACCACCAAGAAGAACAGGAAGAAATGCTTCTGGTTCCTCTGAGAGCTACCAGACGGAGCAAAAGACACTTTGATACTGTAATGCACTGCTTACCCTTCTTAAAAATACTAAAGGATGGAGATGTGATTAAAAAACAAGTGTGGAGGGAAGTGCAAGGCTGAAATGCAAACACAAAAGTGAGGTAGGAGGAAGAGTAACAAAGGTTATGATTTTATCTGTTGTTGTTGGAGATGATGGGAACGGTTGACTGGGCCACACATGTTGTTACTGCTTTTAAAATGCCTCTTCAGCACTTAGAGGTTCGATACTGGTGCAGGGAAGTAAAAGTGCTGAAGTCAAATAAAAGCAAAAGTTCAGTCCACACATGAGTCACAGCAAGGAAGCAATTAGGAGGTATAAAGAGAATATATAGCGAGTGGAAGGGGGCAAGGGGCACAGTACAAGAGGAGATACAGACGAGAGACGGAGAATATTTATAAAAGATGAAACGAATATAAGTTTATAAGTTTAGAGGCGGAGAGAGAGGAGACAGAGAGAAAGTATTCATCTTCATTAATGGACTAATGAGGGTCAGAACACCAGCTTTTATATCCAGAGACATTTCAAAAGAATTATTATGACCTGTATTTAAAACTTTTATTAAACTGTAATTCATGAAAAAGTACTACGTCTACACACACACTCACACACACACACTCACACATACACACACACTATAATAAACATATTTACATTAAAAAAAAGTATATATAAAAGGGGAAAATGAGTGAGTTGAGTTCTGTACATATCAGGGCTATTCTGCTTGGATGCTATATTTCAGATATGGATTACTGCTCTATAAAAGTATTTTACCACAGCTGCTGGAGTTTGTTTTTATTTTGAACCTTTATGAGAATAAAGTGCTCTGATACAAGTCATCAAGAAGCAATATTTTACAATAAGAAATAAAAGAGGATGTTTTGTGGAAATGAACCCATAGAGAATCACCCACAGGATGTGCAGCTTCACTTTGCTTCATGGAGATTTATTCTGAGCAACATGATGTTTTTCTCTCCATCTGATTGCTCTAAAAGCTTTGTGCTCATTCCAACGGAGCAGATGGACGAATGACAGATCAATTGGGCATCTGAATCCAAAGGAGGACAAATAAACCTTGAGAGTTGGTGGAGACTAAAACGGGGCCCGAAAAGGAGTAATTAATGCACCAACATGTCCAGATAAATGCACGACTCACAAACAGTCCTTCATACAAATATTAAGATCAAAATTAAGTTGACATAAATCTCCAAAATGGTTATAATAACATCAGAATTGAGCCAATTACAATACAACAAAAGATGACAAAGTTTCTTAAACCTAGAGTATACAGAATTAAAAAGTGAAATGTCGTTATCTCTGGGCCTCTTTACCTGTGTGTAGGTGTCTACGTCTGCCTTACTCCCTTGTTGACCCCCTATCTTGCCTGCTTTGTTGATGTTTCATTTTACTCGGGATGCTTCTGGGTGGAAAGCAGGAGTTGGTATGGGTGATGACCAGCCAATCACAGCACACCTTGTGAGCAAGTGACTTTGTGTGCTGATAATAGCGAGTGGGGGAAGCTATCCCGAGCGGCTACAATAGTGGCCGTAACACAGAGAAAGAATGATACTGTATCTGCAGCGTCTCATTTACCTGCAGAAAGTCAGGTGTGCGGCTCTTGAGTTTCTCTTACGCAATGCTGCAGGTGCTTACAGGGTCGTTTTTACCCTCTATGGTGTTTACAAAGCTACGACTGTTAGCCATGCTGTTAGCTACTGCTGGAGGCAGTGAGCATGCGCAGCCGCTGACACTGAGCCATGGAGGAGGAGACCAGGTTGACTTTTGCGTGTAAACAAATAAACGAAACCTGTTGAAAACTCCTGCATACCCTGCCTTTAACAAAAAAACACAAAATTCATCATCCACCACACACATTATTTATATACACTTCAGCCCTTTGATCATAAAGAAAATAAAAAATGCTGCACATGAAAGAAATAATTTGTATTTGCTTTAAACATGACACATGTGAGAGGTAAAACGTTTATGCTAGCTCAAAAACTTACACTAAACTTGTCAAAACTCCAAAAACAGGCTATAAAATATGTTCTTATAATGTTTCATAAATCAAAAAATATTGAAAACCTTTCAACATACAGTAACTTTTAAAAAGTCTTAAATTTACTTTCTGCATGCAGTTTTACTGCCTCAGTACTGCTGGTATAGACGCCTTCAAGCACTAATCTTTGTGATGTCACTCCGGACACAAAAAGCTTTTGGTTCAAAAAGTCATCCTCAGAGTAAAATAAACAACAGCAAGCCATTTTTGACATTTATTGTCATTTTTTGGTTATTATTTTATATTTTCAAGATTCTTAAAAAAAAGAAGTCAAAGTTAGAAAAATGCACTCGACCAAAATTTTGTCAGATACTGATGTGCAAGCAGCATTTCATTGCTGAGCTGTTAACCTGTAGGCATTACTGACCTAAAAATAAGTCCTAAAGTTTTGAAATAAACAATGATAAGAGGGCAAAATGTTCTACAGTAAATTTAACTCCTCAAATGTGGAACCATTTATGCCCGTTTCTCCTCTCTGTTTTGAGGTAATGTCTGATTTAATAACATGGATACAAGGTGACATCACTGGATACTTAGAATAAAAGTGTGCCGTTGCAAACCACTACGTATTCATTTATTGTCAAAATACCTGAATTAGTTTGTAAACCTTTCAAAATGCTCTGTTATAAGAATAGCTCTGGTTCTTCACAAGACTAGCTGTAATGATGAGGTCATCACAGAAGGCTCTCCTAACTGGTTCTCAAAACAACAAAATCTGCCCATTTCTCCACCCTCCAGAGGACTGACCAATCAAAGTGAGGGGGGCTTATGAAGTGTGGAGCTTTAAAGAGACAGCAGTCAAAACTAGGTGTTTTAGACTGACACTGAAATAAAAACTTTCTGAAACATCAATTGGAGGGAAAATAGAGATTTTTTTCAAAGAGGAAAATGGTGTAAAGATACCACAGGGGCAGCAGAAGGACAGAATAAAGCCTTAAATAAAACACAATACCCCCTCTTTAAAGTTATTTCAAAGATGTTTGAGTTTTTTCTCTTTAAACCTTGTTCTATCAGGAACATTTGTCACCTATTCTGAGATTCTACCCAGTAAGGATTGATATTTCTGTTTGTTTTGACACTCGTCACTTTAAACTAAGTCAGAGACCAAGAAAATACCATCTTTCTTCTGCCTCATCTCTCTGTCACAATAAGCACTGACAGAAGTTTGATACGACTCGTGATTATTCCAAGGGATGTCAACTGGACAGCTCCATTAGTTATTTTCAGGACACAATGATGGATACATAAAGAAATGTCTAAGATATCACTGACAGATGGAAAGAAGAGACACCCCTCAGTCCACAGATGGAGGAGAGCAGCCCACTTTCCCGGACACTTCGGGGCAAGTCACTGGAAATTAAGCCTCAGCTGTTTGATGGCTTCTAGAGAAAGCCCCAAATATTGCTGCTTAGTAATTCATGACACACATAAGCTGCTTCTATGAGGCTCTGAGCCGGTACGAGATCATGGCCTAATTTATGCCAAACTTTGGAAACTGGTAGCTCTCAGTTTGTTTGCCGGCTTGTTTGGATTTGTACGACTCCTGCCAGCTTCCACATCGCCTCAAACAAAGCAGTAAGAAAACAGACTCTTCATGTTTTTCAGCTGGAGAGAGTATAAATGCAGAGAAAATGCATCCATGTCAGGCTGGATCCACACAGACTTTTAGATATGTCACTGCCACTTTACAGTTGGGCTCTCATTAAACAAGAACGCAAGCATGTGTGTGTGTGTGTGTGTGTTCAAACACTGGCATATGCAGAGGCTTGTTCAACTGATACTCAGAGTTTTCAAGCTGGGAATCTCCATTCAGCAGCTGGAGTTTCATCACTCTGGGGTAAAGAATTCGAGAGAGTTAACAACCTTTGAATGCGAACTAACAAACTGTCTTTATCTGGTTAATGGTAGAATTTAAAGTTTAAGATAAAGACATAATATAATCATAATGGTGGTCTACCACAGAGAAACTACATGACTTATCAGACTAACACTAAGTCAAAGTATCGGGCTCTTTTTAAATAGTTTACAGACACTTCTTCCTGTCTCACTCAATCTTCCCTATGGTGCATTAACCCATCACAGCACCAGCATCCGGCAAAAATAGGATTGTTGCGTATTGGCTGGGACCTTTCGCACCAGGCGCAGCTGGACTTCAATGGAACGAATCCAGTGTGAGGTGACACACTGACTTGGATGAAAACCTATCTGATCTGGTGCCGTGACGGTGCAGAGCTGGACTGTAGATGCAGCCAGTGTGTTGTAGTCTCTATCCCAAATGACACAGAAAGTTGTGAAAGTAAGACTAAGACATAGATACAGTTATGATGCTACTGCTGATGCATGACTGATTCTTAAAGCTTAATACAAGATGAAATATTTCCAGCAAACATAATTGAAATTTAAGTACCACAAGGGATATCACTTGGTGAGACCAAGCAGCAACCTCTGGACTGAAAATATGAGACAATGCTGAAGTGCTAGAATCTGCAGTTCATCGAGAGTCCGCTTAAGGCTGGCTCAAGTAGTACCAGAAGTCACATCCACACTAAAAAAAACAGCCATGTTCATAGCAGAAAGTGACAGGTTTACAACCTGGTACATAATTTGTCGCCCATCAGTATTGCTAATTTTGCTATCAGCATGCATTGTACAGGGTGTGAATTTTTTTCTAACTCAACAGTTTAGAAGATACTAAGATCATGTGCTCGCCCAATCAGAGGCACAGCTCAGTTACCGACAGGCGCCTTGTAGCTGTTAGTGTGAATACTCCTCACTCCTTCTGTTCCCAATATGGCCGCCTCAGATGTTTTGCTTCAAACTCAGTTTCAGAAAGAGACACAAGACGTCCAGGGTACAACATCCAATTATTATGCAGTCAATGGGGAACACCCTTATAAAGCTTTATTTATCATAGCTGAGCTTATTTATCAACGTAACCCTGTGGTGCATAGTGGTCACTACAGTGGACACCTATTTTGAAGTTATTTACTCCTAAATTCAATGGTTCATGTGGTGGAAAATCATATTAGCCTGTGTCAGGATATTTTTATTCTTCTTAGGGCCTGAAAAAAATGTTTTCAATTTTTTTTCAAAAAATTCATATATTTTTGGACATGTTATAGACAAACATTTGAGGGTGAAAAAGGCTTATAAACTATTAATTATTCAGTGTTCAAATGGTTGAAAGAGAGTTAAAATGTTTCCCAAAGCATTAAAAAAGAGATTATTCATGAATTTGCCAAAAAAAGAAGAAAAGAAAAGAAGTCAAACAAAAAAAAAGTCATATTCACATTAAGTTCACACTTTTTTATGTTGAATGCTCAGTTACAAATATTTAAAAAATTAAAAAGGGTTAATAAGAAAACAAGAACAATATTTTACTTTCATAACTTCTCTGTGCCCATTGGGATCATCCCAGTAGCTGTCGTAAGAGTCCATTTAATTTAAAAAAAAAAAAAAATGAATGCTTCTTTTTCCATCTGCTTCTCTAACACTAGTATATATGAAATATATATATGTATGTAATTTCTCAACAAAAAAAACCCTCATTAAGTGTTTCTTGAGGCTAGCATTTTTATTTTTTGGCGAATTTTGAAAACTTACAAAAAAATAAGTGGGGTTAGTTTGTGCCTGACTCAGAGCTGATAGTATGAGTAGTAATGGTGAAGTGGTGTAGGGATTACTGTGGCCATTGACAGTATTTGTTTCTGATACAGGGTTTTGGAGCCATTTATCTGCATTTTATTTTGAAAAACGTGACTCATTCAGTTTTGTTAAACTTATAATGACGTAAAGAGGCAGACCTTTACCCTCTTTGCCAACAGCTGTAGGAGGCTCATTGGTCAGTCAAATCAGCCATGGCCTTATATGGGCAAAACTTTTAAGAGAAATATCTCTGTATATAGAAGTTAAAGAAAAATTCTTGAAAAGCTTATGTTAACTATCTTGAAAACGAACAAGTTCCGATAATATTGTCACCCTCTTCAGTGTATGCTCTTAAAGGGATGAGGTATTCAGGCTTAAATTGAATTAAATTTTGAACCCGGCTGTAAAAATGTTTGCTTGTCCTGTATAGATTGGCACTTTGAATGGTTGTGTATGCAGTTTCTGGTGCTTCTGTAGCCAGCCTCTAGTGGACACTCCAGGAACTACAGTTTTTAACAACTCTGCATAGGTTTCATATGCTTTCAGAACAGAGGTAACTGCTTCATATAGCATCTGTCAGAATTTATCATCTTATATTAGCACCAGAAACTGTTTCATTTGACTGAAATAAGTCAAATATTATTTCTACGTATCTTTCAGTGAATGTCAAAACCCAAAGATTATGTGTAACTACTTTGATACCATGGGAAGTTTGACTTTGTGTCCTGTTGTGCTGCTCTGAGGTGTAGATGCAAACCCTGGAGCTTCACAAACCAATGCTTCAAAACAAGACATTTACACACACATCTCACAACCGCACAGCTAACATATTGTTCACAGACCAACACAATGAATTATCTCCCCCGCAGTTGTTCCTCTCTCCCTCACAACCAGGCACACGCTTCCTCCTGGTCGCTCTGTGTGTGCCTCGCAACGCTGAGAGGAGTGTAGAGATGTCAGTCATTAATCTGCTACAGCACAGCCTGTAATCCTGATGACAGAGCAGAGCGAGCTTACAGAGAGCAGAGAGGATCTGAGCCCAGCCTGGAGTGGCGAACAAAGGAGCCAGAGAAGACTGGCTTTGAATCCATAAAGAGAAAGGAAATGTGTGTGTGTGTGAGTGTGAGAGGATTCTAGGTTGAGGTAGGTAACTATTTTGTCAGCAATGCAGCAGTGCAATTCAAGACTGCTGGCACACATAAAAGAGAGAAAAGCTTAGCATGGAAAGCGACCCGTAGTGTCACTCTGACACATCAGGTAGATGGGCTCCAGTCCAGACCGGTCATTAAGGAGCACGAACACCATGGTCTCCAGAGCCAGAGAGGGAGAGAAAGAGAGAGAGAGGGAACAATCCTGTTCTGGGGGCCTCTTCAAAGAAACATCAAGGGGTCAAAGTTGGCTCACGCAATTCGGCGCAACATCATTCGAGGCTGAAAATGAAGGAGAAAGAAAACCATGTCTCGGGGCATCAACAAGCATGCATAATGGGCATGTGAAAACAACTACAACTGCCTCTGCATGCTGAGAGGAAGCAGCAAAGCTAATACTGCATGAGTCATTGAGCTTAGGCTGCTCCACAGATATTATGTTTCACTTTAGCACATTACAACTAAAGAGGTCATTTCACAGTCAATCAGGGGGAGGAGAGAGAGGAGGAGGCTCAGAGGTGCACGAGACATAACCTGTCCGCGAGTCCGGCGATGAAACAACATTATTTGATAGCTTGTGTAAAGAAACAATGCAACATAAACTGCGTCTTCTCCCGATGACTTAATGATGATGCTGATAAACAAGCCCCAAAGTTACAGTGGTACTTGAAAGCATTTTCTTTTCTTTGAACTGAGAAAGAAGCCTCATTAGTGGCCGAATAAAAGAAAAATATGGATTGAATGTGGACCAGGGGATTCAAATTAAAAATACACCCACATGCGCGCCCACACACACAGGCACACAAAGACACAATGCCCGGGCAAATCCTGCAGCTTGGCTCTCTAGATTTTAGAGGAAACACACACACACAAACACACACATTTTATCCCAGTGCAACACTGTGTGAGCATGTGTGTGTGTGTGTGTGTGTCATAGGGACATTATAAATAATGAATTAAAAAGTACCCGTTTCTAGACGACCTGCCAAGTTTCTGAGTCAACCTCGATAGCTGCAGATTGCTTCAATAAAATATGAGCTGAATTCTCCCCTGCCACAGCTGTCACTGATGCAAAAACGGGCAATGAAATGTAAATATGTGTCGGCTGGGCACAGGAGGACACTGAAACAGAGAAGACCTGAGACACATGGTTCTCAATCAGACAAACGGCAGCACACGTGGAGAGAAATATGGCTTCATTTCTGTGGTCTCTCTGACAGGCTCAGGAAGAAGAAGAACCCAGCGTGAGAAGTCCATCAATAAACTGCGCTACCTCTGGTGAGTTCCTCTGATGTTTTTGCACTCGTATGAAACTTCAAAGTACACAGTAAAGGTTTTTTTTTAAGAAAGAGTGGGATGATATCTGACAGAGGCCGAGCCTGAAACTGAGATGCTGATGATGTTCTGATGAACTTCTGGTATTTGTAGCTTTGGAGGAGCATTAACATGGGAGCTGAGCTGTGAGCAGGGTTTCCACTGTGTGCTCATGCTTTCACTTGAAATGGTTTTTGTGGCATGATTCTGCAGGGGGTGAGGAATTCAATCACATGTATGCAAATTCAAAATATGTGTCTGCACTCTGCATGTGGCTAAACATGCATTTCTTACACCTGGTTATGACTCTAACTGGCTTCTCAAATTTATATTCAGACTTTCTTCCCTGTAGAACATGGACTTACATTTCTTTTTCTCTAGGACAGTGGTTCCCAATCTCTCCCAACTCAGGCCTGCTTTTAAGTCTCAAAATTTTTCATAGCCCAACCCAAAACCCATAAATACCAAGGCCATGTGATGCCTCCTTAGGACATTTTTAAATATATCATATATAGATATTTGAACATGTTAAACCTTTGGGATACCGAAAAAAAAGTCAAAGGTTACCTTTCATGTCTTCATGTTTTTTCTTTTGTGTTTCCTCTTTTATTTTGTAGTTCTTGCTCCCTGTGTGTCGAGTTCAGCTTCACTTCCTGTCCTTTGTGCGATTGATTGCACTATTTAGTTTCACCTATGTTCCTTTACCCTCTGTATATTTTCTCTCACATTTCTAAGTCAGCACCATAGACTGTATGATCAACGGATGCCATGACGGTCGGCGCTAACTGAGGTCTTCACAAAAACTGCTCCCCCTGGTGGCTGGCTGCAGTATAGGTCAAAATCTACGTCTCCCTATGTATTCCAAATGAGAGGTGTTAGAACTTAAAAAAATCATTCCACCTTATGGAAATATTTCTCACATCCTTATGCTGCCGTGATATGAAAATATTATTTAGCTGCATTGTGTTCAAATCCTCTTTTTTCTGTGGAGTTGGCTTTTCATCAGTTATTAGACATTAAAAAGCGGGTTATAATTTTTCGTTTTCCTATGATTGACAGCTACCGTTTGTGTGTAGTTTTTATCAGGGATATGACAAACTTCAGGAAAGAGCCAAAACAAGATTGGACCTTCGAAAGAAAAAAAAAAAAAAAGTTTTATTTCTTTTTTGTAACCTGGCTCCACCTGCTCAAACTCTGGCTGCACAATGGTGGCTCCAGTAACAAGCTTTGTTTGACTTTAAAACTGTAAAACAGTGAACGGTGGAACCACGTTGTCCAAAAATTAAATTTTGGCATAACATTATTATTTGATGTTAAATGTTTATATTTATTCCATTTCATTACAAAACTGAAGGCATTTTTAGCTTTTATGTGTCAGGGTCCGATCACTATTCCACAGTCAACCACCAGCTACCACATATTTCCTCTTTCTCTCCTCACAATTTGGGAATCCAGTTGCGGGCTGGATTGGTCAGTTGATGATCACTGGTCTATGGTCGGTATGTCATGTCATGGACTCCTTTTGGGGTTCTGTTTGATGAATTATTTGACTTCTTTTTTTCATCCCAGTAAGACTGCAGTGCTTACTGATGGTGCCTTGCTCTGGGACGCTGTGTTCTTCCAGGTCCACGATCTATGTGAGGCCTCATACGACAACCTGACCTTGGTAGAGGATGGAGAGAGAAGTGTGGAGAAGAAAGTACGGGAAATGTACGTACACCAGTAAAACACTGATGTAAGCTGACATGGAGAACAAAGCACTTAAAGAGAACCATTTTGTGTAACTTCAAGGTTTACGTAATCTTCAGTTAGCAAACTTAGCCGTATTCTTGTATTTTTTTTCCCAATCAGGGTGTAGCGGTTACATCATGACGCAGTGATCTCAAGAGTTTTATTACAGCGTATATTGTACCATGTCCCTGACTGTTCTAACCTTAAAAGATGCTTCTTAAAAATACCACCCTTCAACAGAATGCCGTTTTGGCGGGTAACCCGACATTTCTCCGCACCACAGCCAACATTTAACCAGTTTTTGGCAGATGGCGGGAGCTAATTTTGTCCCCTGCTGTAATTAATTTGAATAAGGGCAGCCAGTTGACACAGTGTGGCTGCCAATTCTTTCACCACAAACAATACAGGGACATCCAGCACATATGTCAGATAGTTAACTTTGCAACATGATAACTGAACTGACTTTAAAGATTGGAATTTATCATTAATGAAGCTAAAGAGCGAACTGACGATGACAAAGCCCCTTGTGTCGACTTAACTTGAGGCTATTTACAGTTGGAAGATCAGTTTCCTCTTCTGAACAAACACAACTCAAGTGTTTCTGCCAATAAAGCAGCAGCATGTGTAATTTAAGGTAACCAACACATCAAATGCCCAGAACATGTTGTGTACAGACTCCAGAGCCAAAGTTGTGTAATGCTCATGGTCAGCAGGGTAAGATCCCACACGTCACAAACATAGACTTTATAATATATGGATGTAACCTCTGTGACTCATTTATTTCTAATATGAAGTTCTGAAGCCTATTGTTGACAGGACTCATACTGAAAAAGCTTTGTTGGAATTAGTATGAGGTATAGAGGCTAGCTTTCAGCCTCTTCATAGATAACTACAATGTGTGTGCTGTAACTATAACAACCTTTTTAGAAAAAAGAAACAAAACAAAACAAAGAAGTTCAAACCACACTGAGGATGGCTCTTTTAAACTGGCGTTAATTGTTTTTGGTGCCTCTCCAGTAGGGTAATTAATCGCAAATTAGATTAAATCACGATATGACCTGTTCCAATATTCTTATCACAGACGGTGCAATATTTATTTAACCTGTGTCAGGATACCAAATAAACTTCCCAGCAGGTGTTTCATGCTCTCTAGACCAGTATCAATCAACCCTGGTCAACCGATTAGCTAAATTGTTGAAACTTAACCTTGCAAGACAAACAATCAAGTGGTGAAAAATGGTAAAAAGTTACAAAAAGCAGCAATTAAAATGAGCTTAAGGTGGCAAAAAATACAGAGAAGTAGCTAAAGTTTGCAAATAAAAGAGGGAAAACTTGACACATACTGGGAAAGTTGCAAAAATGGTCCAAAAGTGGTGAAAAAAAGAGCGAAAAAGACAAAAAACAAACAAAAATGGGCAAGGACATTCTGAGAAAACTTGGGAGGTCAGAAGGCTGCAACATTGCAGAAAAAAGTGACAAAAAAATCAGTAAAAATTGATTAAAATAGCCAAAGGCAACGAAAAATGGCAAGACAGTTGGGGTAAAACTACAAGAATAGTCAGAAGGTAGTGAAAAGTCAGCTCTACTTCCCAGCTTGCCCCAAGTGGAAATTACTGAACTGCAGTTTTTAGTTCTTCCACATTTGCCTCATATTTTGAAACCAGAGGAAGAATACATGATATTCATTTAAAGCAAGGATATTGTGCATTCTTTGGTCTTTATTCTGTCCTTTTGCTGTCCCTGTAGTAGCTTAACTTGATTGACAGCTCAGATAAATCCCTATTTTTCTCTCACAAGTATTTAAGAAAACCCTTATTTCAGCATATGTCTCAAATGCTTGGGTTTAATTTAAACGCTTCCCGCTCAATTAACCCCCTTCTCTCTGATTGGCCAGCCCCCTGGAAGCCTGTTGAGAGCACTGACTGTATAATGAGTGGACACTATGACGTTCAGCACTAACTGAGGTCTCCACAAAAACTGCTCCCTCTGGTGGCTGGCTGCAGTATAGGTCAAAAGCTCCATCTTATAATGCATTCCAGATGAGAGGTGATAAAATTTTTAAAAAATTACACCTCATAGAAATATTTATCATATCCTTACACTGCTGTGATATGAAGATGTCGTTTTGCTACATTGTGAACAAGTCCTCTTTTTTCGGAGGAGTTGGTTTTTCAGTAGTTATTAGATGCCAAAAACTGGGTTATAAGATTTGTTTTATAATGATTGACAGCTGTCATTTGTGAGTAGTTTTTATCGGGGATATAAGAAATGTCAGGAAAGAGAGCCAAAAGACTCTTGACCTTTAAAAGAAAATGAATAAAAAAATATGTTTATTGCTTTTTTGTTACCTGGCTCCACCCAAATTCTCAACTGCTCAGACTCTTTTGGCTTCAAAACCATACAACAGTAAAAGGTGAAGCTATGCTGTCCAGTCTATATACAGTCAATGGTTGGGACCTGACCCTAATGTCAAAGACCTGCCCCTCCAACTTGTTATATAGCAGTTTGGAGATATCATCCCACCATTACAGCAAGTCGTGTGAAGATCTCACACTTTTTTCAGAACAGACCATCTTGATCCCTGAAAATTGACATAACACTGCTGATGTTGGAAGTAAGACAAACGTAATCCTTTAACCTAAATACAGAAACTAAAAATAACTATCGATATATCTCCAAACTAAAATGAAATTGTGAATTCAATTGTGATTTTGCATTTGCACTTCCTTTCTGCACAGAGTACAAAAATTCTTACGCATTTATCAGTGAATTAGGCCCTTTGTTTGGTGCTGTTCAGTCATTTTTTACACTTTGGACCTCCCAATTTTTCTACACACCATTTACTATAGATATAAAGATATTGCTATGTATAAAACAATAGCATCAATACAATTGCAAAAAACTGAAAGGTTTTCTTCTTTTCTTATTTGATAGTAAATGTTACCTTTTCCCCATTTCTTTGATACCTTTTTTTTGTACTATGTAGCACTATCACAGGTTTACAGATAGAGTCAGGGATTTCTACAATATATGAATATATAAAGGTTTGAAAATTCAGTTTAGTCTGAACATCCAGCTTTGTTACTTTATATCCCTGTTTAAAATATGGGGAAGCAAAATAACCCCTCTTCAATCAAGAACCTCAAACACAAATAAAAGATCTTCAGTCAACAAACATCAGGCGTAAGATTCACACTCTGAATGAAAGTAATCACAGATTGTCATTTTTTGTGCAGCAGAACTTATGATGCTGAAAAATAAGATTTTATAAAATAGAGAGAAGAAATTCTGCACAAAGAACAAACAAGAGTTCATGTCTGTGCTGCCTGCGGGGCAGTGTATGTGCAGAGGAACACGCTTGACAATTATTTTCAGGGGAATGTGTCACCGTGTGAGAGAAGTCCTCTGAACATCAAAGTCCGCCTCTCTGAAGACATGTTAGATAACTTCAAAGTCCTGTGACTGCTTCGCCGAGAGGTGCTTCCCTTTGTTTGGAGCTGCCAGTTTGTTTTCTTTCCCACAGTCGAGTAGATGATAAAGACTGTGAGTTCACGTTGCATCATGAACCTGTTCGCTGTAATTAAGAATCCAAGGACATGATGGACATTGAACATGATTTTAGGAACAGAAGGATTGTGACAGAGAGGTAACTAAGCAAGAGAGACGCTTTTCATCACTGTGAGTCAGATCCAGATCATGAACAGAAACATAATCAAAACATTCTGGAATGATTTATCCTTCCTATTAGTCTTAGAGTAATATTTTTCTTCAGTGTTTTCATTCTCTGCTCCCAAACAAAAAAAAATCTCTTTCAGTCCCTGGTTTCTATTAGAGTCCTTGGCTGTCTCAGTGAAAGCACACTGCTATTGATGGTTGCTTCTTACATTTAGCAGCTCATCTCCCGTGGGTCAGAAGTGGTCATAGCAATCAACATATCTGACAACATCTGATGAAACAGTCTGAGGTTGTTCTTCCCCAGGACAAAGGTGCTAATCAGATATGTGGGAATCAATTAAAAGGCATTTAAAACAGTGATTTATTGAGGAGTGGTGGTTACGGGGTGAGAAGACTTTAGAAGTAACAGCACAATGCAATGGAGCCATTAGTGTAGCATGACTCTTTATAACTGCGTGACATGAGCCATTAGTGCTTTCAAAGATCTGTGAATGAGATCTCTAAATGCATACATGAATCCACAAATGTGTACAATTAAATGCAAACTTTCTTCATCTGTCCACATGTGACTTATGCTACAATTCTGCCCTTAAACAGTGTAATAAATGGAAATAGTCTTTGTGATATCACCCATTTGGTTCTAAAGCCTGGCTCATACAACAGGATTTTAAAAATCTTATACCATTCTGAAATCGGGTTGTATCACAAACAAAAGGTGAATCTTAACCAATTATCGCATCTTAAATCTTAAACGCACACACACTACAAGATTTGAGAACAATGACCAGCACACACTACAGGATTTCATCAAGGCTATTACACCAGATAGGACCAGAGAGAGCAACACACCACGTAATCCTTTTCATATAATTAACATAATTTATGAACATTTTATACATATGTGCCACCGTGGCCTTTCTAAAGGAAAGGGGCATGTGGCATTGTTTTCTGTGGACTGTAAAGCACCTTTTCATGTTGTATATGAAAAACACATCATAAATGGGGATGGGTATTGATAGGATTTTATCCATACCAATACTATAATCAATTCCATTGATTAACCCAATTCTTTATGGACCCCCTTATCAATTCTGTGAATTTCTAAAAGGTAGCTTTACGGGTTTCATCCACAATTTATTGAGCTTCAAGTAAATAAATATAAAGGTCATTGGATCCTGGATCTCTAAACATTTTTGTGGTATAACTTGAACCACAATAAAATGAAATGGAAACTTACTAAATCATCAGGCAAGTGCAAACAAACTTTTATAAGCTACATTATAGACTGATATAAGAGAGAAGAGGAAACATGAAATTATACCAATGTGCAATATGTTCCGTTTGTTTTTGTTTTTTTTGTTTGTTTGTTTTCTTATATGCTGTCTGTTATTTCTTTCGATTTTTCTGCTCAATTTTCTTAAACATGCTATGAAAGATTAAATTATACGAGCAAAATAACAAAGGGGTAGGATTGGATAATTTTTTATCAACTTCATCCTACACCCTTTCGAACAAGGCATAATTTCCTATGTTGCTATAGAGCTTTTTTCTTGTATTTTTTTGTATTTTTTTCTGACAAAGCACATTGTACAACAGATTTACTTTGATTTCTTTAACCTGTTCGAATGAATGAAATGAAAAAATGAACAGTTCTGGTTTAAAAAGAGAAGCAAATCTGTTTTTGTTTCTTTGTTTTTCTGGAAGGATCCTTCATCTTTCAGGGCTGATAAGTATCTCCAGCCATGGAAAAGACTTGATAAGGGAATTGTTAAGCAAAAGTTCTTTCGACATCAATGAATTCAATTTAGCAAGAACCGGTTCTCGATACCCATAGTTATAATTACAGTTTGATTGATTGATCGACCAATGAGAAGTGGCAAACACTTTGATGTGTAATGTAATGCAAAGTCGATTCTAACTGACCATTCCTCTCAAACTGCAAGAAGACAAACATTCTCATCTGCTCATGAAAGCAGGAGTGAGTGCATCCCATCCAATTCAGACTAAAGCAACACTGTGGCTCTGCTCTACACATACAGAGGCAATTCACAGAGATAACTAAGGAGAAATATAAGAGTAAGAGTGGGACAATTCCACTGTAATATCTTTTTATAGATCTATAAATTTGTCTTGACATTGGCAATTCATGTTACGGTTTTGCTGGTCCTTGTCATTTGTGGATTCATGTAGGCACTTGGATATCTTTTACATTCATTCAGATTTGTGAATGTATGCAGTTTGTGAATTTTGTCTTAACTTGTGGATCATTTTACACAGTTACAAAGAGTTTTACCACGGCAATGGCTTCGTGCAATACTTCCTGGAAAATCCATTTTTGTCAACTTTATACTTTTGTGCAGACATCTGTCTCTCCTTTAACTCTGGTTTTCTGCTGTGAGGAAATGACTGGTTATTTTTCATCTGATTTCCAGCCCTCTACGTTTTATTACCTTTTCCAACGACTGTTTCACATCTGTCATCACACAAAACCTGATGTACAACCAGATGCTGCATTATCATAAAACCATCTCTTGACTCTTATTTCCCACGGCATCACGTCAGCAGCATGAGGCCGCCGCCTCCAACTCCTCTTAATTAGTACAAGAACCCCAACAGCATACAATATGTATCACATTATGAAGCTCATCTACCTGCAACATACACGCAGGGTCTCCTGTGACATCCGTATATGAGTTATGTTGTGGCATTAATTGGAATTACCCTCCCTGAAGATCAGTGTCAGTAGATGTTATATTATATCTCTTAGATGTTGGGCCTAGAGGCACAACAGGAGTCGAGTAAAGTCACGGTTTGTGATGTGTACTATGAACCAGATCAATGGAGAGGAATGAGAGCATTAAAGAAAATGAAAGAAAGATTTCTCAACCCAAAGAAAAAAAAGTGCTATTTTCCTCTTTTATATTCCCCGAGAAAGTCTCATGATGGCTTCCATTTCATTAATATATTTAATACTATATATGTTAAATGGACTTGTGCTTACATGGGCCTTTTCTAGTCTTTCTGACCATTCAAAGCAAATTTACACTGCTATTCTCATTCAGCCAGCCACACATCATTCAGACAATTGGCCTGAGTGTGTGTGTGTGATTAGGAATAAATTACAAAGCTCAGTCTCATGTGATGCATTTCCTCTGAAATTAAGCGCACACATTCATCCCAAATTTACATACTGGGACATGTTGCATCACACTCCTTTAATTCCAGCCATTTGCATTTCTGCTTTTTTATGCCACACAAAATGTACCAAATGTACTCAGTGAATTACTCCAAATACTGAATCTTAAATGTAAGATGATTCTTCTTCAGCTTTGTGTCCCACCTCCAGATTTCCCCAGAAATGTTCTTTACTTATAAGTTTTGATTGTATCAAAACAACAGAACTTGAACCAATTTGCATAAAAACTGCTGGTTGTCTTGTGATGTGTGGTAGCTCAGCTCTTGAAGAAGTTTGCAGGCACTGCTGGGGGTTTAAAAAAGCCCTTCTACTTCTCGAAACTCAGGGGTAACAAGTCACTTTATTGTTCGATTTAGTGAAAGGTTGAAAGTTATTTCCTTGCAAAAAATTTAAAAAAAGAGAAATGACAGAAGAAAAGCTTAAAATGCTTAATTTAGCTGATCTGTGTAAAATGTGACTACCGATGGTCACATGTTGCTGTGTTCCAACATGAACCCGTCTCCACTGATACTACTGTGATCCTACTCAGGCCCCGTTTACATGACAATGGTTTACAGCGTTTCACCGTTTACACAGAAACACTGAGGGACTTAAAACACTGTAGTGTGCATGTCAGGTCTGGAGATGGCAATATAACTGTAGGAGCCGTATACACAACAACGGTTTAAAGGCTGAAGAAGAGGTGTGCATATCATCTGGAGTTTATATTAAAAACTTCTTCTCTAATTGCAGAAATAATGCAATGATTGCACTTTTTGATTGAAGGCAGTCAGTAGATTCAGCAGCACAATAACGAAACAGGAGTTCGCTGCTGTTGTTGTTGGGTTTGTGCCTGGCACAGTGGAGGTTTAATGCGCACATGCAGAGCTGAGCGTGACGACAGCGTTCCGCTCGAAAGCACTAGCTTTGCATTTGCACGAGAACACTGAAAACGGTGTTTCAGATAAATTACACTCTGGAAGGAGTTTTCAAAAGTTTGCGTTTCACCCTAAAACCATTGTCGTGTAAATGGGGCCTTAGTCATTTAAGGGGTTTTCAACAAAGAAATATGGAATCAGCTCAAACACTTTTTGTTTTTATGTTTAAAATACTATTGAATTCCCGTTTTTGTTTAAATGTAATAATGGATAAAACTGCACTTGTAAATGGTTTTATATTTTGGAAGGTATTTTGCCCCGCACCCCACCCCCAGGAGGTCAACCACTCAGTCAGAACACTGTGGTTTACATATTTAGCTGATTATGTTAACAGAACCGGGGATTGCATTGCACTTTTGTATAATAATTGCATTCCACAAAAAAAACAAAAAAACGTTATCAAACTTTATTTCAAAACCAAATACAACCTGTTTGTGAGATTATATATAAAGGGAGAGTATTGCTTCTTCCTGCTCATTTTCAGACATAGTGAATATTTTATTTAGTACGTGTAAGCAATTGTGGTATTATGTACCCTTGAATTTTATTTTTACTTTTTGTCCGAAATAAACTGAAACTGAGATTCACATGAGTGAAAAGGTTGAAATCTTTTGTTGTCCAAAAGCTACAAAGTAAAAGCCAAACCGTGGCCTCTAATCTGAAAAGTAAAAAGCTTTTGTGGAAATGCTAAAAACTGCAGTTCATCAAGTGTCCACTGGAGGCTGTCACCAGAACCTTTAAAAAAAAAGCTAATCTTCACAGTTGAAATAAACATGTTTGCAGTCTGGTACAAAAAAATATTTCAGTCTGAATTGCTCATTTCTGTATCTGCACACTGAATGAGGGTGATTTTGTTTGAATTACTTATTTTGATTAAATTTACAAGATTTGCCCATATTATTACATGACTCACCATGGCCCCCATCTGTAGCCGGCTTGAAAAATCTATATGAAAAACAAATGGGTGAAGACTTGAGGATTTTGAACATTTATTATACCGTCTATGGTAAATACAGTGGTTGGGTGAAAATAAATAAATAAGTAATAATTGAAAAAAAAGGAGCAAGTTAGTGAAAAAAGAAGTCTACAAGCCACTCCTAACCCCAATGAAAAAACAAATTAAGTCTCATTTATTTTATTTGCAGAAAAAACTTGTGTGTAAACATGAAAACAAATTTCTTGATTTTATTCCTGTGTCTTTAACTCTGCCAGACAACCTGCTGAGACCCTGGGAAGAAGGAACTGGTCCAACTCTGTGTTCAGCAATAAGCTTTTCAAGCGCTGGAAGATGGTTTTATATTTATTCATTTATTTATTTATTTTTCAATGCTTTGGAGAAATTCCTGTCAGCTTTTTCCCAGTTTTCACTTCTTGTGTTGTATTAAGCTAATGGTCTTCTGGCAGAAGCTTCATGTTAAGAGTAGAGGGAGAGTTGTGAAAGTTGTATCTCAGCCAGTCCATGAAAGAAAGAAAGTCAACAACTTGGAACCTCCTCCTTTGGAGTATTGAATTAAAGAAAATACGACACAGTTGAAGTTGACAGCTCACAGATTGTCACTGCCGAAGGTTTCTCATTACATTGACACCATTTATCAACACTCATGTCTCCAGTTTTTTCCATCTGTGTAGAATTACAGGATTAAAATTTAAGAATATTTCATTGGCCGTTTCATTTGCCATGAAGGATTTTTATTCTGATTGCCTCAGACTGACCCAGTTAAAGGACTGAATTTTTTAAATGTACTGATATTGCTTCACAATGCAGAGACAGCTCTGGTGCCAGGGGAAAAGGCATTTGGCCAAAAACAGAATTTGTTGAGAAAAAAAAAATCTCTTGCCTGAAGGCAAACATTATTTCTTCCCTAAAATGCTTAAATAATCTTCTGGGTAAAGGATCAGACTTTACACACAGGTCACGTTGGGCAA
Source organism: Thalassoma bifasciatum (assembly GCA_008086565.1). Classification (NCBI taxonomy): domain Eukaryota; kingdom Metazoa; phylum Chordata; class Actinopteri; order Labriformes; family Labridae; genus Thalassoma; species Thalassoma bifasciatum. Next base: position 190,709 of record RPOG01000524.1, read on the forward strand.
GAGATAGATGTGGAAAAACATCTCCTGTTTATGAGAGGGAGAGATAAATAAATAGAATCAAAACAACTTCTCTGTGTTTGAACTAAGACAAAAATAAGTTAAATTTTTGGTGTAAATGTTGTGTTTTAATCAGGCTTGAATGAGGTACTGTAGATGTATCAGACTGTTCTGAATCTGATCCAGTGTGACTGAAAGCCCTGCTTCATTAAAACAACTGGTTAATGGAAGTCAAGAATCCAAATTATCAGTAATATTTCTTAAGGAAATTACATCTATGACAGTGAAAAGATTATGGGTGACATTGTTGGACTAATAACCAATGTGTTTACTTTACAAAAGGTTGGAATCAGCTGAGGTCTAACTTATTTCTCAGGATCAAAGGGGTAAAAGTTGCTCTACGGGGTGCCCACAAAGTCTCTATACTATTTATTAATACATATTTTAATAAGATTTGTTACATGTAATTGGTAGTTACCAAAGTTTTTAGTCCCATTTCATTTGTGTATTGCATGTATTGTGTTGATAAAGGAGCTACTGTTAACTTAACCCCAATAAAACAGATGCATTATATTCAATGTGAATGTTAAGAATTGTTTTATAAAATCCTGTATTTAAGGCTGGAATAGAGATTTTTCAGCATTGCAAATTATACATATTCTGTATTAAATTTCGAACAAGTTTTTTTGTCATTAATCTGAGTCATTGAACTTTTTTTCTTAACGTATTTGCCAATAAATCAAGCAGTTTGTAGACTTTTGATTGTGGTATGTAGGAAGTATTAATCCACAAAGTTAGCAAGAAACTGAAGCTGTTGCAAAAATGTATTAAAAGAGATATAATGATTCTGCATTGTAGTGCAAGAATACACCGGAAAACAGAAACCTTTTTTGACAAATTTTTGAAAATTATATTCTTACTCGACTAGCTGATTTTTTTTTTCTTCCCAAGCAATTCATACTTCATTTTTTCTGCTGCATCTACATGTTGGCTCTTCTCCACAGCTGATCTCTGGCGTCCATGTTGAAACGGTAACGTGAGAGCTGATTGTTCTCCGGGGAGAGTCAAGACTTGACAGCTGCAGCAGTCAAAGATCCTTCCGTTCATGCACAACACCTGAGGAAGCCCGTGTGTTGATGACAGTTCATTTCCCGCAATGAGAGACACTTTTCTCAGGATATCAGAGTGAAGAAACACCTGGGCTCCGTCTAATTACTGGAGGCACCTGCAACAACCCTGCAGTGATGGTGCGTTTTTACGCGCTTTGGATGTGGACAATTATCCAGTTTAGTCACGCAGCTATTTACACAAACGACTGGGTGATCAGAATAAGAGCCGATCATGAGTCTGTCAACAGGATAGCAGAGAAATATGGATTCACTAACATGGGTCAGGTAAGTTCTGGGGAAAATTTCCTACCATTTTTAATGTGTCATCCATCACAGGTGTGTTGGCCTATGGAGGAGCCTTTTTGTCCAAATGTGTTAGGCATGACAGTCAATTTGAAGAAAGCTTTGCTGTAAAGAAGAAACAGGGAAAAAAGGTCTCAAATCCTTGTATTTAAGTTATAGAAGCCCATTTATGCCAGTTTTTTTTTTTCCCCTTTTTTTTAAATGGAATTAAAACTTGTGTTTTGGAGAATTTTGTTTCCTTTATTGAGTAAAATTTTGAGATAAAAAACCAGAACTATGAGACAAAAAGGGGAAACAAAATGTATCAGCTCTTTGTATTTTAAACTGGCATAAATAGGCTTCCAACTTCAATACAAACAAACAAACAAAAAAACAGGAAAAAAAAACTTGTATTTTTAGGAATTTTGTTTCCCATATTATGTACAAAACTTTGAAATATGAATTCTAATTATGATATAAAAAGTTTAAATTATGGGACAAACAGGGGAAAAAATATGTCTCCTATCTTTGTAAAGAAGTTATGGAAGCCCATCAATGCCGTTAAGAAATAAAAATCAAAAACTTCTCTCTCTGAGAACTTTTTTTGCCTATATAGAGTAAAACTTCTGAGAAAATAAAGTCCAATTACGACAGTTTTTTTAGATAAGTCAAAATTTAGCGAAAAAGGTAAAAAATCTTCAAATAGAAAGGCAAAACTTTGAGATAAAGTGTCAAATTAGAATGGGCAGAAAGAAAAAAAAAAACAATCAAACAAAGCCACTTTTCCATTTTTGTTTTTTTACTTGGTGGAAATAGGCCTCAGTAATAATCTCCAATAGAACTCATGGATATTTCACCAGAGACTTCCCCATGCAGTATTGTAAAAACGTACTGCAAATATGAGTCAAGGGAAGCAATAAAATGTAGATTTTGGGAGATTCACTGCAATAACTGTCATTGCCTTTGCAATTCCCTGTCCTCTGAGTAGTGTCTTCTCCTTAAAATCATGTCTGATAGTCACAGAAAACTGTAGTAGGTGATGATCTCTCAAAATGTGGAAGAGGAAATAAACGTAGCCGTTAGAGGTAAGTCGAAACGGCCACTCTGCTGCTGCAAAATGAGCTTGAATAATAGCTTCATCTCACAAAATGATTACTTTTACTTCTGTGGAGCCCTGCTGAAGTTTTTATACCCAGGAATCAGCCGCTGCTCATCTACATTACAATCCTGTCTGGATGTGTGTGGGTGTTGTAAGGGGACACCGCTGCCAAAAAATCTAATTGTCTCCTCTCAGCTCTTACCTCCATTTCATTATTCTCTCCCTGACCATATAATATTAATTATCCAAACAGTTAAACCTCCAAGAACCAGGACCCAGCACTTTATTGCCACTTTAATAAGAGCCGCAAATATTTCCCCAGTAATCGTGTACAAGAAGGAAATAAAGAAATAACCAAAATCAATCAGACAAGACGTGTCAATACATGCAGGGAATGAGCAAATAAAAGCAAAGATCAATAAATAATAAAGCAAATGAATAAAATAGGGTGAGTTATTGAACTCAGGGCTGTAAACTCCAATAGCAGTGCTCCCTGAGGGCTGCTGTGATGAACCTTTCAGGTCCTGACTCCATGTTTCAATACGACTGCTGTTGCTGAGGACAGAGGCTAGATTTCACACCAGGGATTAGATTCAGAGAATATGCTCCACTTGTGACATGTTTGTATGAAATAAACATCACGTTGAGTTCCTCGTCCTACGTCATCCTGGCGTTATGGACTCAAACGTGCTCACGGGCTCCAGAGCGGCTCCAGTCTGCCGGCTCAGATTGCAGTCGCCTGAAAAACTATCACAGGTGTCAGGTATCTGCTTTAATGAAAGACACCAAAGCCCGTTTCATTATTTAACATCTGTTTAGTACAGAGACGGTGTGTGATCAGCGACACACCTTTACCTGACAACAAATTAATTTAGAGGATTTGATGTCTGTTTCACCAGATCGGAGCGCTGAAGGGTTATTACAGATTTCAACACCACGAGACATCGACGCGCTCCACTGTGTCCAACAATGAGCTGACTGTTCGCATCACAAGGGAGACCGAGGTAAGGTGTAACAAGAGACTGTGCTGGATTATTAATCAGCATCATGTCATCTCTCTCCGTCCAGATACACACACACACACACACACACAGAGTTACAGACGTTCATGTGTGTGCACAGGCTCATCTGCTTCCACTATGGCCTCACACAAAAGCTACAGGAAGTAAGCACAGAATGCTGACTTATGATTGAAGGTACTTTTTTTCTACAAGAGCCAATTATTTTATATTTTTGATGCCCAGGGGTATTTTCTGGAATAGAGAGAAAAAATTAGTCTGATTGATGACAAGAGGCATTTTATAAAGTTTCTATCCGAACTGTTTGTTGTTGCTTATCACTTCTTACAAATTGACTCCCTGCCCAAAGAAGACAACAAACCAACACATTTTTCTAGTTTAACCAACCCCATGATTGACCTACTAGACAATAACACATTGGAGAGCTGTTTTACGAGAAAACTCCCTAAAAACTAGAGGGGGCGCATTGCCTTTCAGAAAATGCAGGATGTTGAAATGCTGAGCATCGCATTTAAACACTCTTTCTCTCCCTTGCAGGAAAAGCTCAGTGTTAAATGATAATCCCCATTTCGACATTAAGCACCTTCTTGCAGGAAAGGCTTTATGTTGAAATGCTAAGCCACAACTCTTACCTCAACATCTCCATTGCTCTATTCAAGCAGCTGAACTGAGTGACACCCATGAGTCCTATTTATTAAATCTTGGTCTTCAAAGGACCTTCATCTGAGCTCATTCAACTAATACAACTGAAAAAATTTTCACGTTAGAAATACACGCCTTTTACACATACACACCGTCTCCCTACCATCCTGTCAAACTCACCAATCAGTGACATGCTGGTCACACTAACCAATCAGCATTAACCTGCTCCTTGTGCTTCATAGCATTAACAGGTTTTGAACTGAAACATTTTGTTTTTCAAATTTGTTGTATCTTATTGAACTTTTTTGACGACACGAGATAAAGAATTTTTAACTACATTTTTTTTAGTTACCAGTCAAAGAGGACTCTTTAAGGGCTTCATTTGTAATAACTGCCATTGGTGTTTTTTGTTAACAAATACATTTGGGAGTAATTCTTGCCAAATGTTTTCATCCGTGCATTGCCCTCTTAAGACCTGAGCGTTTGTCTGCTGTGCATTTTTTTTGTTTCTATTTAGTATTTAAGATCAGTAAGACCTAAGAAGTCAAAAAACTAAACTTGGTTTTTGTACAGGAATTAACGTTTTTAGTGTTACTGGTTAGCTACTAGTTTTTAGTTATCAGTGCTATTGTTCATGAATACACTTATTTTCTCTCTGAAATGGGTCTAAAGTTATGATATCACCAAAAGATGATGTGGGGAGTGTCCCTACATGTGGCTTATAGGTTAAAGTTTTAAAAAGTGAAGTGTCATGGGTCTCAGAGGTTGATGTTATATAATGTAATGTCCACATATGTAGACACCAGGTCATAAGAGGTTTATGTTTCGATGGGATGATGTAATTTTCTGTCAAATTTGTAACATTTTGAACATTGCACTGAATCTTGATCTGAAAAAAATTTGTGACTCAAATTCATTCAGTGTTACTTGACACCACATGTTGGACTATTAGTTGAAGGTTAATGTTACCTCTCTGTGATCACATCTGTAAAAGTACCCTGTGTGCTCTTTGCTAACTTATATTTTATTTGTTTTTTCAATGCAGTAACATGAAAATAAACATTTTGTACAAACATTGGTGTCAGTTAACAGTAGTTGATGTGGCCTTTTATAAGTATTCCATTCTCTTCAGATTTTTAGATGAGTTTTAAAGTCAGTCCATTTTTTCTATTTTCTTGGGCACACAGTATGTTGAAGTCTTAAATTGTGAGTAAAAGTCTCCATATCATGAAGTTTTTCCACAATTTTCAACCAGTCTCCCAGAGTAGGAGGGTATTCCTTTTACCATTTTCGTGTTATAGCTTTCTGCAATGCCACTAATAGTTTTCCAGCCAGGTCTGTGTCCAGGTATCTGTCTTTGTATATTTTCCTGTGACAAATCTCTGAGATAAAGTTCTTCACAAGTCTTGGGAAGTTTATAACCTGAAATTGCTTTCATTCCTTTCCACACTTCATCCCAATATTCAGTAAGTTTTGCACATTGCCAAAAACATGAGCATGGTCAACATCAAGCTCCCCTCCTTTAAGTTTTGGAGTAATAAAAAAATGTATAATGTTTCTCCAACCATATTCCCTCCACACTCTGGAGCCTGATATTTTACTCTGTGTCCTTACACATTGTGCCACTCTTCTTTGGTTATTTTTCTCTCGAGTTCCTTTTCCCATTTATCTCTGTTGCACAGGGTGGAAGTTGCTCTGTTTCCTATCATATTTTTATACGAAACGGAAATTACTCTCTTGACTACAACATTGATCTCTGATTTGTAAATACATGTAGAAATCTTTGTGTTCTAGTTCATATTCTCTGTGTACACTTTTTTTAAGGTGGAATGGCTTCAACAGCAGGTGATCCTTACCAGGGTGAAGAGAAGCCCAGTGGACAGTCACATCTTCCTCAGTGACACAAAGGGCAAACACACTCATGACGCTCGTCCTGAGTTCAGCCATACACAGACGGACGGCTCAGTGTGGAGCAGTTTGTGGTACACTGTGAGTGCGATTTGTTTTTCCTTTATTAAGTTCGAGTCTGTAACAGACTCACGAACCCTGGCAGACGAAGCTTAAAATAGCTCCTGATTTATTCTTTACTCCTAAGGGCTAAATGTGCTGTCCCACTGTTTGCTCCTCAGCACTGCAGCGATACATCCACAGGCTGCCAGACTGCTATGAAGATGGCGGGGGCCTGGAGGAGGGGGTACACCGGGAAGGGTGTGGTGGTGTCTGTCCTGGATGATGGCATTGAGAGAGAGCATCCGGATCTGAAGCCAAATTATGTAAGTGCCCTGGGATGGGACGCTGTTCTCAGGACGGGGACATTAATCATAAGCAATTTGGCAGAGCTCTTAGAGTAAGAGCGCAGGGCTGAGACAGATATTGCAGGCAGAGCTTTTGGGCCAAAAGGTTTTGAAAGGCCGGCCAAGAGTATTGGAATGGACATTAAACGNCAGGAATCAGCCGCTGCTCATCTACATTACAATCCTGTCTGGATGTGTGTGGGTGTTGTAAGGGGACACCGCTGCCAAAAAATCTAATTGTCTCCTCTCAGCTCTTACCTCCATTTCATTATTCTCTCCCTGACCATATAATATTAATTATCCAAACAGTTAAACCTCCAAGAACCAGGACCCAGCACTTTATTGCCACTTTAATAAGAGCCGCAAATATTTCCCCAGTAATCGTGTACAAGAAGGAAATAAAGAAATAACCAAAATCAATCAGACAAGACGTGTCAATACACGCAGGGAATGAGCAAATAAAAGCAAAGATCAATAAATGATAAAGCAAATGAATAAAATAGGGTGAGTTATTGAACTCAGGGCTGTAAACTCCAATAGCAGTGCTCCCTGAGGGCTGCTGTGATGAACCTTTCAGGTCCTGACTCCATGTTTCAATACGACTGCTGTTGCTGAGGACAGAGGCTAGATTTCACACCAGGGATTAGATTCAGAGAATATGCTCCACTTGTGACATGTTTGTATGAAATAAACATCACGTTGAGTTCCTCGTCCTACGACATCCTGGCGTTATGGACTCAAACGTGCTCACGGGCTCCAGAGCGGCTCCAGTCTGCCGGCTCAGATTGCAGTCGCCTGAAAAACTATCACAGGTGTCAGGTATCTGCTTTAATGAAAGACACCAAAGCCCGTTTCATTATTTAACATCTGTTTAGTACAGAGACGGTGTGTGATCAGCGACACACCTTTACCTGACAACAAATTAATTTAGAGGATTTGATGTCTGTTTCACCAGATCGGAGCGCTGAAGGGTTATTACAGATTTCAACACCACGAGACATCGACGCGCTCCACTGTGTCCAACAATGAGCTGACTGTTCGCATCACAAGGGAGACCGAGGTAAGGTGTAACAAGAGACTGTGCTGGATTATTAATCAGCATCATGTCATCTCCCTCCGTCCAGATACACACACACACACACACACACACACACACACACACACACACAGAGTTACAGACGTTCATGTGTGTGCACAGGCTCATCTGCTTCCACTATGGCCTCACACAAAAGCTACAGGAAGTAAGCACAGAATGCTGACTTATGATTGAAGGTACTTTTTTTTCCACAAGAGCCAATTATTTTATATTTTTGATGCCCAGGGGTATTTTCTGGAATAGAGAGAAAAAATTAGTCTGATTGATGACAAGAGGCATTTTATAAAGTTTCCATCCGAACTGTTTGTTGTTGCCTATCACTTCTTATAAATTGACTCCCTGCCCAAAGAAGACAACAAACCAACACATTTTTCTAGTTTAACCAACCCCATGATTGACCTACTAGACAATAACACATTGGAGAGCTGTTTTACGAGAAAACTCCCTAAAAACTAGAGGGGGCGCATTTCCTTTCAGAAAATGCAGGATGTTGAAATGCTGAGCATCGCATTTAAACACTCTTTATCTCCCTTGCAGGAAAAGCTCAGTGTTAAATGCTAAGCCCCATTTCGACATTAAGCACTTTCTTGCAGGAAAGGCTTTATGTTGAAATGCTAAGCCACAACTCTTACCTCAACATCTCCATTGCTCTACTCAAGCAGCAGAACTGAGTGACACCCATGAGTCCTATTTATGAAATCTTGGTCTTCAAAGGACCTTCATCTGAGCTCATTCAATGAATACAGCTGAAAACATTTTCATGTTAGAAATACACGCCTTTTACACATACACACTGGCTGTTTTCCAAACCGCCTACTACACTAGCGATGCCTACTACTTCGGCTGAAATTCAGTATTTAGTAGGCAGTATGCGAAAACTTGCGAGATGTGTAGTATACTCCAAGTTCCCGGATGACCTACTGATCGGAGAAAATTTCTCAGTATGCAACGGACCAGTCTACCTGGCGTACTGTTTCCCACAATGCACGGCGCTAATGCTGTTTGTCAGTTTGGGGGCGCTCAGGTTGAGGTGAATTACTGACACCTACTGGAATAAATCAACTCAACTACAACACAACAACAAAAATGTGAAACGGTCAGAGAGATAAAAGTGAAGTGACAGGAAAGAAACAGCGGTAAATCTGCTCACTTCATCATGAAAGAGCTGTTTACTTTTACCAAACTCATAAAAGCCCGTAAATCATTCATCACTTTTTTTTTTTTTTCAACTAACAGCCTACGTGGGTAATGTGGACGCAGTTTTTCCACCAGCTATACAAATCAAAAGTCAGTTGGTTTCAGATTTATTTTCAATACACGATAACTTTTGGTGCAAGATAAAAAAAAATCAAATATGGCGATTTTGCTGTATTTTATACCTTTACAAATGTGATCAAATCGGGACTTTTATCTCTCCCTGAATTCGTTGTTTTTCTAAATGAATTAAAAATGTTCCTTGAACCACTAAAATAATGAAAAAACCATAACAATTCTCAAAAAATTACAACTTCCTTCACATGCTTAATTTCATTTATTTATTTTCCTCTGTTTCTCATTGACATCTAATTTAACTTATCTACTTTTATTGCTCCTGTAACTTCACCACTGATTGATGTGGTGAATTAATGACTGAAATGCTAAATGTACTCAACCAAATGAATACTACTTTAATTTGTAATCTTTTTTTAGGTAGTCGAGGTGAAGGACTTTAGGTCTCATCATATGATGAAGTGTCCAGGTTGTTTTGTCTCATACTACATACTACATGTGGAAGTAGTAGGTAGTAGGCAGTGCCTACTACCTACTACTGTAGTATGTAGTATGTAGTAGGCGGTTTGGAAAACAGCCAGTGTCTCCCGACCATCCTGTCAAACTCACCAATCAGTGACATGCTGGTCACACTAACCAATCAGCATGAACCTGCTCCTTGTGCTTCATAGCATTAACAGGTTTTGAACTGAAACATTTTGTTTTTCAAATTTGTTGTATCTTATTGAACTTTTTTGATGACACGAGATAAAGAATTTTTGAACTACATTTTTTTAAGTTACCAGTCAAAGAGGGCTCTTTAAGGGCGTCATTTGTAATAACTGCCATTGGTGTTTTTTGTTAATAAATACATTTGGGAGTAATTCTTGCCAAATGTTTTCATCCTTGCATTGCCCTCTTAAGACCTGAGCGTTTGTCTGCTGTGCATTTTTTTGTTTCTCTTTAATATTTAAGATCAGTAAGACCAAAGAAGTCAAAAAACCAAACTTGGTCTTTGTACAGGAATTAACGTTTTTAGTGTTACTGGTTAGCTACTAGTTTTTAGTTATCAGTGCTATTGTTCATGAATACACTTATTTTCTCTCTGAAATGGGTCTAAAGTTATAATTATCACGAAAAGATGATGTGGGGAGTGTCCCTACATGTGCCTTATAGGTTAAAGTTTTAAAAAGTGAAGTGTCATGGGTCAAAGAGATAGATGTAATATAATGTAATGTCCACATATGTAGACACCAGGTCATAAGTGGTTAATGTTTCGATGGGATGATGTAATTTTCTGTCAAATTTGTAACATTGTGAACATTGCACTGAATCTTGATCTGAAAAAAATTTGTGACTCAAATTCATTCAGTGTTACTTGACACCACATGTTGGACTGTTAGTTGAAGGTTAATGTTACCTCTCTGTGATCACATCTGTAAAAGTACCCTGTGTGCTCTTTGCTAACTTATATTTTATTTGTTTTTTCAATGCAGTAACATGAAAATAAACATTTTGTACAAACATTGGTGTCAGTTAACAGTAGTTGATGTGGCCTTTTATAAGTATTCCATTCTCTTCAGATTTTTAGATGAGTTTTAAAGTCAGTCCATTTTTTGTATTTTCTTGGGCACACAGGTTGTTGAAGTCTTAAATTGTGAGTAAAAGTCTCCATATCATGAAGTTTTTCCACAATTTTCAACCAGTCTCCCAGAGTAGGAGGATATTCCTTGTACCATTTTCGTGTTATAGCTTTCTTCGATGCTACTAATAGTTTTCCAGCCAGGTCTGTGTCCAGGTATCTGTCTTTGTATATTTTCCTGTGACAAATCTCTGAGATAAAGTTCTTCACAAGTCTTGGGAAGTTTATAACCTGAAATTGCTTTCATTCCTTTCCACACTTCATCCCAATATTCAGTAATTTTTGCACATTGCCAAACAACATGAGCATGGTCAACATCAAGCTCCCTTCCTTTAAGTTTTGGAGTAATAAAAAAATGTATAATGTTTCTCCAACCATATTCCCTCCATACTCTGGAGCCTGATGTTTTACTCTGTGTCCTTACACATTATGCCACTCTTCTTTGGTTATTTTTCTCTTGAGTTCCTTTTCCCATTTATCTCTGTTGCACAGGGTGGAAGTTGCTCTGTTTCCTATCGTATTTTTATACAAAACGGAAATTACTCTCTTGACTACAACATTGATCTCTGATTTGTAAATACATGTAGAAATCTTTGTGTTCTAGTTCATATTCTCTGTGTACACTTTTTTTAAGGTGGAATGGCTTCAACAGCAGGTGATCCTTACCAGGGTGAAGAGAAGCCCAGTGGACAGTCACATCTTCCTCAGTGACACAAAGGGCAAACACACTCATGACACTCGTCCTGAGTTCAGCCACACACAGACGAACGGCTCAGTGTGGAGCAGTTTGTGGTACACTGTGAGTGCGATTTGTTTTTCCTTTATTAAGTTCGAGTCTGTAACAGACTCACTAACCCTGGCAGACGAAGCTTAAAATAGCTCCTGATTTATTCTTTACTCCTAAGGGCTAAATGTGCTGTCCCACTGTTTGCTCCTCAGCACTGCAGCGATACATCCACTGGCTGCCAGACTGCTATGAAGATGGCGGGGGCCTGGAGGAGGGGGTACACCGGGAAGGGTGTGGTGGTGTCTGTCCTGGATGATGGCATTGAGAGAGAGCATCCGGATCTGAAGCCAAATTATGTAAGTGCCCTGGGATGGGACGCTGTTCTCAGGACGGGGACATTAATCATAAGCAATTTGGCAGAGCTCTTAGAGTAAGAGCGCAGGGCTGAGACAGATATTGCAGGCAGAGCTTTTGGGCCAAAAGGTTTTGAAAGGCCGGCCAAGAGTATTGGAATGGACATTAAACGTCTGATCCACTTAGCTGTCTTGTGGACTGGTGAATAATGCTCTTTGTGATTTGTCTGATGAAACGGAGACGGGTAGCTGCTGGCGTCTTATTCATCAGACTCACATGGCGGCCACTTTCCTCTGACATCACGCACAGGGTGGGAAGCTCAAATACCCATGATGTCATAATCCCATTGGGCTTGAAGTTGTTCAAGCATCGAGTATTAGGAATCATTTTATCAATTTTATATCATCAAGCAAATGACAACACAGATGAGAAACATTAAGAAGCTACTAACTGAATGATTTGCAAGAATAATCAAATTGAGAGTATTTTTCTCTACATTGCAATTGTGATTTACAGTTGTGCCTAAAAGTTTACACCCCCTCCAGCAGAATTTTCTGATTTTTTTGGCCTTTTCTCATAAAATATGAATGATAACACAAAAACCTTTCTGTCACTCATGGTTAGAGGTTGGGTGAAGACGCATATTAACAAACAACTGTGTTTACTCTTTATAAAATATAATGACAACTGAAACGTCAAAAATGACCTTGTTAATTTTTTTTTACACACACGCTGATTACAAGCAAATAGATCACAGGTGAGGATGGTTACCTTTAGTAGACATTCAAACACATTTGTGTTCACTTTTGTGCATTTATCAGGCCAAAACCACCAGAGTTATGTAAACTTCTTAACAGGGTCATTTTTGAAGTTTCTATTGTCATCATGATTTAAAAAGAGTAAACTTTTTTAAAATCAGAAATTCTGCTGGGGGGTGTAAACTTTTAGGCACAACTGTATGTTGCTATTATTATCAAGTTCCTGATCTTTTGTATTGCTAAAAAACACTATCAATAAATCACTCTTTGTTAAAAAAACACCAAAAACACCATTGGTAAATAAAACAAGGAATAAATAACTTGCTATGATTTGCGACGCACCTGAAAAGAATGTTCATTTGCATGTTCATGCAGTCGATACCATTTTTGTTACTTGTGACTGCTTTTTGCCCATTTCAGTCACTTTTTACTGTTTCATTTTGCTGCTGATGGACAATCGTTTTGCTATTTTCTGACTATTTTCCAAGTTTTCTCTCAGTTTTCAACAATTTTTTATCAATTTTTGCTGCTTTTTGACAATTTCGTACCACTTCTTGTCATTATTGCCACTTTTCACCACATAAATTGTTACTCTTGCAGAGGTTGTTTTCAACAATTTGCCTCTTTGGTTGAACTGGGTAAAACTGGTGTAGAGCACAAAGCATCTACTGCAAAACCAGCTTAAAGAAAAATTGCACTCTCTGCGATTAGAATATTGCAAGCAGGTCATATTGGGATTTAATCTAATTTGCGAATAATTGCCCAGCCCTACTACTAACTGCTCATGGTAAAAATATTATTGATGGCTAATTATAGCTGTCCAATGACTGTTGACACTCTACTATAATAATATAGTTGGCCACTATTGTCTTTTTAACAATGTACAATCTGATACAAGAGGTGAGAATTCCAGTAGATACAGTCGTTGTCACATCCTCAGGTTCTGAAGCAAACCTTTTCTTCCATGAGCAGTTGTGCAAACATGAAGATTTTAAACCCCAATGCTAATGCTAGCAAGATGTAATATCTGGCACTTAGTTATTACTAATAATTGAAAAAGAAATGAGACACTACTGGCCTCATCCCTGCACCCCTTAGCTCAGTAATATCACTTTTGATTTAGAAAATAACAGTCACGAATTTCATTGGCCATCTCACTCTAACAGAGGGGTTAAAGTCCCTGTGAAGACTTTCTAAGTGAAGTTGAAAAAGCCTCCTGAATCTAGATATATGCCTGATCATAATTCCACTAATTGAATTTTGCTGATCTGGAGGGTAAGCTGTGGGGGAAAAAAACATGATGTACTAGGAAAAAAAATGACTGCAATTTTGGAATCAGCATGCCAATTTTCAACAGAAATTTGTATTCAAATTAATGTCACTGTTCATTTACCTAGAAATAGGGACCTAGAAATGATCGCACAAAAAAAAATCACAGTTGCAATACAGGGAAAAATAATCACAATTAGAGTAATTTTGAAAATCGTTCAGCCCTAATCTGATGGGACATAATTATTGAATATTTTAGTAATAAAAAGTTAAGTTTAAAATCAGAATCAGAATCAACTTTAATGGCCAGGTGTGAACATACAAGGAATTTGCGTTGGTATACTGTGTTCTCGTGTACAGGTAATAGTAAGGCATAAAAAGAGAAAATAATGCTACTACTAATAATAATAATAAAAATTTGCATGTAGATTATTATCAACAACTATAAACACAAAAGAATAGAAAATAGACAAGACTAGTACTTACAGGCTAAAAAAACATATGATGATAGTGCAGCAGTGAGTAGTGCGAAGATGCAGATATTAAATGAGGTAGTTCAACAAAAGTTGTGTAGTGGTACTTATATAAAAACAATAAATAATAAAAAAGTAAAAGAGCCTGAATATAAATATAAAACATCATCCAATGAAGTTGTACACATTCAGCTCCCTCTTAGCTTTGCTTTGCTCTAAGGTGACCAAATCCACATCAGCTGTTGTCTGAGGTTATCTCACGATTTTTTTAAAGACATCATACAATGCGTTTTGTCCTCAGAGTTTTGGAGACACTGCGATGGTAGTGATGTCTTAGATTTCTTACTTTTATGCAAATATATTTCCAGTACCCATTTTTCTCACCCATGGTCTCCAGGATCCTTTCGCCAGCTACGATGTGAACGCTCAGGACCAAGATCCTTCTCCTGATTATTCCTCCAGTGCTCCCAACCTGTGAGTCCTGCTTCATTTCAATGGCACCTGTTTGGGTCCTTTCCCATCACAATTCTAACTTTAGTTTATGCAAACGTGCTCTTTCTTTCCAGTAATCATATGCATACATGGATATGCAGATCCTGCGGTCTGAAATCTGTTTTTCACTGGTTTGATGTAGCGGAAATAGCCCGTTTTCTCCCCATGAATATGCATTTTACCTCGCGTTCTGATGTTCCCCTCCTCTCTCTGAAAGCCATGGGACTCGGTGTGCAGGGATGATTGCGGCAGCTGCAAATAACTCCGGGTGCACGGTTGGAGTGTCTTTTCACGCACGCATAGGCGGTGAGTCCTGGTGACGGCGTGAAGTCGAGTGAAAGACTTTTGGAGGACAAAATGTTTGTCTTTGATTCAAACTTTTCACTCTTCTTCCTCCTCGTTGGTAGGCATCCGTATGCTGGATGGAGATGTGACTGACATCGTGGAGGCCCAGTCCCTGAGCTTCAGACCACACTATATCGATATATACTTAGCCAGCTGGGGGCCAGAAGATGATGGGGCCACTTTGGAAGGACCTGGACCTCTGACTCGTCTTGCAATACAGAATGGAATCAGAAATGTGAGAGGAAGGAGGGAGGAAAAGACTGTTTGTTTCTCTGTGATCCACCTGCGGCTGTTTATTTTCTTCCAGGGCTCACATTTCTCTCTTTATCAGTGAGTAAATATGATTAATAAATTAATCAACTCTGTCTGCTTCCCCAATTAAATTCAGGGCCGCCACGGGAAAGGATCCGTCTTTGTCTGGGCGGCAGGAAACGGAGGACAAAGAGGTGACCACTGTTCCTGTGACGGCTACAGCAGCAGCATCTACACCATCTCTATCAGCAGCAGCAGCATGAGTGGACGCCGGCCAGATTACCTGGAGCGCTGCTCCTCCACACTGGCGACAGTTTACGGAGGAGAGGAGACGGAGAGGATGGTGAGTACAGACTGGAAGGAACAAAAGAGACTCAATGAAATAACAGATTTGGTTTAATGAGATAAAGGTGTGTTGTTGTCACAGTTGGCTGCTGTGGTACACAAAAACAAGCCTCCTTCATATTGAGTTTCACAAAATAACTGGTCAGACTTGGCCTTGAGTCATTATAAACTCAGGCTAGCACTGAAGATTTTATCCTTTTGCCTCATTTAACAGAAAAGTCCAGGAGAAAGGTCTTATATATTACCTCTTAACTTGGGCTGGGACTTGATAAAAAAATTAATCTAATTAATCTGAGGCTTTGTAATTAATTAATCGCAATTAATCACATTTTAATTGCATATCAATATCTGACCCAAGAACAATGAGAATCTGTTTTTAAAAATGCTATACAAATGAATCAATGAATAGTAAACCATATGAATATATAAGCTTAAAGGTACAGTATGCAGAATTTTCATAAAAATTAAAAATTTAGTTTTTACAGGAATAATCCTGCTCAGTTGTCATCTCTGGGCCTCTGAACCATGTGTGACAGTGTCTGTGTGTGTCTCACCCCCTTATAGACCCCTCATGTGTTGTTTATAGCGAGCAGGAGAAGCTATCCCGAAGCAGCTACAATAGCAGCCATAATACAGAGAAAGAATGATAGCCTACTATATTTGCAGCGTGTCTCATTTACCTGCAGGAAGTCGGGTGTACGGCTCTTGAGTTTCTCTCACGTGATGCTGCAGGTGCTCACAGGGCTGTTTTTACCGCCTATGGTGTGTTTACAAAGCTACGACTGTTGGTCATGCTATTAGCTATGGTCGGGGCAGTGAGCATGCGCTGCAGCTGACGCTGAGCCACGGAGAAGGAGATGAGTTTGGATGCAGTTTGTAGACAGAGATACGAAACCTTTTGAAAATTTCAGCGTACTTTATCTTTAAGCAAACAAAACATAGTTTATTTTTTTGAAGGTGGCACTTAAGCAAGACTAACACATCAGTTCATTTTTTATGCCATGAAGTGCAGCAGTTTTAGGAACAAACAATACAGAATCAATTTCAGAGATTCAGGTTGCCTATAAAGGAGCTTCTGTAAACTCAACACTAGTCGAAATAATGTTAGCTTCCACGCTAGCCACGCCATATTTAGCATTAAGGTGTTAGCGGCCCTCAGCTGAAAATGGAGCTGCACTTTTAAGCACAGGTTTTGGTGACCTAATTTTTCGTTCTGGTGCAACAGCCTGACTTTGAGATACCGGAGCCGGGAAAACACTTTTATGTGTCAAGATAAACTTGTCGGCTAGAATCGCAGCTTTTGTGAGTGAGGAAACTTTTTGTTCATTCAACTAGACAACGATTCGCTCGGGTAGACAGTTCTTAAACTCCTCAAGTTGTATCAACTCCTTTAGATTCTCTACAGATTCAGCACTACACACCTGGCATCACTTTTCCATCATGCAAACTCGACGTAGGTTTGGTTAGCAGTTTTATGATTGGTAAGAAATTTTGTCAGTAAGCTTCAGGCACAAGTTTATATGCCAAAAATAAAGTTTCCTTTAAGGTCTCATAATCAAGACTCTGTTTAATAGACAAACTGACACTTCTTGGGCTTCTCACACGAGTTTACACTGGAGCAAAAGTGGCCAGTTCAAAGCAGCAGCTATGCACTCAAACACGCCAAAATATGAGAAACTTTCTGCGGTGCAAAAATACAGTAGGTGCGATTAATGTGTTTATATTCTGAACGTGATAATAATAACGTAACTACAAGTGCAATTCACATGTTTAAGTCCCCACTCTACTTTTAACATGTTAAAATAAGACAGTTGTTTGGACTTGTCAGGTAAATGTGGCTCATATTTAGTCTAAAAAGAGATTTTGTACCACAAACGCACCATCAACACTTGCCAAGTTATGATTTTGCATTGCAGGGGCTTCAGTTTGGCTTATTTCTGCCTTTAAAGAAGCTGGTGTTCCTTTAATTTTCTAACAGTTTTTTTTTTTTCGTTTTTAATTTTGCCCAAATCCCAGCAGCACAATTTAGTTCTCTAAAAAGTAATAATTGCTTTTTGTTGAAGTGAGGTTGGATTGATTATTTTTCGACTCTGGGTAGTTTTGTGATAGTGTGGAGCAGATTTGTTGCTTTGATAGAATTTTTGGTTCCAGTTTTTCCCCGTTCAAAGGCACAGGGGAGCTAGAAACATAGTTTTCATGAACTTCTAGTTGCAGCAACATTTCATTACTGGATCAATTTTAGATCAAGTCAAGTCCAGTCAGATTTATTCCTATTGCATTTTAGAAAACACAACACAACAGAGAGGGATAAATACATTTTTCAGACAGAGGCAGAAGAAAATAATCACTTAAATTATTTGTTCAGTTATGCAGACTGCAAAATGTCATCAGCTTTTCATTTGACATCCTTTTTGGCTGTTTGAGTTCATCAGTTAATGTTCAAACCTTATACAGAGGCTCCATACATGCTGTATATTATTCCCAACTCCAGCAGTCTCAAACTCAAATTACCTGAGGGCATCTGATCTTGTCACCAGGGGGCCACTTCAGGTGTTCCACAAAAAAAGCTTCAACTGTTTGAACAACTGCACCTCTCAACATGAGTTATTTTACAGTCACATTTTTCTTTTCTTGCTGAGTGCTTATTGTCAGACACCTGAGAACTTTTCATCAGACAGTTGGGCCTCATTTTCTCAGAGGGAGGTGACAGGTGAAACTGTCAGTGTGTCTTAAAGATGGACATCTCTAAATCTGGACCTGTTCTTTGATTTGCCTCCTTTCTTGCTGTCCGGAAAACAGTTTGTTACTTTGACAGCTCTTTCCTTAGCTGTGCATCTTGTTGTGTTGGTTCTTACTGCAAACTGCTCCACATTTAGCTGAATAATGCACCGTGAGGTTAAACTCCCCAAGAGCAGAAATTCCCTCCTTGTATAAACAGGTGTCTCACATACAGTTGTGCTCAAAAGTTTATATACCCAAGCAGAATGTATAACTTCTTGGCCTTTTCTTCGAGAATATGAATGATAACACAACAATCTTTCTTTCACTCATGATTATTTACTATCAAAGAACTGTGCTAACTCTTTTTAAATCATAATGACTATAATAATAATAATAATATGAAAATAATACCTTGCATTTCCCCCTTTAACATCAATAACAGCATGAAATTCTTTGTGGCCGTTGTGACTGAGGGTCTTAATTATCTCAGATAGTAAAACTGCCCATTCTTCTTGGCAAAAACCATCCAGGTCCTGTAAATTCTTGGGCTGCCTTGCATGAACTGCAGGTTTGAAATCTCCTTAGAGTGGTTCAATGACACTGAGGTCAGGAGACTGAGATGGCCACTCCAGGACCTTCATTTTATTCTGCTGTAGCAGGCGTCAGGTCAACTTGGCCTTGTATTTTGGTTCATTGTCATGTTTTAATGTCCAATTACGTCTCATGTGCAGCTTCTGGGCTGATGAGTGCCAATTTCCCCCCAGTATTTTCTGATAAAATGCTGCATTCATGTCACCATCAGTTTTTCCTGAGCCTTTGTAGCTCACACTTCCCCAAAAACATCAGTGATCCACCTCCGTGTTTCACAGTAGGAATGGTGTAACTTTCATCATAGGCTTTGTTGACTCCTCTCCAAATGTAACGTTAATAGTTGTGGCCAACAAATTCAGTTTTGGTCTCATCACTCCAAATGACTTATTTACAGATGTTTTGAGGCTTGTCTCTGTGCTGTTTGTAAGTGGAATACTTTGTGGCATTTGCATAGAAATGGCTTTCTTCTGGCAACTCAACCATGCAGCCCATTTTCTCTCGAGTACCTCCTTATTGTGCATCTTGAAAAAGTTTTTCAGAGAGTACTGTATTTCACCTTAAGGTATTTGTGTTTTTTTTCTGTGCATCCCAAACAATTTCCCTGGCAGTTGTGGCTGAAATTTTTGCTGGTCTACCTGATTGTGGTTTTGGTTTCAACAGAATCCCTCATTTTCCGCTTCTCAATTTGAGTTTGAACACTGCTTATTGACATCCTCAATTTCTTTGATATCTTTGTATAACCCCATCTTGTGTTGTTCACTTTGATTGACTTTTCCTGCAGTTCCTTTAACAGTTTTTTTGCTTTCCCCCTGACTCTAAAAATGTCAGTGCAGCACTGAATGAAAGGTGCACGTGTCTGTCAGGAGCTCAGAAATTCACTGACCTTTTATACAAACACACTGATTATAAGCTAATAGATCACAGGTGAGGATGGTTACCTTTAGTAGCCATTCAAACCCATTTTTGTCAACTTGTGTTCATGTTATCAAGCCAAAATCACCAGGGGATGTAAACTTTTGATCAGGGTCAATTTGGAAATTTTTAATATGATTCAAAAAGAGTGAACAGTTTTTTTTAGTAAATTTCTTCACCCAAACACTAACCATGAGTGACAGAAAATTTTTAGAGTTATCATTCATATACTCTGATAAATGGCCAAGAAATCACAAATTCTGCCAGGGTATGTAAACTTTTGAGCACAACTGTACATAAACTCATATTTCATTTTCATATACCCCTGAAACTCCACAGAAATAATAATTCCCACTGTCCTGAAAATACTTTTCCTTAAACATTCTGTACCTGACATCAACCTGTCTTTGGCCTTTGAAAGACATCTTGGTTAAACAGTGTTTTGAGGGCGTTGAAGTGTGCTGAATGTTTTATTCCATGTGGGTTCACGCGGTGATTATGCTGCATTCAGGGTCAACCCAGAAATCAATTCTTCATGAATGCAGAGGGCCAGATTTCACTAAAAGATTGATATCAAGTGGCAGGCAGTAAGTTTCAGACCCCTATCTTAGACAGCTCCTATCTCCTCAGCTCTCCTAACAACTAAAGGTTTAATGGCTTAAAAACATCTGAAAAAACCCCCAAAACATTTAGAGCCTTTTGACAGTTGTATTTGTAAGATGTAGAAAATTGACAATATTGCCTGGTAACATAACACTTTACACAATCTCTCTGACATGCATCTGATTGAATTGGTTTATTTCAACCAAAGGAAGTTTGTTATCTCTGTTACTCACTAAATGCTGCAAAGCTCTCTCCTCACGGTGGGTTAAGATGAGATCAGACTCTGTCTTGTCTTCATGTTGGGTCTCTTTTGATAATATACAAGTTTAGCAGGTCTAACATCTTGAGATATCATTTGTTTTGATTTGGGGCTACATGAATGAAGATAAATTAAAGGAAATGAACAAAGATCAACCATCTTTTCAATGAGTGTCTCAGTGACTGCTACAGAACACATAATGTCACAGAATGACAGCTAAGAAAAAAAAATCATTAAAATGCAATTCATAAAACATCAGATTTCTTGAAAAATATAAAAAGGGGAAAAAAGCTGAATATGGAATATGAAAATTCCAAACACCCCTGGTTCTTCATTAAAGAAAAAACAAAGTGTCAGTAGATCTTATGCTGCAGAGCAGTCCAGATTATTGAATCAGGGAGTTACATTTTTTATTACATTTGTTGCCTTCAAGTCTCAGAACATATCAGCCTTTTCCCGGGAGCTAAGAGACCGAAGCAGCACTTCTGGCACATTTGCAAAAATGTTTATTCTGTCTTTTGATAACAACATTATTTAAACACCAAACTAAAAGAATCAATCCCACATCACTTTTCAAGATGACGTCTGCAACTCTGGTTGAACTTCAGGAACGTTTGAGGCATCTTTCTTGCTTACGGCCTCAAAATATTTGAGAAGCGAAGGGGATGCTGCGGGGCAGCGTTGAGGACATGCAGGCAGAAACCTCTGCACTTGAGCTTTATGATCTGAGACATGTGTCAATCAAGAGAATATGCCCGAGACAGTTTCCCTTTGGACTCTCCTCACGACATATCTATAAGTTATAAGTTCACAAGACAAAGAAAGAAATGGAAGAAAAAATAGTTTAAATCATTTATAATATATATTATATTGATATTCGGCTTTATTATGTTGAAATGCTGAGCGTGCTGCATGTGGGATTGTTTTTAATCAGATTTAATTGGACTGAAAGCATTTTGTGATACATTTATTGTATGAAAAGTGCTTTATAAATAAAGTTTTGATTTAATTTGATTTGATGATGTTAGAGTGGGAGGGGATGGAGGTTCTTTGAAGACCAAGACTTAATAAATGGGACTCATGGGTGCCACTCAGTGCAGCGCTGCTCCAATGGAGCAATGGAGATGTTGAAGTAAGGGTTTGTGGCTTAGCATTTTTCAGCAGTGAGCCTTTCCTGCAAGAAAGTGCTTAATGTTGAAATGTGATGCTCAGCATTTCAACATCCTGCATTTGCTGAAAGGAAATGCGGCCCCCCTCTAGTTGGCTTTGTTTCAAACATCACAGGTTACATTTTTCTTTGAAGCTGTAATACGGAGATGATAAAATGTTACTTTAATTATTTTCCCCTTTACTACATCTACTGCGGATCAGTTTTAGAGCTTATAGTAAGTTTGGGTAAATGAAATCAATTAAAGGATCTACATGAACATGGTCAGCCTGCCTAATTACGAGTAGGAATCTTTGTTTACATCCCAAAGCTGAAGACTCAAGGGGCCACAGTTGCATGCCGAAGTGTACATTCTCGCCAAATGACGAGCTCTTCAAAGCCAGCAGAGACATCCTCTTATGGAAAACCTAATCACACACCGCTGCTGTGTTTCTGCCGGCTTGATTGGCAGACGTCGTGTTTTTGTTCAGAAACCCTCCAGGGAAGGAAAACTCCAATTATACAGAATGTCGTTATACTCACTGTCGATACCAGGCTCTTCCTCTTCTTCCTTTTTTTAGCCTATGAATGAAAAAGTAGCACCTGGATGTTGACTTTACAGATGTATTTACAGAGGCAGTCGTATCTTTAACTGTTGAAACTGAATCTGTGCTTAAATTAATTTGTGCTGTAGGCTCAGAGGGGAGAACGGAACAGATAGTGTCGTGATTTTACCTTCATGTAATTTGCAGGAGTCACGGGTGAACAGAGTGGGCGGCTCATTAGAGGAAACACAGGGAGCTGTGAGAGCTGCTCCTCTGGCCTCGGGCTCACTGAGGGGTTTTCTGCTCCTCTCCTCTGCCTTCACATTGTCTCTGTTAGCACTGCTGATGAAATGTCAGCAACACAATCAGGAATACCTGTTCGAAGACGACTTTTTCAGTCTTTATTCTGTCCCTCTGGTGCCCCTGTAGTAGCTTTACATGATTTACAGCTAGAAAAAAAAAGAAATCTCTCTTTTTCTCTCACCGGTGCTTTAGAAAAACTTTATTTCAGCCTCTATTAGAAAGACTTTGTCTTAAGTGCTGTCTCTTTAAGGCTCCCCACTCTACAAAACCGCTGTCCAGAATCAGAATCAGCTTCATTGCCGAATATCTTCAAGAAGCATACAAGGAATTTCACTTTGTTTTTAACTGTGTTCTCTTTGTACAAAAAAAAGTATGAGTAAACATTAAATATCAAATTTATGAAAAACAGATCTTAAGTAGCGACAAATTAAAAATACAGGAATATGAAAAATATAGAAACTTTGTACAAAAGGAAGAAAGAAAAAATATATACACATTCAAATTAAATAGTGCAATGAAAATATGCAACAGACAGAACATCCTTTTAATAGTCTAGCCTTCTGGAGGTCTGTCGATGCAGAGCTTTGGACAGACCTTGGTGTTTAAGCCCCCCCCTCCATATTAAGAATTTTTACAGCCAGGTTTTAATCATCAGTTAGCAGATATCTTTGTGGACCTCTGCAACATATGACTATGGAGAGGTTCGAACATCTGCACACGTCTAGTCTGAACATCCAGCATTAATACTTAAAATCCACGTTTAAGTAAAATAATCTCTCTTTAAATCCTGAAAAGACTGAAAGACTCAAGTGATTTGGGTCTTCACTCAAACAATGAACATTCAGTGACAGGCTCTATGACTATGACACTATGACAGGTGTCACAGTACAAGACATTTCCCAGGAGGCCTTTGACAGTTTCTGGAGACAGAAAGATCACATATCATCTAGAAGTCACCAAAAGAGTTTAAAGTGCACACTAGAGGGATATATCAATTTTTTGTTGAGAAGGTCAATAAAAGAACAACAAGAATAACATCAACATAGTTACTTTTTTAAAATAAAAATGTGTTTTTTGCGTGAAATAAATGAATATTTGCTAAAAACTTAAAAAAATAAATAAATAAGAGTACTCAAAGTTGCCTGGTGTGTCAAATGTGATGCAAGAAATATACCATGGATGAAATTTGTGAATTTGTTAAAAGGGTTAATAAACATCTCAGTTAAAAAAAATGGAATTTTCTGACATTATTTTTATAGGTCAGGCTTTACAGGGTTGAAATGTGGCTTAGGAGAGGGTAAGATATACATCCTGTTGCTCAGCCTCTCAGGATACATTGTGTCAGAGTTACATGACATGTTTTTAAACTTAGTGCATTTCAATAGACATGCAGGCAGAGAGTGTCCTAGTGTATGGCTATTGGCACTGTGATTGTCTCATCATATTTGAGGGTGGGACTCAGCCAAAGGTCAATTCCAAACACAAATACAATACCTGTTTGATCATCAATTTTTTTGCCTCACCTTGAAAATGTTTGTGGGAAAGTCACCTTGACTTGAACATCTGTTTACTGAAGTTTTAATAACAGTTGGGAACATCTACAGGACGTCCTCAGCAGGGGTGTAAAGGTTCATGATTTATACTGTCAAAGGGAATGCAAATCCAAATCTCTATTCAGCTGAAAACAGGAGACTATCACACATCCAGCTTGGAGGAGCATTTTATGCCTTGAACCATATTAAGCTACTATAAGCTCTCAGGTAGGGACCAGGATCCTCTGATTAGGGATTTGCCAAATGCCTTTCCAAATCAAAAACTATCGATAATTACAGATTTCATCTCTTATGTAATAAAACTCAACAAAACTAGAGGTCAAATTTGAGTATGTGAATGGAAACTGTTTGATCTGTTTTCATCTCTTCTTTGTTGAAGACCCATGAGGTGATTTAACCAGGGTAAAGACAGTGTCAGTGGAGGCAGATTCATTTAGGAAACAAAACAATGTGTGACTTTTGGTGCAGATCTGTGGCATTGCTATTTTGGGGCTGAAAGTTTGGGAACCCCTGATGTAGACTCCAGCAAATCCAATATTTTCTCAACAAATCACCTCCTAATATACCGAGGGGCTTTACAGAGTAAAAAGTGCTCTCAATCTCCCGCTCAGAGGCCTATCAAAAAGTTTAATCCCCAAAACCTGGCTTTTAATGGGTTAGCTTGACATCCAGAGTAGCAAAAAGTGACATGTTGCTTTCCTGCTTGTGTCAATCTGACCTTGGAGAGCAGAAGTAGGAGAGAGATTGCATCTACACCACAAGATTTTAAAAACTTTGTTTTTTAAGTAAATGATTCTTTTTGTTTGTTTGTTTTTTACCATTTTACAACATTGATTACATTTTATTGTGTTTTATTGATTTTTTTTTTTAAGAAAGACTTTTAGCAGGCCTTCAAACCTTAACTGTAGATGGTTCACTTTAAAAAAATGTGTGAAAGATTTTCAAGATCTGAGTAACAAAGGAAAAAAATATTATTTTTGCTTTCTCCATGCTCTTACTGTGCATAATGTAGAACCAAAAATTTCCTGTGCCACTAAACTCATAATACTTGTTCATTGGGGGCTCAAGCTTTGACAGGAACCACCTATACTCTTCTGTGCGTATCTCTTTTTTTTCCATCATCATCATCTTCCGGACACTTCTCCCCCTAGGGCTTTGAGAAAAGCCCCACAAATTATGTATCAAAACGAGCAGTTTGTCCCGGATCTGTGTGCTATGACTTTTTTAAAAAGCTGAGTATTTCCAGAAAAATTGCAAAACACTTCCCTCTGAAATGAATGGGAAGACTCTCCAAGCACACCAAAAAAACTCAGTCATTATCAGCACTACTGCCTTGACTTTCTTTCACCTACAGAGGTCATTTAAACTTCCAAACGCAGCTATTTTTGCCCTTTCTTCGGGAATGTATAGACATGATGATGGAGATTGTTTTTTGGGAGGGTAGTCCTCAAAATCTCCCTTTGTTGACAAAAATCTCCTTAAAATCAACTGCCTGCAGTGGAGGATGATGTCAGCCAGAGTGAGGCAGCTGTGTAGATACAGAAGAAATCTTCTGAACAAACTGCAAGAAACCCCCGAATACTTCACTCCATAGACACAAATAAGACATCTAAATGAAGGTAATTTTGTTCTGCTTCTGACAAAGGGGGCATCAAAGCAAAATATTGAACTCTTTGACCAGTATGCAGCCAACTGTCAGGAAAACCCAAGTGACAGCCCTCAATGACCACCATTCTAAATCTCGAGGGACTTTCTCAGAGATTTACTCAAGTTCTGGCATAATTCCTAGCTCTACAGACATGAAGTTGACATCTAAAGTTTCTCTGAAGCCTCGAGAAGCTCATGGCTGCCCAGTTTTTCTGATGGCTCTCACGGTTTATGCGCAGCCACAGGAGATTCAGACCCTTGTTCTTGCCATCAATCCAGTTGTTTGTCCAATGTGTTGGACAGAAGTTAAACAGCGGCAGCATCAAGCAGCTTAGCGCAGGTTACCATGGAGACCTTTGATCTCACACAGCTGTTTAGACCTACAGATCAAAACACTGAAGAACAAAGATACTCAAGTGTTGGTTTATCTCCATCACTGACCAACACACAGGGGTACACACACAAACACACACAGTTACTCTCGCATAACAACACACATAAACAGACAAACACCCCCTTCTTCTGCTACTACTTTCTTTCTCCTATTCTTAACTTTACCTGTAATATTTTCTGCTTTTTTAAACTACTTTCAGTGATTTTATTTTACAACCTCACATTTACAGCTTTGCTCAGCAATATTTATCTT
The DNA here is from genome assembly GCA_008086565.1 of Thalassoma bifasciatum. Lineage (NCBI taxonomy): Eukaryota > Metazoa > Chordata > Actinopteri > Labriformes > Labridae > Thalassoma > Thalassoma bifasciatum. The sequence goes on from RPOG01000524.1 coordinate 217,079, forward strand.
TATGTTCCACATTTTCACCTCTTTTGCTGCTTTTAGCAATTTTATTTCACAGGTTCGGTAATTTCAGCTGTGTTTCACTGCTTTTAGCAGCACTTTTTCACAGGTTTAACATTTTCAGTTGTGCTGGCTCCTGGCTTCACATCAACTATGTATTACTTCCAAACACTCACTTGTCCTTTCCAGGTAACTCTGGGCCCACATCAGAGCTGCAGCCGAGCTGAATCAGGAACCTCTCTCTCCTCCTCTGTGGCTGCAGGAGTCATCGCTCTCACTCTGGAGGCCAAGTAAGAACATCTCCCACGCACAGAATCCATACATGCACAGGAACCATTAACAGTTATGACCTAGAGATGAAAGTCTGATGTTTTTACTCGTTTGACCTTTTCACAGCTCTGCGCTAACCTGGAGGGACGTGCAGCACATCATCGTCCGGACATCAAAAGCTCATCATGTCATCGCTCCTGACTGGCGTGTTAATGGAGCTGGATATGAAGGTATTCTTGCTGGACGAGCGCCAGTTTGTTCTTGTTTGGCAGCTTTTATTTGAAGTAGTTAAGCTAAAACGAGTAATAATGTGATAGATTTTGATTTGACTCCAGAAACTTATGATAAAGAAGTGAGTTTAACTTGATAAGCATATTTTGGTAAATGTTCTCTCAGCTCTTTTTAGGGAAACTATCAAACAGCAAGCCCACAAACTAATGAGACACTGGGAGCAGAAGAGTAATGAACGCCTCCAAAGTCCCAGGAGTGTGTGATGTCTTTTATAAGCTACACAGCCCTTTATGCCCCTGCTAACGGCTCTGTGTGTGTGTGTTTGTGTGTTTGTGTGTGTGTCAGTGAGCCACCTCTTTGGCTTTGGCCTCCTGGATGCCGAGAGCATGGTGAAGGAGGCAGAGCGTTGGAAACAAGTCCCTTCGCAGCATGAGTGTGTGGAGGAGGATCCCACCCGGCTGAGCAGGTATCAAACCGCCCGCACTGCCAGAGATCTCCGCTTTGAGTCAGGGCTTCCCTTGATTCCTCCTCCTTTCATCACACTTTATCTATTTCTGTCTCGCTTCTTACATGGATTCCTCTCATGCTGATTCTCACACATTTTCAACGGTGGTGTTTTCGTAACCGTTTCTCTCTCTTCTGTTTCTGTTTCTGTCTCTTATCTCTCACACTCACTGGCGCGTCTTTATTCCCTTTCAGAACAATTCATCCCGGCTCTGTGGTGACATCTGTATACCAGACCACAGGCTGCACCAGCACGCCGCGGCGCCACGTTGTTTATGTGGAGCATGTTGTCGTCCGTGTCACCATCGCTCACAGGCATCGCGGTGACCTTTCCGTTAAGCTCACCTCACCTTCGGGCACCGTGTCGCAGCTGCTCGCTCGCAGGTAACCAAGAGAAACATTTGAGCCTGACACTGAAGTGGAAACTTAAATGGTAAAACATCTACTCCACATTCTGCATACAGTAATCACTTTTATTCAGAGCACACACTTTTAGTCCACAGAGCTCAGTTCTTTTGTGTGGTTCAAGGGGAAAATGTAGATTTTGGCAAACAGAGCAAGAAAATCACCGGGGATCAGGAAACTGCTATCAGGGCAAGTTTCTGGCAAAAAGGATCTGTGGTTTTCTACAGGAAGGGTAACTTTTAGCAAGCTCTGCACTGAGTAAAGTGCATCATATTAGCAAAAAGAGTTAGCNCCCCCCCTCCATATTAAGAATTTTTACTGCCAGGTTTTTATCATCAGTTAGCAGACATCTTTGGGGACCTCTACAACATATGACTATGGAGAGGTTCGAACATCTGCACACATCTAGTCTGAACATCCAGCATTAATACTTTAAATCCACGTTTAAGTAAAATAATCTCTCTTTAAATCCTGAAAAGACTGAAAGACACAAGTGATTTGGGTCTTCACTCAAACAATGAACATTCAGTGACAGGCTCTATGACTATTACACTATGACAGGTGTCACAGTACAAGACATTTCCCAGGAGGCCTTTGACGGTTTCTGGAGACAGAAAGATCACTTATCATCTAGAAGTCACCAAAAGAACTTAAAGTGCACACTAGGGGGATATATCAATTTATTGTTGAGAAGGTCAATAAAAGAACAACAAGAATAACATCAACATAGTTACTTTTTTAAAATAAAAATGTGTTTTTTGCATGAAATAAATGAATATTTGCTAAAAACTTAAAAAAATAAATAAATAAGAGTACTCAAAGTTGCCTGGTGTGTCAAATGTGATGCAAGAAATATACCATGGATGAAATTTGTGAATTTGTTAAAAGGGTTAATAAACATCTCAGTTAAAAAAATGGAATTTTCTGACAATTTTTTTATAGGTCAGGCTTTACAGGGTTGAAATGTGGCTTAGGAAAGGGTAAGTTATACATCCTGTTGCTCAGCCTCTCAGGATACATTGTGTCAGAGTAACATGACATGTTTTTAAACTTAGTGCATTTCAATAGACATGCAGGCAGAGAGTGTCCTAGTGTATGGCTATTGGCACTGTGATTGTCTCATCATATTTGAGGGTGGGACTCAGCCAAAGGTCAATTCCAAACACAAATACAATACCTGTTTGATCATCAATTTTTTTGCCTCACCTTGAAAATGTTTGTGGGAAAGTCACCTTGACTTGAACATCTGTTTACTGAAGTTTTAATAACAGTTGGGAACATCTACAGGACGTCCTCAGCAGGGGTGTAAAGGTTGATGATTTATACTGTCAAAGGGAATGCAAATCCAAATCTCTACTCAGCTGAAAACAGGAGACTATCACACATCCAGCTTGTAGGAGCATATTATGCCTTGAACCATATTAAGCTACTATAAGCTCTCAAGTAGGGACCAGGATCCTCTGATTAGGGATTTGCAAAATGCCTTTCCAAATCAAAAACAATTGATAAATACAGATTTCATCTCTTATGTAATAAAACTCAACAAAACTAGAGGTCAAATTTGAGTATGTGAATGGAAACTGTTTGATCTGTTTTCATCTCTTCTTTGTTGAAGACCCATGAGGTGATTTAACCAGGGTAGCGAAAGAGGCAGATTCATTTAGGAAACAAAACAATGTGTGACTTTTGGTGCAGATCTGTGGCATTGCTATTTTGGGGCTGAAAGTTTGGGAACCCCTGATGCAGACTCCAGCAAATCCAATATTTTCTCAACAAATCACCTCCTAATATACCGAGGGGCTTTACAGAGTAAAAAGTGCTCTCAATCTCCCGCTCAGAGGCCTATCAAAAAGTTTAATCCCCAAAACCTGGCTTTTAATGGGTTAGCTTGACATCCAGAGTAGCAAAAAGTGACATGTTGCTTTCCTGCTTGTGTCAATCTGACCTTGGAGAGCAGAAGTAGGAGAGAGACTGCATCTACACCACAAGATTTTAAAAACTTTGTTTTTTAAGTAAATGATTCTTTTTGTTTGTTTGTTTGTTTTTTACCATTTTACAACATTGATTACATTTTATTGTGTGTTATTGATTTTTTTTTTTTTAAGAAAGACTTTTAGCAAAAGACCTCGGGATACTGTGTGTCCTTCTATTCTTTTTTGTCTGCTGTCTCTCTTTCTCTCCCCTTGTTTTTTTTTCTTGCAGGATCAGCTGCTGGTTTTGGATCCCCTGTCTGCGTTCACTCGTCCAGTTGTTGTGGTTGTTCTCTTCTGTTGTTTTATTGTTTATCTCTCCCTCTCTGTCTGCTCTTTCCCTCTGTCACTATCCCTCATCTGTTTTCACCCTAGTCCGTTCAGGCAGTAACCTTTAACCTTGGCAATGTACAGAAAAAATAAATTACAAAACACTAATAAAAATATCATTTAAATCTCAAGGGGAGCGTTTTACACAAACAGCTCCTCTTGGCAAAGTAAAATGTGTTCTGCAAAATACGGCAGCCGGACCACAATTCTGTTGTCGTGATGCTGAACAGGACAAGGTAAAAAAAAAAGAAAGACTTTTAGCAGGCCTTCAAACCTTAACTGTTGATGGTTCACTTTAAAAAAATGTGGGAAAGATTTTTAAGATCTGAGTAACAAAGGAAAAAAAATATTATTTTTGCTTTCTCCATGCTCTTACTGCGCTGAAAATGTACGATGTAGAACCAAAAATTCCCTGCGCCACTAAACTCGTAATACTCGTTCATTGGGGGCTCAAGCTTTGACAGGAACCACCTATACTCTTCTGTGTGTATCTCTTTTTTTTCATCTTCGTCATCTTCCGGACACTTTCATAGTTCACTTCTCCTCCTAGGGCTTTGAGACAAATTATGTATCAAAACGAAAAATGGCAAAAAACTTCCCTCTGAAATGAATGGGAAGACTCCCCAAGCACACCAAAAAACTCAGTCATTATCAGCACTACTGCCTTGACTTTCTTTCACCTACAGAGGTCATTTAAACTTCCAAACGCAGCTATTTTTGCCCTTTCTTCAGGAATGTATAGACATGATGATAGAGATTATGTTTTTTGGGAGGGGAGTCCTCAAAATCCCCCTTTGTTGACAAAAATCTCCTTAAAATCAGCTGCCTACAGTGGAGGATGATATCAGCCAGAGGAGGCAGCAGTGAAGATACAGAAGAAATCTTCTGAACAAACTGCAAGAAACCCCCGAATTCACTCCATAGACACAAATAAGACATCTAAATGAAGGTAATTTTGTTCTGCTTCTGACAAAGGGGGTATCAAAGCAAAAAGTTGTACTCTTTGGCCAGTATGCAGCCAACTGTCAGGAAAACCCAAGTGACATCCCTCAATGACCACCATTCTAAATCTCGAGGGACTTTCTCAGAGATTTACTCAAGTTTTCTGGCATAATTCCTGGCTCTACAGACATGAAATTGACATCTAAAGTTTCTCTGAAGCCTCGAGAAGCTCATGGCTGCCCAGTTTTTCTGATAGCTCTCACGGTTTATGCGCAGCCACAGGAGATTCAGACCCTTGTTCTTGCCATCAATCCAGTTGTTTGTCCAATGTGTTGGACAGAAGTTCAACAGCGGCAGCATCAAGCAGCTTAGCGCAGGTTACCATGGAGACCTTTGATCTCACACAGCTGTTTAGACCTACAGATCAAAACACTGAAGAACAAAGATACTCAAGTGTTGGTTTATCTCCATCACTGACCAACACACAGGGGTACACACACAAACACACACAGTTACTCTCACATAACAACACACATAAACAGACAAACACCCCCTTCTTCTGCTACTACTTTCTTTCTCCTATTCTTAACTTTACCTGTAATATTTCCTGCTTTGTTAAACTACTTTCAGTTATTTTATTTTACAACCTCACATTTACAGCTTTGCTCAGCAATATTTATCTTTATGTTCCACATTTTCACCTCTTTTGCTGCTTTTAGCAATTTTATTTCACAGGTTCGGTAATTTCAGCTGTGTTTCACTGCTTTTAGCAGCACTTTTTCACAGGTTTAACATTTTCAGTTGTGCTGGCTCCTGGCTTCACATCAACTATGTATTACTTCCAAACACTCTCTTGTTCTTTCCAGGTAACTCTGGGCCCACATCAGAGCTGCAGCCGAGCTGAATCAGGAACCTCTCTCTCCTCCTCTGTGGCTGCAGGAGTCATCGCTCTCACTCTGGAGGCCAAGTAAGAACATCTCCCACGCACAGAATCCATACATGCACAGGAACCATTAACAGTTATGACCTGGAGATGAAAGTCTGATGTTTTTACTCGTTTGACCTTTTCACAGCTCTGCGCTAACCTGGAGGGACGTGCAGCACATCATCGTCCGGACATCAAAAGCTCATCATGTCATCGCTCCTGACTGGCGTGTTAATGGAGCTGGATATGAAGGTATTCTTGCTGGACGAGCGCCAGTTTGTTCTTGTTTGGCAGCTTTTATTTGAAGTAGTTATGCTAAAACGAGTAATAATGTGATAGATTTTGATTTGACTCCAGAAACTTATAATAAAGAAGTGAGTTTAACTTGATAAGCATATTTTGGTAAATGTTCTCTCAGCTCTTTTTAGGGAAACTATCAAACAGCAAGCCCACAAACTAATGAGACAATGGGAGCAGAAGAGTAATGAACGCCTCCAAAGTCCCAGGAGTGTGTGATGTCTTTTATAAGCTACACAGCCCTTTATGCCCCTGCTAACGGCTGTGTGTGTGTGTGTTTGTGTGTTTGTGTGTGTGTCAGTGAGCCACCTCTTTGGCTTTGGCCTCCTGGATGCCGAGAGCATGGTGAAGGAGGCAGAGCGTTGGAAACAAGTCCCTTCGCAGCATGAGTGTGTGGAGGAGGATCCCACCCGGCTGAGCAGGTATCAAACCGCCCGCACTGCCAGAGATCTCCGCTTTGAGTCAGGGCTTCCCTTGATTCCTCCTCCTTTCATCACACGTTATCTATTTCTGTCTCGCTTCTTACATGGATTCCTCTCATGCTGATTCTCACACATTTTCAACGGTGGTGTTTTCGTAACCGTTTCTCTCTCTTCTGTTTCTGTTTCTGTCTCTTATCTCTCACACTCACTGGCGTGTCTTTATTCCCTTTCAGAACAATTCATCCCGGCTCTGTGCTGACATCTGTATACCAGACTACAGGCTGCACCAGCACGCCGCGGCACCACGTTGTTTATGTGGAGCATGTTGTCGTCCGTGTCACCATCGCTCACAGGCGTCGCGGTGACCTTTCCGTTAAGCTCACCTCACCTTCGGGCACCGTGTCGCAGCTGCTCGCTCGCAGGTAACCAAGAGAAACATTTGAGCCTGACACTGAAGTGGAAACTTAAATGGTAAAACATCTACTCCACATTCTGCATACAGTAATCACTTTTATTCAGAGCACACACTTTTAGTCCACAGAGCTCAGTTCTTTTGTGTGGTTCAAGGGGAAAATGTAGATTTTGGCAAACAGAGCAAGAAAATCACCGGGGATCAGGAAACTGCTATCAGGGCAAGTTTCTGGCAAAAAGGATCTGTGGTTTTCTACAGGAAGGGTAACTTTTAGCAAGCTCTGCACTGAGTAAAGTGCATCATATTAGCAAAAAGAGTTAGCCAGAAGAGTTAGCAAACACCTCTCTGAAGCAGAGCTGTAATAAAAGATTTATTTTAGTTCAAGCATCGGACCAACAGAGGCACATTTTCATGAAAAGAGTTCAAAAAACACACTTCAGATCAAAATTTTAAGACCAGTTGAAAAGTTGCACACATTTACATTTCCCACTGTTGGATCTTAAAAAGGTTTAAAGCAGAGTTTCAAAATGAAGAAAAGTGGGTGAGACAAAAAAAAAACTGAGAAAACAGTTTGATGAAAATGTTGAGGAAATTTCAGGAAGCTTGACTGCATGAAGAAGAAAACTCAGTTGGAAAAAGTTAAAGGAGTTTATGAAGCACAATCAAGGAGAAGTGACAGACACTGTAGGGCAGGGCAGTTAATCGCAAACTAGATTTAACTGCAATGTGGCCTGTTGCAAGATTCAAATTGCAAGCAGTGTGATATTTCTTTCACCCCAAATGTGTCAGAATACCAGATAATTATTGTTTTGCAGCAAATGTTTTGTGCTCAGCAACAGTGTTACTCAACCCTGCTTAACAAAAGAGCCAAACTGTTGAGAACTATCATCGTAAGAGAAACAATCTAAGTGATGAAAAGTGGCAAAAACGGCAAGAAATACTAATATTAAGTTAAGGTGATAAAATTGGGAGAAAACTTTGAGATGGTCAGAAAGTAGCAAAACTCTCCAGAGGCCTGATATTTCTGTGTAAAATTTCCTTTTTTAATTGGTCTTATGTAATATTCTAAGACACTAAACACATGGTTTTCATTACATGCAAGCCATAATCATCAACATTTCAAGAACTAAATCTATGTTTAATGAGTCTAAATAATATTTGGGTTTCACTTTCTGAAATAACATCATCTTTTGAGATGTTCCTGTTTAATGTATGCAAACGTAGTTTCTGGGGGGGGGGTTGTTATTTTTTTAAAATCCTACTTTTCTTCCTCATATATGTTTTTCTTATTCAAAACAAGAATTATGAAAAAAGAAATTAACCCCATCAATATAGGTATTGTTATAAACAACACTTTAGATGAGGAACCTAGAAATAATGGTACAATAAATCGAAATTGCAATGTATAGAAAAATAATCGCAATTAGATTATTTTAGCAAATAGTTCAGCCCTAAACAGTGCGCAGGATGAGTGTAGTGCAGAGTTAGTTCTAAAAAAACAATCTGTGTGTTTAGTATTTATCATGTGAAAGGTTGTTATGTCTCTGATAGGCCAATAATTTCAGCTCAGCTTAGGAAGTCAATGTGTAATTTACACAACAGTCTTAACTGCTCAAGGAGACCTGCATGTATGTATCTGATACAACCAGACTGGAGCTACACGGTCTCTTTAGAAAGACATTTCTCAGGCCGAATGCAGGTTTAGGACTCTTTGACATGTATTGAGTCAATTTATGGAAATAATTAAAGAGAGGCATGAGTAAGTAGGAAAATTCCACCACAGAAAACAACAATAAATAGCTGCAACAAGCAACTTTGAGGCAAAAAGGCCCGGAAAAAAAGGCCAGGCTCAGTTAATTAAATATTTTATCCCCAATTAATTATTTTCAACTGATAAGGCATGAAAAGTTTCAACCACTGAAACCAGAAATGATTCATACATTTATGGCCAAAACTCAAAAAATGTTGAGTAATGAATGTAGATAGAGAATGTTGTGTAATTTAGAGTTTTTCATTATAGTAATAATGGAAAATAGATTTTATTTCTGTCAGCATATTAGTTCATATCATAGGCAGTGTATAGAATAGCAGTAGAGGATTTGAGTGGAGCCAAGTGATAAAAATATTCCAAAAAAAACCCATATTTTTTTCTTTCAGAGTCTGATCTCTTCTTGGCTCTTTTCCCCAAAGTATCTTACTATTTCCAAAACAAATTCATAAGAAGGGCAGCTGTCAATCATTGAAAAACATAACCTAAAACCCAATTCAATGTCGAAGAACTAATGAAAAACCAACTCTTCCGAACAAAGAGGACTTGAACACAATGCAGCCAAATAATATCTTCTTATCACCACAGCATAAGGATGTGAGGTACATTACTACAAGGTGTATTTATTTTTTACAGTGGATTTTTTTTCACCTCCTCTCTGGAATGAATGAAGAGACAGAGTTTTTGACCTATACTGCAGTCAGCCACCAGAGGGAGCAGTTTTTGAGGCGACCTCACTTAAAGCTGAGCGACATGGCGTCCATGATTTTAACAGTCTGTGGGTTCATATGTGAACATAAACAGATTTAACAAATGAAATGTGAAATAAATAAAAATCCATATTTTATAAACATTGTAATTATTACAAGAAAAGAATATTAAGAGCATTTTACTTACTTGAATCTCGAGAAATCGGGTTAATTAAAAACAAGAGTTAAATCTTAAGAAAAAGTTGCAGGTTGTGCAGGTTTGTGGCCTGATGGCAAGATCTATAAACACATTTACCATCCAACAGCACTGCAGGCTGAAACAACAGGACCCACAGACCGTATTAATGTGATCCTTTATGAAAAAAGAAAATTGGTTGTTTTTTTTAATGGATACCTAAAGCTGATGGTGCAATTTCAAAACACTGGTGTATTGCATTTAGCTGAAAAGAGTTGTTTGGGTCGATGTTCATCAAAGAGACACAGCTGTAAAACCTGATACAATTTCACTTTTGCAGCTTTGAGAATTTAAAAATGTATACATTTGCTTCTGACATCAAGACCAATATAAAAAATCAACAGCAAAAAAGTAAAGATGCAAGTAATGAGTAAAGTACATCACCAAAAACCCAACAAACACAGTCGTCTCTAAACACGGATATAAGTTGGATTAATTCCATGACAAGGTTTGAAGTACCATGATGCACTTCAGGAACCTAAAGAGAAGTTAGATCAAGAGACTTTGAGCATTCAAGTAAGTTCATGCTAACCACTATCGCATGTAAAGAATGAGAAGTAAAGCTATTACAGATATCTCATTTATAGAAGCATCAGGGTATTTACTAATACATGAGATAAATTCAACAACACAAGGAAAGAAAGAAGGGTGACAGGGGTAAGTATGACATTGATATCATGACTTCTTCAGGCCTCTGGATGACTCCAGAGAAGGATTTCAGGACTGGGAGTTCATGACGGTTCACTGCTGGGGGGAGCTGGCAGCAGGAGAGTGGACTCTGGAAATCCAGGATTCTCCATCACAGAGGAGACATAGCTCTGAACCAGGTCTGTCTTTTTATCTGAGACATCTTTGTGTTATCAAACGTACATTTTAAGTTCATCTCTGACAGTAGTGAAATGAACTCAGACCTCAGGGGACAGCTCTCTTATCCTGATCCCTCTCTGTTTCTGTTTTTGTGTCTGTGTTGTTTCACAGGGACGCTGAAGCAGTGGGCTCTGGTGATTTATGGCACCGCAGAGCATCCGTATCCCGTGCGTCGCTTGCTCACCCGATCGGTTGAGATGCCGATGGATAGTGACCTCACGGAGGAATACAGCGGTGAGTCACGAGCTCAGCTGGTATTAAGCGTCTTCAGCGCAGACCTCTCACACAGACGCTAAATGCACCCTAATGTAGATTTACTGCAGATGTCACTTCAGGAGGAGTTATTTTGTTTCTAAGTGTGGCACGATATCATCAATCTGAAGCGCCTGTGTGAGTGTGATGGTGCAGTGACCATGTGAGTGTTTGCCCTTCCAGGACCCTGTGACCCAGAATGCGGTGACGACGGCTGTGAGGGGCCGAGCCCGCAGCAGTGTGTCACGTGTCTGCACTTTTTTCTAAAGTTCAAGAACAACACAAGGTCAGTGTGTTTACATAGCAGAGAGGACAGCTCAGGCTTCCTCAACACAGCAAACAGAACATAAGGCTTATAGTGAAAATGATCAGATCTGTTGTTTGAAGGTCAATATGTCCATAAATTGTGAAAAATTCCTTAAGCCTGTAGAGTAGGGCTGGTCAGTTAATCACAATTTTGATTAAAACTAAATACGGCCTGTTGAAATATTCTTATCACAGACAGTGCAATATTTCTATAACCTGAAATGTGTCAAAATATCAGCTACAGTTTTTGCAGCAGATGTTTTCTGCTCTACACCTGAGTTACTCAACCAAAGAGACAAAATGTGAGAAACTGCCTTTACAAAAGAAACCATTGAAGTCGTAAAAAGAGGAAAGAATAGCAAAGAGTAGCAATAAAACTTAGTTTGAGGTAGTAAAAATTGCCAAAAAGGCAACAAAAATTGGCATTTAAATTGGGATAAACCTGGAAATACTCAAAGGGTGGCAAAAAATGGTCCATAAACAAACTGTTCATGACTAAAACAGCAACAAAATTTAGCAAGTAAAATTTGGAGGACACTTTAAAAAATTCAGAAAGTAGCAAAAATTATTTAAAAAAAAAAAATTGATGAAAACAGTGACAAGTGGCAAAAATGGCCAAATGTCAACAAAAATAGCAAGATAGTTGGGATTAAACTTGGAAAATAATTGGAATGTTGCAATGAAAATGGTCCAAAAAGAGGCAAAAAAGAGTGGAAGAATGGCAAAAATGGCCACAAAGGCAACTAAAATTGGTAAGAATATCGGGAGTGAGGCTGAAAAATAGTAAGAAGTTATGAGAAAATGGTCTAAAAGTGTAAAAAACGATTGAAAAGTGACTGAAATGGAGAAAAGCAACAAAAATAAGTAAGAAACAATTTTGGAGGAAATTTTTAAAATATTGAAAGTAGCAAAAAGGGTTAAAAAATAGTGATGAAAAACAGTGACAAGTGATAAAAATGGCCAAAGTCAACAAAAATGGTAAGAAAGTTAGAATTAAACTTTGAAAATAGTGAGTTTGTTGCAGACAAATTGCCCTTAAGAGGCAAAAATAAAGAGTGAAAAGTGTCAAAAATGGGCAAAAACAACAAAAATTTGGGAGAAAATTGGTAGTGAGCCTTAAAAAGTGAGAAGTTATTAAAAAAGGTTCAAAAGTGGAAAAAAGTGACCAAAATGGCTGAAAAACAGCAACAGAAATATGTATCCAAATTTTTTGGAGGAAATTTTCAAAATTTGGATGTTGCAAAAGGGGTTTTAAAAAAAAACCCAGGGAGTTAAAACAGTTAAAAGCGGTAAAAATGGCTTAAGTCAACAAAAATGGCAAGAAATTTGGGATTAAACTTTGAAAGTAGTCAGTTTGTTGCAAAAGAAGCATAAAATAGTGAATTTATAAGAAATTGGAAGTGAACCTGGAAAACAGTGAGACTGTATCCAAAAAATAGTCCAAAAGTGTCAAAAAAGGTGAAAAGTGATTAAAAGAAAGCAGCGACAGGTTGTGGTGGTAGTGGGTTGTTGTTGTGCTAATTAATGTGACTGTTCATTTTCTACAATGTGTTTGTTTAAAAGTATATCAGATGGGAACCTAGAAATAATTGCACAAAATATCGCAATTGCAATATGGGAAATAATAATCCCAATTAGATCATTTTTGCAAATCCTTCAGCCTGCTGTAGAGGAAGAAAAGGTAAAAGTGGACCCAGAAAGTCACGTCCTGTCCCTCTCATTCAGAGAGCAACACTTCTTGTCCTCTATGTGCTGTGGTCCGTGTCTGTGTAATAGGACGTGCGTATCCGAGTGTCCCAGGGGATTCTGGGGCAATCGCCGGCGTTGTAAGAGGTGCTATTCCTCCTGTGAGAGCTGCACCGGGAGTCGCAGTGATCAGTGCACTTCCTGTCAGGCCGGTCACCACCTGACAGAGGGGACCAACACCTGCACGGCCATCTGTGGAGACAGCTACTACCTGGACCATGGTGGGTTTGTAGAGTCCTCTCTGTAATTAAAGTACTTTATTTAGAAAGCACTTTCCAATAAAAGGTAACAAAGTGCTTCACAGTGAGCAATAAAATGCCTTGAAATGAAACTCAAACAATAAAACTCAACAAAAGAGGCAGCCAAGCAATAAAATTAATCTAAAAGCCCAACACGGTCCTTAATCTATCAAAAATGGATGAAAATAATTTTAACTTGTTTTGATTGTTCCTTTTATTGTCTTATATTTAGTTTCTTAATGTCATTTGTTTGAGAAAGTTGTTCAGAATGTGCTTAAAAAATAAATAAATAAATAAATAAAAAAGAGGGGAATTCAAGTTTTCCCTCCTGTCGTTGAAGAATGCCACAAACAGGATGTAATGAATGTGCATTAATGGAGGTGTGTCAGGGTGAGAAGCTGAAGGTTTAGTGCTTTGCTTTAGTTGCATAAGCAGTGCCCAGGAAGTGAACTGGCACATTTCCAGCCTCTAACTTGATTTTCTTACTTTGCACATAGCAGGATTTGAGCCAGCAACCTTTCAGATCCCAGAACGAGCTACTGCCCCCTGTTAGAGGAGCAGTTTGCTTGTTTAGGATGAGATTGTGAGCCACACTTGTTAACAGGGAATGTCACATGATTTACAAATATTTGAAAACAACGTTAGTTAATAAAAACAAAAGGATAATCAACAGAGAAATATAGTCTGAGTACAAAAAAATGTCTGGCGCATGGGGAAGGAAACAGAAAGAAGGAGTCAACAAAAAGTGCTTACCAATGATTTCCTGAATTACAGAGTGAACCCCTTTCCAGAAAATGTAGATGTGGTCACATGACCAAAACAAGTGAATAAATGTGCCTGGGTCATTGCAGAATTGGAGGACATTCGGGCTTCCAAATTCTTGAAAAATAAACCTTCATTTTTCTGATTTTCTGCGACATACAGTTGTGCCCAAAAGTTGACACCTCCAGCAGAATTTTGGATTTTTTGGCCTTTTCTCAGAAAATATGAATGAAAACACAAAGACCTTTCTGTAACTTATGGTTAGTGGTTGGGTGAAGACGTTTATTGAAGAAAAAAAGTAGTTTACTCCTTTTAAATCATAATGATAACAGAAACTTCATAAATGACCCTGTTAAGAGGTTTACACAACTCTGGTGGTTTTGTCCTGATAAATGCACAAAAGTTAACACAAATGTGTTTAAATGTCTCCTAAAGGTAACCATCCTCACCTGTGATCTATTTGCTTGTAATCAGTGTGTATGTATAAAAAAATGAACAGGGTCATTTTTGAAGTTTCTGTTGTCATTATGATTTAAAAAGAGTAAACACAGTTGTTTGTTAATAAATGTCTGTCACCCAACCTGTAACCATGAGTGACAGACAGGTTTTTGTGTTATCATTCATATTTTCTGAGAAAAGGACAAAAACTCAGAAAATTCTGCTGGAGCTGGTGTAAACTTTTAGGCACAACTGTATCTCGTATTTACAATACTTGGTGGTAATCACAGTAACAGGGTTGCAAATCTGCACTAATGTTCGCTTTCTCTTAGGAGCAAAAGCCAGCTGTTAAGCTAGGTGTTACTCCTGACCAAGAGTACAAACTTTCCTATGTAAATAAGTAAAGAAAAAAAATGGTCTTATTCTGATCATATGCATAACAAAGTTGCATGAGGAAGAGTGGGTCATTCACTGTTTTCTTCTTCTACTATGCTGAAAAGGTTTTGGTAACACGGTTGCACACATGTTGTGGGACACACAGTCCATAAATAATAATTATTTGAAATATTATGTTTATTAAAACAAATGTTCCCACAGTTACAAGAGACAGGAATGAAACAAATAATACCTAAAAAACAAAAGTTAAATTTCATTTAAAATGTTTTATTTGAGATCCAATTTGGTCTTTAGGAGGTGGGACAAGAAAAAAATGGCATTTTAGGGGGTACTCCAGACTTATTTGGTATTTCTTAAAACAATTTTCAAGAATTGGTCCTCTTAATTTTTTTAGATGTGGTCTCCTGACAAGTAAATTTACTCAGAAACTGCATGCTTGAGTATTTTGTGTGTGGATTATTTAAAATTTTATGTAAAACGTCCTCCAATTCTAGAATGACTCACCTTTGTGTATATTAAATTTGTAACATAGGTTAGAAGTGTCAGGGAACATTTTCTGGAGTCAAACAGGTGTGTAATAAGTGTGGTGAAAAAAAATTGAATTATACTCATGTATAAAGATTGAGGTACATTCAGGAAAAACCATAGACTGTGTAATAAGTGGACGTAATGATGTTCGGCTCAAACTGGAGCTTCCAGCAGATGCCCCGCCCCCTGGTGTCTGGCTGCAGAATAGGTCATAAGCCCCGCCCCCCCATGTATTCCAGATATGAGCCGGGAAAACTTTAAAAAATTACGATACCTGGTAGAAACGTTTCTCTCATCCTTACGCGAAGGTGGTATGATGATGTCATTTGGTTGCATGGTGTTCAAATGTTTTTTTTTACTGAGAAGCTGGTTTTTCATTAGTTATCGGGCGTTAAAAACTGTGTTATAAGTTTCGTTTTACGATAGTTGACAGCTGCCGTTCATGAGTAGTTTTTATCGGGGATATAAGAAACTTCAGAAAAGAGAGCCAAAAGGAGACTAAACCTTGTAAAGAAGAAGAAATAAATATTTTTATTTCTCTTTTTTACTTGGCTCCACCAGAAATTCTCTACTGCGCAGACTCTGGCTGCACAATGCCGGCTCAAGTAACAGAGTTTTTTGGCTTCAAAATCGTAGAACGTTGACAAGGCAGAGCCACGCTGTCCATTCAATATACAGTCTATGGGAAAAAACCCCACAGCAGATTCTGTCTCAGTCTTCAGAACTAAATATCACCTCTGGATCACACTCCCACAGAATAATGTGGGAATCAGAATAATGTAATGTAGTGTATATCTTGGAAATCAGCCCTTTGGGAGATTTTGCTAAAACTCCTGTGTTTTCCAGCTCTGGTCATCTCATTCAGATTCTGCCTGCTCTCATAACAGACCCAATGAAGTGACAACTTAGAAGATACTTATACAATATTCATGGGAAATATAAAAATCAGCCTTGACTTAGCAGAGTCAGAGAGCAACAGGTCAGTAAAAGATGACAGGCCTTGGGCTGTCCACTCCATCAAACCAGAACTTCTAATCTGTACAGGTAGTGATTGACTGTTTTAGCATGAACTCCATGTCACCAGCCTACAGAGACTCTACCCTGCTAAATTAGCCTGTATGGATTGTTTTTGTCACCCGCTTTGTATTCAACACCCAACAAAGCTAGTGCCTGAGCCTTTGAGGATGTGTGGCTCTCTGCTTGGAAACAGCTGCACATGAGCCTGCTAATGAATAGTCAGTTGATGTAACTGCAGTTGAGGGCTTGGTGAGCAAGACTGATGAATCGCTCTGATGTGTATTCAGTGTTTATTGTTTGATTTCCCCACAGATGCAAACATGTGCAGAAAGTGCAGTGAGAACTGCTTGAAGTGCACCTCGCACAGCATCTGCAGCGAATGCAAACCAGACACAAGGTGAGAGCAACTTGGAGATGATGCATGAATTTACTGTGGGGTAAACACTGCTCCTGTTCTCACGCTGAATACTGATCCTCTCTGTGCTCCTGCTGCTGTAATTATTCCATCTTAACTCCATGTTGAGAAGAAAGTGTGGCTCCTTTTCTACAGGCAGCTTAAACAGAAACGTTTAGCATATTGTTGAGTTAGAAGTTCACTGACTCAGTTCAACAAGTACTTGTGGTGGTGGTGTGCTGTGGGTTGGAAAACTGCACTTTCTTGCTGTGACTCATTTGACAGTGTCACATGATTGTGCGTATGTGTCTATGTGTGTGTGTGTGTGTCACGGTGCCACATGCTCTCTCTGCCCCCTCTCCAGTCTGCAGGGGAACCGGTGCCAGCAGAGTTGCGCGGCTGGATTCTACCATGACAAGCAGGAAGGCGCGTGCAAGCCCTGTCACAAGGCCTGTGCCACCTGTGCAGGTATGAGCGAGGGCCAAAGGTCATGAACTTTATGTAGATTTAAAATGTCAGTGGGAGACTTGATATTGAGCTCTGTTTTGCTGTTCTTTGTTCTAATACGTGTTAATTTCAGGTGCAGGTGTGAAAGCGTGCGACCGCTGTGCACAGGGCTTCCTGATGGAGGAGTGGAGGTGTGTGCCCTCCTGCAGCGCTGGCTTTCACGCCACCGAGCAGAGCCCAGAGGTATCTGACGGGCACAGGACGTGTAGGAGGTGAGCTCACCGGTGTGTGTTCAGGTGTGGGTGGTTTGTTTATCTGCTGACGGCAGGCTGCGTTCTGGTGTTTGCCTTCAGTACGTGACTGTGTTCATTCTGGTTTCCACGCTCATGTTTCTCTCTCTCTCTCTCTCACTGTGAGTTATTTGTGGTCAGTTTGTGTTTGTGCGCTCAGTCTGCGTGCCCTCCTCCTCAGGTGTGACGCCAGCTGTCTCACCTGTGTGGGGCCGAGCCGGGGGAACTGCAGCAGCTGTTCCAGCGGTCACAGCCTGCAGGAGGGAGTGTGTGTTGTTAACACTGAGTGCACAGACGGTCAGTCAACCATCCTCCTCCTTACTTACATGTCAGCTCACTGATCCCAGAGACGTGTCATTCATTATTAACACGTTCACTTTGAGCTGCTGTAGGTATTTTCCTGAGATGATATAAACACGACATCTGTTCGTGTTTAACAAGAGCGTGAGGGCAGTTTCATGTATATATTTAGTGTGTGATATGTATTATTATCTTGATTCTGAGTCATCTTTGGCACTCAACACTTAGCCCACCTCTCCGCCTCAGAGGAGTGTTTATTTCTCAGTCAGCTTCGTGTTCTTGCTGCGTGTCTAACAGGAGAGTACCAGGATGATAACGGGGAGTGCCACGCCTGCGATGCGACGTGTCTGAAGTGCACGGGGCCACAGAAAGACGACTGCATCAGCTGTGTTTCTTCACGGTGAGATGCTTCTAACCTTTTAGATACAAGGTCGTAGGGGAAGTAAATACATCATCTTAACATCTCTGAGTGAAAAGTGGCCTCACAGAGTGGTTTAAAAATACAGATAATGAAAGGTCGCAGCATTGACCTCCAACACTGAGGGGTTTGATATGAATTTGAAAACTGTTCACTACTTTATGTACACAGCTGATCTAAATCTTAGTTGAAAAATAACACAAATTTACATTCACTCTTGTTAAGCTGCATTATGAAATAACTCTGCATCATGTATGAATATTATAAATTTTAGCTTCATTTTGTTATAATCTGAAGCAGTTTGTAATAAAACTCTTGAACACAATATGTAACAAATTTTCCCACATTATATAATAAGTTGTTACATCGTGTCAGCTATTACAGGATGCAGTTGTTGCACTTTTTCATCAAAAAAATGTGAAAATTTGTTAAATTATAAAATAAATCATCAGAATAAAAAATAAATAAATAAAAAACATCATACCTTCAAAACAACTTTGACTTTAGGCTTTGACCAATGAATCAGCCTTCTTGTTTTTGAATTGAATTTTATGTACAAGTAATGCTGGTATGCTTAAAGTCAATGTGGGTCTGAAAGTGTGATGTTTTCTTCGAATTAAGACATCAATTTTGGTGGTTTGTTACATACTGCACAAAATTCTTGCATTTTCTTGATTTACAAAGTGCAACATCCACATTTTGTAATGACTTACATATATGTAAGAACTTATTAAATAGTGCAGCAAAACTTATTACATATTGTGTTCAATAACTTTGTTACAAAATGTGTCAGATTATTAAAAAATGTGGCGTTATTACAAAATGAAGCGGAAATTTATGACATTATTACATAACGCTGTGTTCCTCTATAATGCAGCACAACAAATCTCAAAAAGGTTTTTATTAGAGTTTCAAAATTACAAAATGCAAAAATAAGAAATGGGAGTGAGACAAAAAAATTGAGAAAGCTTTATTTAATGACCGCAAGTAGAAAAACATGGAAACACCTTAAAAAGAAATAGACGTTTGAAAAAGGACTCATAATGTGTATCATGGTCTGTTCGTTCATGCTTGATTTGAGTGTTTCCAGGAGGTTAGTGTGAATGTTGCTCCAAGTGGTGAAGATGCTTCATGTTTGGCATCCACTGCCTGGAACTGACACTATTTTTTGCAAACTTCCCTCTCCATCCATCCCATAATGTTCTCACTGTGATTGAGATCAGGGGAACAGGCAGGATGCTCCAAAAGAGTGAGATTATTCCTCTGGAAGAGGAAGAAGAGGAAGTTCTCTGTCAGGCAGTTATTGTGAATTGCAGCGTTGTCCTGTTTAAAAACCCAGTCATTAGCACAGAGCAGGGCCCTCAGTCATGAAGGACGCCCCCTGCAACATCTCCACATAGCCAGCTGCTGTTTGACGCCCCTGCACAACCCAAACTCAACTTGTGCAACCTTTAGCACTCAAAATGAACAGACATTCTATCTTAAACATAAATTCTAGAAACACACTGACCAAAACCTATGACTGTGAAACTTTTCTGGAGCTGGAACTGGAACTGTGTACATTACAAGCCCGGCAATGTAGTTGATATTTGTTTTGTGTAATTACTACATTGAGTGTCGAACACCTGACACTTTTCATCATCAGTGGTTGCCATCTTGGCTGCATAGGGGAAGGGGCGGGAACAGATCTGGCAATGATGACAGTTGCAATCAATGAACAAAACACCTCTGGATGGATGTGAAAATCACTCCCAGTAAGTGTGAAGCAGCAGCGTTTGATTGAGACAACACTACGATGTAAAATTTGCACACTGTCGTAGAAAGGACATTGTGTACACTGCGTATTTTATGGACAAGTGTGATAATGGAAGAATCCAATTTGACACACAGCGCAACTCTATACTCTTCGTATTTCTAGCATTAAAGTGTTGCGTGATGTCTGCTGCAACTGCTCTAAACAATTCACACTAAAAACACTTAGTATGTCAAAAAATGTTATTTTTCAAAATTCATGAATGAAAAGGTTAAAGGTGCAAAACAAAATGCTCATCTGACATAATTTCAGACATAGATACCAAAACTAGAGTTGACACGTGAAGTTTTGAACTGTCTATACACACAGTACAGTATGCATGTATAGACAGTATAGGGATTCTTTAGAAGCACAGATTGCTTCCTCCTCCTCCTCCTCCTCCTCTTCCCCCCTGTGTCATCACGCTCAGCTTCGTCTGTTTAACTCCGCCATATGCTCCACGCTAGGATGTAAATCAGTTCCTCTCATTAGCATAAAGATCTTCATATCTGTTGATTTTACCCCTGAAGAAAGTCTCTGTGATGTTGTCGTCGGCTGCAGGGCTCTAGATGAAGGTCGCTGCCTGCTGGAGTGTGCGAAGGGCAAATACCTGTCAGGGGGCCGCTGTCACCTGTGTGACCACACCTGTGCTGCCTGTGTAGAGGCGGGGCCGTCTAACTGTACCAGCTGTGACACAGGTGAGGACGCCATGAGTGGATTAAGCTGTGTGTGTGTGTGTGTTTGTGTTTGTGTGTCTTTTTTTCACCAGCTCTGAGTCTTGATCCTAAATTTAATGCAAATTTAAAAATGGATTAATGAAGAACTCACTGATGTCTCTTGTGAATACAGAAGGAAGTGAGCTTCTCCCATCTTCTAGGGAACCCAAACAGGTTTCAAAACCACTTATGACCTTAAATATAAAAATGTTTATTTCAATCACTAAACTGTTCAGAGAATTAGTAAATCCCTCCAAACAGTAACAGGGCCGTAGGGACTCATTAAGAGCTTTGAGAGGACAAAGTTCTCAGCCACAAATGTGATATTTTAAGATTTTTGGTGGAATGAGGAGAAGAGAGTATAAAGTTAGTAAAAGAGTAATGGCTTCAGTTTTCTTTTTAGTTCTTCTGGATTTCCTCAGGATTTTTTATAGATACATTGGTAACACTTTATTTGAAGGGGTATGCATAAGACTGACATGACACTGTCATAAACATGACACAACATCTGCCATTGAGTTGAAGAATGATTCATGCATGTTAATGAATGATGTCATTAAGTGTCATTCGGTCAATTATACCACCTTTAATGCAAAGTCGACATTGTCTGGGGATATTTTTGTCATGACAACTTGACATTTACAAAGACAACATAACTCGCCACTATTTTGCCAACAATGTTCAGTTGTCATGACAAAAGCATCCGCAAACAATGTCAACTTTACATTAAGGATTACATAATTAACTGGGTGACACTTAATGACATCATTCATTAACATGCATGAAGCCTTCTTCAACTTCATGACAGACGTCATGTCATGTTTATGACAGTGTCATGTCAGTCTTATGCATACCCCTTCAAGTAAAGTATTACCAATATATTTATGTATGATTTGGTCGACAGGTCATGATAGCTAACCTTGCAGAGCAGATGGAGCTGCCTGATTCATTTTCTGAAATCCTGACAACCCATTTTGCTAAGATCGAATCACAACAGATTTCACCTAGCAGAGATATTGTTGACCCAATCGGAGAAGAGAGGCGGGAGCTGCCGACGCGACATCAGCGGGAAGCGTATGAATGTTTGGAACCAATGGCAAAGTGTGAAGCTGTCTCCATGGATGTGGCAATATCTGTGATTTTATCAGAAATAGACTCAATTTCCTCTTCCAAAGAAGAACAGAGAACGTCACTTAATATGGTTACATGATGTGTGAACTGTCTGTCCCCGGGGTGTCAGGTTACACGTTTCCTACGTCACTGTGGTTTGATGTGGATTGATCTGTGATGAAAACGTCAGGCAGAATAGTCATCCAATCACCAGCTGCTGTATTTATCATAAGGTCCTGCCTCTGAAAACACGCACTAGTGCCCTTTACCCAGATGGGATAGAGAAATATTTCCATGGCAGATATATGAAACAGTCTGTCTGGTGTGTCAGGTTACATGAAAGCAGGACGACAATAAAAAAGTGAGCTCAGAGGGAACTGAAATGATGGGACTTCATATCTTCTTTACAGGACCAATGTCTTGATTTCATTTAAGGGCCCAGAGTTTGACATTTCTAACATCATTTCTTTCTTTTTTGTCTGTAGTTTTCAGTTTTTTTAGTCTATATTCAAAGAACACAGGTCAGTGGACAGAGCAGGAAACAGAGAATGAAAAGTGGAAACCTGGCCTGCTCGGCCACACCCGCCCCCTTAAAGGGAAAAACTTTGTGATTTTGTCTGAACTCGTGTCCCTGTGCTTGAAGTTCAATTTGCCGAATACATTGTTTGGTATTTTTCTTCTCCAAACATCGAGTCTTTAACTTTTACCCTGTTCCTTCTTTGAACTTGGATCATAAAGTATCTGAAGTGTTCAGCAGACTCCACTTTAAACAGGTGTAGAAAAACAAAATAATCTCTTGGTGGAAACAGTTTAAGTGAAGGTTCAGCTAAAGTTCAGCCTCACTCATCTCACACCCTGGTGTGTTTCTTTCTCCTCCAGATAAGTTTGGATTGGAGCGTTACTTGTATAAAGGTCAGTGTGTGGACGCCTGTCCACAGGCCTTCTATCACACCGATGAAAGAAGCTGTGAGCCCTGTTCGGACCACTGCCGCCTCTGCACCAGCCCCACCCGCTGCCTCAAGTGTAACTCCTCCTACTACGTCTCTGATGGAGTGTGTGCCAGGCTGGAGTGTGGAGAAGGTAAACAAGGTCACAGCTTTATTTATGAGCTTGTTTTCTTAAAGCTGAAAGCGAAGACGATGACCTTAAAGGAACGTCTTACCCTGTTTTTCTTCTTCTGTTCTTTGTCTCTTTGCCTTTTCTCTCAGGTGAGGTGGAGGATCCAGATTACGATGACTGCATGGCCTGTGAGGAGGGCTGCAGGAAATGTGTTTTGTGTAAGTTATGTGTGTGTAAATGAACACTTCCCCCTATAGACTGAGCTCTCATCCCACGCCCTGTCCCAATCTCCACCCTCTAGACTCATGAATTCCTCACATTGTCAGTATGTTCCTGCTCTGATGTGGACTTAGTGTAGCCAGATGACACTTTCCATCAATAATGTCTTGATTTTATGACAAAAAAGCTTCTCTTATTAGATTTAATCACATTTTCTCACATTGCAAGTCATAGTCCATCAAGTCTTAATCACTAAGTTAATAAAGCAAGAAATCACAATGACAAAGAAATACAGAAAGTTTTAACCATGAGATTACAAGAAACAGTTTACCACCCAATTCATTGGCTGCCCTTGATGTCTATAGACATCAATTCGATAACAACAATAGACTGCCATTGGAGTCGATAGACATCAGTTATGTTTTTCACCAGTGTGGTCAGGGGGACTGTCTGGCAGAGCTTGTCCATTGGCTCAGGTTTGTAAACTTGTGTACTAATGAGCTGACCCCTGTAGGTGGCAGCGCTTCTCTCCTTGGATGAGAGATCAGTAAAGATTATGAGAAGAGATGACCGAGAGACAACGGCAGATGTTACCAGTGGTTGCTAGTTGTAAAAATCCAGGCAGCTCACACTCAAACAGAGTATGTGTCATGATTGTGAGAGAAGACAACACAGATCCGAGAGAGGATAAAAGGATGGAGCTTCAGAGATGAGGGCTATGAAGTAATCAAAGATGGTTTCTCTGTTTATTGCTCAAAAACAGGCGATTTCAGTGAAACTAGTCCATATTCTACAGGCAATTATTAAAGAATGGAATAAAGTAGAAATAAACTTTTTTTTCCTAATGAAGGAAGAGAGTCTACCCTTTCTTTTGGTAGTTTCAGTGTTTACAAAGTCACAGAACATAATATTACTCGGTTCTTGAAAGACTGGTCTGAATGCTCTGAAAACAACTTGCAGCCAATGAGTTAAAGTACTTTTTGATCACAGGAACTATGGACTAAATTTGGTACTTTTCTGAGGTCCAGGAACCATAGGAGCATTCCAGCTGAATGATTCTGATTGGTGGAGCAGCCATAGGGTTTTTGTTTCCCCCCTACCTCTGTCAACAACAAGATCACACACCCAACTGTGATTGATTTGGTGGAATAACTCCTTCTTTGAGCCTAATAGTGTGAATGTGTCTCTGTCAGCTCCTGGTGTTCCAGTTTAAAGAGTGACCCTGTAAACTGGAGACCTTCAGCTGAACTTTTCAGTGTATATCCAGTTTACTGCATCTGTTTAAACATGAAGGAGCCCTCAGGAATACATCCTGGTTAAGTTTTTGATTCAGATGTCCAAATAATCTCATCAGACTAGTATCTATAATAGAGTTGCCACTTGAGTCAAAACTATGCCTCGCATGCTTTATGTTGAGCATTTGGGCTTTTTAAATCAGATCTGCCACTTGTGCTTGTCTACTTCGTAGTTTCGATGGATCTATTGCTTTGGTCTTACTGCCCTCTTCTGGTGTGGTGATGTAATGCAACTACTTTTATTTTTTCTCCATACGTCACCCGGCCTGAATCTTATTACCATTATAGGACCTCAGAACTTGGTGGACAGTCAGTCAGTCATCGAGCCACAGGGACCATTTAGTTCCTGTAACTCCTAATCCAAAAAACCTTTTACAGAATGTTGTCTTCGAGCACCGTAGGAGTTACATTTACAAGTCAAATTTTAGCAATGCATTAGCTTTGATATTCTCTTTTGTAGTTCACTGAAATGTCAGAACGCTGTTATTTAAACAGAAATAGTTGGTGAAGGTGAGTTTTCTTCTTATTTTTCAGCTGCACATCTTGCTGCTGAAAGACCGTCCGGTTTTTACAATGTCATGATTGCGCGTTTCATTTTTATACCATTTCAAACCTGACAGACTCAAACATTTACCCACTACACGTCTGACACACTGCACTTCTGATGCCATTAAAGTCAGAGAGAGTTTGGAGCTCTCTCAGAGTGGAGCTTGGGATTGGGCTCCAGAGTGTTTGGGTCCATGTTGAGCTGCCTGAGAGTTTCTGTTTAACAGGAGAGCTGAGCTTTTTGTCTGCTTCCCACAGATAACCCCAGGCACTGCTTGTCCTGCACTGAGGGCTTTTACAAGTAAGGCTGTGTGCCACGCTGTCGCCATGTGTGATCTCACCTCCTTTCCTTTCACTTTCAGTGCTATGCCAAGAAGAAAAGGGCTTTCTTTTTTTTTGCTGTGAGAGTGGATTTTGTGTCAGAGAAAGAAAAGAGAGCTCAGGTACAGACTGCTGCCTATTTTATCAGCTTTCAGGATAGCTGCTACAAAAACTGCCCAGCCAAGACGTACAGCGTGGAAGAGGAGATGATCTGCGTTCCGTGCGATGAAAACTGTGTGAGCTGCGATGAGCACGAGTGCTACTGGTGTGAGACTGACCTTTTCTTATCAGGTAAAGAATACCACACCTGGTCAAGACACAGAGGCACAAATATCATTCACAGCAGGAGGAAAAGTTTTAGGATTTAGTAACCAGGTGTCACAAAAAAGTGGCACAAATGTGTGACATGTAAACATTTTCTGCTTTTTATTATATTGTTTGAAATCAAATTCACCCCCACACTTTGACCCCACTGACTCGAGAGCACATTAAGAAGAGAAACTAAGCTTAACTATCCATCTCATTGAGCCAGGGGCAGATCCAGAAAAATATTTGTGGGGGGGCACGAGAGGGGCAGTCAAGAGTTAAGTGGTGGCAATATGGCAGAAGTCTATGTGCTGGATTAATTAAATATTGAGATGACCAGATTCTGAAAACCTTAAAAGAGAACCCTCTACCAAAGATGATAAAGTAGCTTCATAACCCAACATTTATTAAAGCACTTCAACACTTCTCTGTTTGAAGTGAGAAACTTATCTCATAACACCATAAATAATGTATTGAAGCCAATATCTGCCGGTTAGAATATCGAAATGAAAAACAGGCTTTGCTGAGATTTCTCCTGTTTTTACACATATAAAGTAGAAAAATTGAGATAAAAAGACAAAATTTCAACTTTTGCCACATAGTTTTGACTATTTATCTGAAAATTTTGACTTTCTATCTCAGAATATTGACTTTGATATTCCAAAATTTTTGACTTATATCCCAAGGTTTTAGCTTTTAAACTCAAAATTTGAATTTTTTGTCATGTCATCTCATTTACTGCAGTTGGTAATTCATAGATGTGTCTAATGAGGTTTAGCCTTTCTTTGAATTAGATTATAATAACTGAGGCGGCAACAGGGGTGGCAGGGCTTTGTTTTAGGGGGGCAACTGCCACCCTATGCCCCCCCAGTAGAGCCGCACCTTGATGTTAACAAATAGAGAATTCATATGGTGCTTGATGATAAAGCATGTATTAATACATATTGATGCCAACACTGCACACTGATGCACACTCCCATTCAATTTTTTAACTTTTAACAGGCTGAGAAACCTTCATTCAAAGTGTTTCTAGTCTGGTGTTACTTAGGGGGCTCTACACATTCAGAGGTGTGCATTGCTATCACTGGTATTCTGGGAACTCATGCAGTGATAAACAGTATGGGTTGTCTTAAATGCAACTATAAACAGCTTTAAAATGCACATTTTTCACATTTTTTTCTGCAATTGATTTATTGATATCAATGCACTACAGTCCAGCCCCAATAAGTGATTTAAATTCAAGGGGCTGTAAAAAAAATGTAAAAGTGTCATTGACCTATTGCTATTGACAGAGTATTTACATAGAGTATAGTAGTCCTGTTGATTCCACAAACTCTTCTATTTAAAGAAATAATGGTTGTGATAAGCCCTGAATCAGGCATAAAAACATAACTTTGGGTTGAATTTGCTTTACTTTTCAAACACTGGTCCTCTGAAGATGTTAATCAGACTGTAAACAGTCATTGAAAAGGAGTTTTGGCCAGAGGCTACTTCGACTATTTTTCCCATGAGCACTTCTTTGTCAGGCCTGTAGGTTTCAGGATTGCCACTCTGACACTTGACTGCAGACACTTTGGTTCAGAGCGTCTCTGTTTAACTCGTAGACTTGAACGTAGCCTGAAGCTGTTGGCCTTCAGCTGACACGAGGAGCTGGAGACTCCATTTTTCCTTCAGTCCCAGCTGGTTTGTTAAACTTTGGACAGCTCCCTCTGAAGCCATAAAATGTGCTCTCTAACCCTTTTCACTCCTGCTGCTGGACTCTGATAGACCTTTATGAGGACCTAAATGTGTGAAGTTGTTGGATTTCTCGTTTGGAGGAAGAAAATGAAGCCGCTGAGTGAGTTACACACAGCACTGATGTCTTCCTCCTTTCCAGAGGGGAGTTGTGTGTCCGTGTGCCCTGAAGGTTTTTATGGGGATGAAGACACCAACGACTGTGAGGAGTGTCACTCAGACTGTGTGACATGCAGCGGCCCTGAGGACACCGACTGTCTCTCCTGTGAGGAGGGGGA
The DNA here is from genome assembly GCA_008086565.1 of Thalassoma bifasciatum. Lineage (NCBI taxonomy): Eukaryota > Metazoa > Chordata > Actinopteri > Labriformes > Labridae > Thalassoma > Thalassoma bifasciatum. The sequence goes on from RPOG01000524.1 coordinate 244,270, forward strand.
GACTCTGGAAAACGGGGAGTGCGTGTCCGACCAAGTGGTCTGTCCCAGTAAGACCTTTCGGAGCGGTGAGGCTAATTCTTAAATATTCCACTAATCCATCTGTCGGGCCATAATGAATCAGGGATTTGGGCACTTTCACAGGGGCAGAGAAGAAACCTTGCAGGGTAATTGGTCTGTGTGCCTCCGTCCCTGAACCCTGTACCAACTAAAGAACTCCAAACAGACAGAAGTACTGCACACCGACCAGACACAGGCTTTGAAATAACTGATTGTATATACTGAACATTCAGTCCCCGCTAAGAATTAGTTTGACAGACCTTTAAGACAACACGGTAATTAGTGTGAGGAGAGACAACTTAATTATAGGAGCTGAAATAACTCAGAGAAAAGTACATAGGTTAACACAAAGGTTAGGAGGGAACACACAGAAGTTAAGTGAGTCTTAAACTTTGAATCTTTGAGTAAAGACTCAAACTTTACACAAATATTTATCCGTGTTCATACAGCCCCCAGCTTTCATCTTACAATGTATTTAGCCAGCACCATAATGAATCATGTTCTAAATAATGTGTAAATTTACATTTTCTGTCAAGGTCACTAACCAAACCAGAGGACATCTAGTAAGGTCTCACAAAACTACAATTGGACTGGTTTTACTTGTATGAAGTTAAAGCTCTGCATTCTGCAAAAGCTCAACAACTCCAAAAGCCAACGTCTGTAAATGAATTGATTTATCATGATGTGAAAATGGGAGAGTTGAAAAGACACATCAGAGGACAAAATATGAGATTAAAGTTCTGAGTTAGAGAAAATAAGACAAAAAGTGGTGCATATGAAAGACTAAATGGGTGTCAAAGGTCATATGGTCAAAATAGTCTGAATATTAAAAAGATCCTGATAAAATCCAAATCCTGATCCTGCCATAAAAAACATCCTGTCTTATTTTGCCCACATCGCCCCCTAATGGAGAACATTTTCCTTGGTCAAAAGCAGAGTTTGCTGATATTTACGTAGCACATAACACTGCGGGAAATTGACCACTTATCATCTGGGGCCTTCCTCCACTCACTCGGACAAACAGTGAACATTCAGTGACATGAGCAATGGCAGGTGCCACAGGAGGAGACATTTGGCAGCAGGCCATTGATGAATTTTTAGGACAGTAAGATCACATATCATCTAGAAGTCACCAAAAAGGTCTGAACTACACATTGAAGGGATAAATTAATCATCTTATTGTGGAGGAGGTCAATAAAAAGCTTCAGTTACGAGTCAAAGTTTACAGGTCATAGCGCAAACATGATAAACTGCGTCTCGTTTCCATCACCATCACCACTGATGGTCAGATTTATAGCTCAGTTTGGCCAGTGTGTTTGTGCTCTATTAATTTGGATTTATTAGTCCTTGTCCAACACATGTTCCCGAGACATAGATGTGAGATGATTTTTGTTGTTCCTGAAACTCAAATTTCTCAAAAAAAAAAAAAAACCTCTCACAAAACCAAATGAAACTGGCTTTCTATAATGCATTTCAGTGGCTGGAATAGCTGTCAAGTCACCTGTATGACCGGGGAACAAGCGTAACGTACCCCTCTTTCCTGCTGTCCTCCCATATCAATGCTCTCTCGTAAATCCCTTGTATAAGTAATAATAAAAAACATAAAGATATGACCAGAAACTACTTAGGATTCATAGGGTTACAGAAACAGCCATAAGTACAGTGTAGAATACCTGTTGAGGCTTGGCGGGTGGTTATTGATCTCCTGGTTTATCAAAGTCAAATGTTGACAAGTGTGTTCAATAGATGTCCTGGCACAGAATGTCCAGTTGTATAGGAATTGCTTTTTGCACTGTGATTTGAGGGTAGGGCTTAGTCATAGGTCAATTTAGGGACAGGTAAGATTTGATTTTGTAAGTCTGTAATAATGGCACAAGAACGTTTGATCACACTTAGTGACTGATTTTTATAGAAATCACTGAGCAAAATGGTTAACAAACAGAGAATTCATGTCATTTTAAGTTTTTTTAGCTTGAATATGTAACTCCCAAACTGTATGAATGTATTGTCTCATTAGATTTCATATGACACACCTATTGTCACCTGAAATATCAAGAAAAATGTCTGGTATCAATATATTAAAAGGTAAATATGAGGCCTGAATTAAGTCGAAAAGTTACTTGGCGAGTTTCTTGTATTAAGACTTTATTCTTATTTCAAAAGTCAAATATGTGTTCGTGGCTCTGTGGTGTTCACTGTTGTTGTTTGTCTCGTCTGCAGATGATGGAGAGTGTGAAGACTGCCACCCATCCTGTGAGTCCTGCTCCGGAGAGGAGAGGAACCAGTGCACAAAATGTCCTAAAGGTCAGTCAGACTTTTGGACAGGGTGTTTATCTTCTGACAGACCTTCAGACCTTCAACATCACTTTGATATTTCCTCAGTTAAACCGCAGCACATCCAGCTCCCACAGCAGAGTCGATGTTTACTCTCTCTTCCTTCTCCAGGGCGCTTTTTGACCACACAGCAAACATGTGTATCAAAGTGTCCGGGAGGTTTCTTCGCCGGTCGGCTGAGCGGCGTGTGCGAGGCGTGCCCCGCGGGCTGTTTGCAGTGTGTGGACGCTCAGAGCTGCAGCCGCTGTCTGAGCACTAGGAAGACTCAGCTGTACCTGCAGGACGGGCAGTGTGTTCAGGAGTGTGAAGGGTCAGGAGTCAATCTTCTCAAGCTTTAACTCACTTCTGATCTTTTTTTTTAAACATACTCATCCACAAGAAACTGGCTTTTTCTCAGTTTGGGAGCGGGTGGAAATAAAACCCTGCTGCAAAAACATGTGGCGATCACATCTTTTAATTGGCTGCCTGTTTTGGGGTTTTTTTTGGCATGACCTTCAACCAGATTGAATATTTAAAAAAGAAAAACAGGAAAACAGCATTGAGATGTATTTGCTGACCATGATCTTGACATTTTCTGCTCAGTGTTTATGTGCCATTAAATCATGCCATCATTGAAAGTGACAGAATAGCTTGTCCTTGCAGAAGAGATCCTTGATGCTCCATTAGAGATGTGATGACCATTGTACAGTTTGGCCATGAGGGCATTATTTTCAGCTACAGAGAGGCTGTTTGATACTGAAGAACAGCGTGATTGTCTGGATAAATTATTGGGTGAAGCATAGAGCAGAGCAAAATGCCAGGCCTCTTGTTTACCCCTGCAGCGCTGCACAGAGTCACGAGAGCAAACTGGATTTCTTTTTTTCCAAAGCAGAGAAAAAGAACTGGTCAAAGTTAATACATGTTACAGAAAAAACAAATCCCTTAATGTAAAGATGCCAAATTAGGGCCAATCAGGTCTGAATGTTGCAGTAGGGATGGGGAAGTTAATTCACACGTTTCTGTTCCTGCTTGTGTCCGTCTCTCAGGGGTTTTCCGTCAGGTCAGGTGTGTCGGAGCTGTGCTGCAGGCTGCGCGTCCTGTGAGAAGAACGCCACCCACTGCCTCAGCTGTGAAGAGCCTCTGCTTCTCCACAAGCACCAGTGTGTCGAGGAGTGTCCTGCAGGGCACACAGAGCGGGACGGAGGGTGTCATCACTGCCCCGCGGCCTGTGAGGAGTGCAACCCACTCGGGCAGTGCACAGGTACTGAGAGAAACTCGGACATAGTCTGGTATCAGATGATATACAGTCATGGGCGAAAGTATTGGCGCTAGAGATGCACCGAAATGAAATTCCTCGGCCAAAACCGAAAACCGAATTTGAAGAAACCAAGGCTGAAATAAACCATTTTGCCAATCACTGGAACTATTTCAAAGTTCATAGCAGGACTTGAGTGAAACTCATTTAATCCTGGAGTTTCAGGCATCAGACAGGCTCATTTTAGATCATGACACAAGTTACGTGCCTCATCAGCATCAAACTGTTATTAAAATCATCCTTATGTTATAACTCCAAACAATTCAGAAACTTGGATGGTGGTTGTGTTTTCTGATTGGCTGTTGTGATTAGCACTTCAGGGCCACCGTACGCCTTCATCCTCTCGTTTCTTTTTCATCCTGTCTCAGTGAAAAAAGTTATTTTGTCACATGGCGTCAGAGTAGAATGTTTCTCTTCTCTCTCTGATTCTCGCCCTTGCTCTTCTTACTGTCCATGTTCAAGTGTTTGTACCTGCACGTGATCCTCTGACAAATACCGCTGCGCGTGCATGGATGTGTTGGTAACAGGCGGCAAAGTATGTGGAAAAAGAAAAGGTGACAGGGCAGCTTTCATTTAACAAACTATATGGCCATATGTTATTAATCTTATTAACATGACGGGATGTAATATCTGTCTCTTCAGATGCACGTTTCTGTTTCTCGTCTCTCACTATCGCACGTTCTGCTCAGACACACAGGAACTCAAAAGCGCACACACAGACCCACACACACAGACGAGCACGCTTCGCACAGAGGACATAAAGTTGGGACATCCACCCGAAGAAACGCAGAAAATCGTTTTTTAAGCACTCCCAGGGCACATCACCAAGGCGCCCATCCTCTCATCCCTGTCTGCATGATGGCTGCAGCTTTTACTTGCGTGATCATAACTTTCTTTTTTTGGCGTTTTTCGGTGGTGAAAGTATTTCGGCCGAAAATGCGCTTTTGAGCCATTTTCGCTGAATATTTTTAGCGGCCGAAATTTTGGTGCATCCCTAATTGGCACCCCAAATTTTTCCAGAAAATACTCCACTTCTCCCAGAAGTTGTTGCAATAACAAATGTTTTTGGTTTGAATGTGTTTATTTCCTTTATGTGCATTGGAAAAACACAAAAAACGGCAGAAAAACGCTAAAATGTACAACATTTTACACAAAACCCAACAATTGGGTCGGACAAAATTGTTGGCACCGTTTTAGAATTTTGGGTAAATCATTTAATTTCAAGCAGGTGATATTAGTTTAAACTCAGCTGTAGCAAGTAACAGGTGCTGGTAATATAGAAATCACACCTGACGCCAGTTAGAATGTTTAAAAGTTGACTCAACCTTTGGATTATGAGCCTTTGTGTGTCACACCAGCGGTACCAACCATTTAGTGTTTTGTGTTTTTCCAATGCACACCAAGGAAATAAACTGTAAATTGATAATAACACAACATGCCTGCTACATTTCGTAGACAGAGATGATTTCATGGGTTGCATCTTGTCTCTAAGTTGAGGTGAAATCTGTAGGTGAGATCCCAGCCTGAATTTTAATGTGTTCACTCTTTCACATTCAGATGTGTTAGTATTAGCTTGGTCTCATATCTATGTTCCTACAGTTTCACCCTTTTTTCACCCCGAGTCCTGAGCCCACATTCACAAGATGACATTATTTTTCACGACTGAACTTGTAAGAGGTTTTGTCCCATAAAAAAGCCTACTTCTGTTTTTGTTTCCCTTTTATAAATCTTCACTTGGCGACAACCTAAATTAAATTTAGATCCAGTTTCTGCAGGACCGTATAGAAATGTCTGAGGCAGTTTGTAGTTTCCTGTGAATCGTTTTTATCTAAGGTGTTGTTTCACTTTAATCTCCAGGACTCGACTGTTTATTTCATTCTCTCCTCAGTTTGTGAGGAGTATCACTTCCTCCACGAGGGCCTGTGCGTGCTCGACTGTCCGGAGAGGTTCTTTGAGGACAAAGAGCAGAGGGAGTGTTTACGTTGCCACCCTGACTGCGCTTTGTGTGACGGACCCAACGACAACGACTGTGACGAGTGTACGGACCCGGAGTTCACTCTGCACAGTGGAGCGTGTCTGCCCACCTGCCCCCCACACACCTACAGAGACGCTGTAACGGGAGAATGTCACGGTAAAATAACACTTCCATCTCTTAATCTGCCTAAAACAACTCAAGCCCCCAAACCTTACTGTGTTTTTATTATTTGATTTATTTTTGATTCCATCTGCAGAATTGATGCTTCTCAGTGTGACAAAGTTAAAGATGCCCCTGAAACTTTGTGTTCCCCTGTCTCATGCAACACTTTGTCCTGTAAAATGCCCTTGATGCATTTCCTCAATTATACTCCTCTCCTTTGCCTGAGCGTGTCTCCTGACTTTGGCTCTGCAAAAATAGAAACGCTTTTCAGATGCTTAACAGGCAGCTGTCAAACCTTAAAAAAAACAGAGCAGCGATGCCAAAGATGCTTCCCTGGAGAAAAACACTCCGCTCCAGTTTTTGCTTTTCAAAAAACACAAAGGATGCCGTGTTTCTCCGAGGAAGATGTTGTAGGCGATGCCCACTTTTGTTGCTACATACAGTAGCTGCCAGCAGCCAGACGGTTATAAAGGAGCTACAGTGGTGTACTGCAAAATGGACAGAGGGGATTTCTGTTTGTGTTTTTCCTCCTCTGAGCTGGACTCAGGCTGCAGAAATGTTTTCACATCACTTCAGGAGAACAAAAGGTTGAACTATCAGGGAAACTGTTGCTCCACAGAGAAAATAATGAATTATTTACACATTTCTTTACAGCAGCTGTTACGGTACAATTCCAGCCCTTATATCTATCTACACCATGCATCCTGTCCCTCTGCAGCTTTCACTATCAAATAGAGGCAAAAATATATTTAAAAGAAAAGAATGGCCTCTATTAAGCAACCCAGGGTGACAGGCCAAAATATACCTTCACCCAAATTATACTCTGGGAATAAAGTAGACTGGTCCAGATTATACCCTTGAGCAAATGTGTTAAGTGTTTAAGAAGCATTTGACTTAAAGGAAGAATAATCACTTTGAATACCAGCTGTAATTTAAAGATATGTTTCACTGTTCCATTTCATTACAAAACTAAAAAAAAGAACGATCTGTTTTTTTTTTTGCTGTGCTCTTTGTCTCAGAGTCATGCAGAAACTTCTGTTGAAATTTTTTAACCTTGTGGTGCATAGTGGTCACTACAGTGGACACCTAGTTAAGTTGTTTATGCCTAAATTCAATGGTTCATTTGGTGGGAATTTATATTAGCCTGTGTCAAGATATTTTTATTCTTCTTCGGGCCTGAAAAAATGTTTTCAACTTTTTTTTCCAAACATATTTTTTTTTAAGTTATAGACAAACATTTGAGGGTGAAAAGGCTAATAAACTATAAATTATTCAGTGTTACAATGATAAAAGAGAGTTGAAATGTTTTGCAAAGCGTAAAAAAAAAATATTCATGAGATTACCAAAAAAAAAGGAGAAAAGAAAAGAGGTTAAAAAAAAAAGATGTCATATTTACATTAAGTTCACACTGTTTTATGTTGAATGCTTTGTTACAAATATTTGGAAAAAAAGGAAAACTTTTTTTCATGCCCTAAGACAAATAAAAACACACAAGGGAAAAATCCTGATACTGACTTTCATAAGTCATGCATCAGAGGGTTAAACCAAAAGGATCTTCTTTTTGGCACTTTTAGATGAACTCCTATCTCTGTTCTCGGTTTCTCCCTCTCACCAATCCACTCCAGCCCTGTGACCATCCAATCTGTGTGTTTGCTCACGGGTTTCCTGAAATACCTGAGTGAAATTACTGTAATAACCACATATTGATTGAAAGAGCAACGTCTCAGCTTTCAGAAACCGTAAGAATTTTTTTGCTCATGCGAACTGTTTAGAAAGAAAGGGCATTCAAAAGCAAATGTTTCAGTGTCAACACATCCGTCGTTAAAAGGTTATCATTTTTGAGATGTGTGTTTGAAGCAAAATTAGACAAAGAGCAAAGATGGAAAGATTTTGTGTTTAACTCCCCTGTATTGTTCTACTTTCTACTTCCAGACTGTGACGCCTCGTGTCTCACCTGCTACGGCCCCCACTCCAGCTCCTGCACCAGCTGCACAGAGGACCACAGGCTGGAAGGTCACGGCCACTGTGTTCCCTTAGCCAACGAGTGCTCATCTCGCCAGTACGCCGACCAGGAGGGGGGCTGCCATCCGTGTCACAAGTACTGCCACAGGTGCTCGGGTCCAGGCAAAGCCCACTGCCTGAGCTGCAACCACAAACATCTCCTGCTCAGTGAGTGCACTTCTCCGGCCTCAAGATATCTCTGAAGTCTCCGAACATCTGTGCCCTGTTTGTTTGTGTGGCTGTGTGATCAGCGTGTGTGTGTGTGTGTGTTTGTTCCTGCAGATGGCACCTGTGTGGACCTGTGCCCCACCGGCTACTACCAGGACGAGTCGGGCCAGAAATGCGAGCCTTGTCACGCTTCCTGTCAGAGCTGCGTGGGGGATAAGAGCCACGAGTGCCTCATCTGTAAAAGCCACCGATTCAGAGAGGGCAAAGAGTGTGTGGAGAGCTGCCAGCACAGGTAGTGTGACCTGCTCAGCACCCAGCTGTGCCGCTAATCCATCACATTAAAGGTGGTCACACAGTGTTTCCACTAATGAAAGATCTGCACAGTCCCGTAATGACAGTGTGGACACTAAACCGGCGTTTTCCTTAACGTATCTGGACAGGGTGCAATTTGGAGATCAAGCTCATTTAGCCTGAGATTTAAATAGCAATGCATGTGGCCTGTAAAATGCTCATTAGCCTGATTTTATGATAGTGAGCTGTGATTGGAGAGTTAAATTAATGTGCTGTTAAATTGTGTGCAGTAAATATTCAAAACAGGGGCACAGAGGCTCTTTGTTGTTTGATCTTAAACCTTTCATATTTCAGACACGTGTGAGCAGAAAGCATCAGGATGTGTGTCAGTGTCCTCGGCGCAGCTCGCAGGTGTTACGTTGTGAATGTTTTCCCTCTGTCATTGTAGTTTCTGTTGTTTATCGCTGCTCAAGAGGCTGCAGGGAAGAACCTCCTTTGAGGACAAACAAAACCCTCATCTGCTCTAATTGAATCTAATCCATCATAACTTTTCCACAGTCACTATGGAAACACAGGCTCAGGAATGTGCGAGAAGTGTGACCCGAGCTGCGGTGAGTGTATCGGGGGCGGGGAGGACAGCTGCCTGAGCTGCGCCCCGGGTCTCGTCTACTTGAGGAAAGAAGGCCGCTGCCTCTCCTCGTGCCCAGAGGGACACTTCCACGACGCCGCGCACAGGACCTGCGAGCACTGCCACGCCAGCTGCAGAGCGTGCTCAGGTAGAAGCGTCCACTCAGCACTAATTTAATATAGTGGAGATGAACACACACACACACACACACTATCACACACTGCGATGTAGGTGATGAGATATTGATGCTCTGTTTTCTCTGTGGACTGCAGATGTGAAAACGCTGAACTGCTCAGATGGTGCCGCATTAATCCTGTATATAGTCGAAGTTCATGCATTATATTATAGATCTATTTAAACAACTCTAAGATTCAGTAACCAGACGTTTAATTATGTCTGTCTCTAAATCCTTGGAGAAGATAAAAGTAACCTGTGTAACCTCTGGTGTTGAAGCCCAAAGTAGTGCAGATCCAGTGAGTTCACTAGAGGCTCCAAAAGCAAAAGATCCTCCTGTTGAAATCTCCATTAAAAGACTGAGAAATAAAAACTTGAACACAAATTTGGATTGTTAGGGCATGGCTAAGTTGACCGACTCAATGTAGTTTGCTCCTCTACGCCACCTTTCTTGTGGTTAGTGGTGTGTGATACTGCAAGATTCGGTATGGATCTGACACTGTGTAGATATAGGGTCAGTATCCCTGATATCAATACCCATATAGATACTTTTTACATGAAAAAAGCAGCTTGTCAAACTATTCAAAAATAACACACAACCACCAAAACTGATGTTTCTGTTCATGAATGAAAGTAAATAACACGTTTTTCAATCACAAAATAACCAAATGCTTTATTCTTTTCTGCTTTGTCGTCGCAAAGTACACTTGAATATCCCTGGATTGCAACATTTATTACCAGTATGTGCATACTGGCAGATTGACCATCACAGAGGCATGAAAAATATCGAGGAAATAAGCAATTCACTGATAAATTAGGGCAGCAATGGCAAAAAAAAAGCTTACGCTCGCTGTGTGTTCTGATACATTTGTGAAGCATTGTATAACATTTATATCGTTATGTAGATTCATATTTTCAGTTCTAGTGAAGTAATTCCTCCAGATCCATACAACTGGCTGAATATCTGTATTATATGACTTTCTTAATAATCTTTATTGAATCCGTTTTTTAAAGGTACAACAATGAAGACCACTTGCACCTTGAAAAATAACATGAACTTTAGTTTGAGAAAATTTGATCTTCCCTTCTTTGATTGTTGGCTGTATAATCGCTCTAGATACAACATCTTCTTTGCTTGCACTTCCTCATTCACATGCACACAGCAGCTTCCCACACACATGCACACAGCTGGTTTCTTACACTGACACACACTGACACACACGCATGCACACGCACACACACCTACTTACACTCCCATTCCTATTTCATTCTACCATGTGAATGTTTTTGTATTGTCATGTACCACCCTTTTGTATTGAATAAAACAGCTATGCAAGGATTAGACCAGCTAAAGAGAGTTTGACTGAGCTTTTGAATGGGCTCCTCACCCGCTCTTCCCTTGCAAGCATAAACAGTGATTCCAGTCTGAGCCTGAGTTCCTGAAATGTCCTGAATGTTTAGTTAAAAATGTCCAACCAGCGCCAGGTTCGAGTCCTGACCCCGACATTGATTCTACTGTATATTGTTGGTTTTGCTGAAAGGACTCTGTTGGTGACTTCTTTCTCTTAACCTGGGGTCTGGTTGTAGTTTGAGCATCCTTCTCCCTTTGTTTACTTTGCAGTTCAGAGTTCTCATTTTGGTGTGTCATTGGATGTTCACAGTTTGCAGTAGTTTGGTATCTAGCTGTGAAATAACATCAGATGAAGCTCTTCTGCCATCATGCTGCGAGCAGTGCAAGGCCGAATGAGTGAGAGCAGCAACACTCACAGTCAAGCTGGAAGGGGGGGGGTGGATGTTGCACTTGTGAACTGAGTGATAGGGATGCACAAAGCGCAGAGAGAAGGGAACTGAACTTCAATAACAATCTCAGCACGCAACGCAAGGATTGATCAATACTGATACCGATGTTGGTATCGACATATCGTTATTATGGTTCGATCACCCCACCACTACATGCATTGGGATACAAAAAAATGTCCTTGTGCTGCTTCTTGAAAAAATATTAATGTCTTAACACAAGCTGGCCAAGTTACCTGGAAACACAGACGCTGTGATTTGATGAGATAAGTGTGTGATGGTGTCACAGAGTAATGTTATGGAACTCCAAATTGTGTTCTTTCACAGAGTAATATGGGCTGCAAAATCCATCATTGTATTAAAGTAAGACTAATGCCTTGATGCTAGAAACTAAACTGGCACACATTTTATACACCATTGGTAGATGTATTGACTCTTTACAAGCAGTTCAAGCATTAATATTTTCTTTTCATATTTTGAAAGAACTAACTCATGTATCAGTGAAGTGTTTTAGCTGCTCTTTGAGGTATTTTATAGGAACGTGTAAAAACAGATTCTTTGCCTCTGATCCTGTACTTTTTCTTGTTTCTGCAGGAAAAGAATCTCACTCCTGCATCTCCTGCTTCCCTGGATTCCTGCTCTCTGACGGCATGTGCGAGTCCATGTGCGACATCGGCCAGTATCCTGTAATGAAGGTAAGCGAGTCATTTCTTAATTAAGTTTTAAGTTCACAAATTTGAACTTTTCATTAAAAGAAGGAGAAAACCCTCTCTCTCCTTGCTTCACCAAATAATTATGAACTAATGTTTTGGCCCCGGGTGTCATCTAATGCAATTCAGGCCGTCTTATTACTGCACCAAGAGAAAATTCAAACAGCAGAGGGAAAATTCTCCCTGTGTCATGATTTCAAAATAAATCTCTGGGCTCGTGCTGTGAGCGACGGACCGAGAGTGTCTGGCAGGTACAGGAGATGCATATTAATTTGTTGAGCTGAAAGGCAGAGCGTTGGTTCTCTTCAGTCCTTTAAGAGAAGAAACTTCCCTTTGAAGCTGTGGTGTAGACTTCATGCTTTAGCTGTTGTCCTCCCTCAGCAGAGTTCAGGCCATGACTGCGAGGAGTGTGACGCCTCTTGTCTGGAGTGTCGGGGTCCCGGCTCTGCAAACTGCACCCTGTGTCCTCCTCAGGCCATTCTGGAAGCTGGAGGGCGCTGTCTGCTGTGCTGCCGCCACGAAGGGGGGGAGGACGCTTCAGCGCGGACGCAGGACTGCTGCAACTGCACAGAGACCCGAGGTAAGCTCAAGATGCACACATACAGAGAGAGAGATAAAGAAAGACTGATAAAGAGGTGAATATTAGTTTATCAACACCTCTTCTTTCTATACAAGAATAAACTCTCCTTTAGCTGTTTTCTATTCTCAAAGTAAAAAAAATGGAAGCCCTGACTAATGAATCCTGTCAGTGTTTTTAAATAGACTTTCAGACTGTAGATTTATTGCGCAGTGTGTTAAATATCAGAGCATTCATTATTTACAAGCGCCCAAGGGTTTTTATAATTACACGTTCAAATAAACAAAACTCAAACACTTCTTTATCTTTAGTGGCAGCTATTTGAAGACACGTCGTAGTTTTTATATTATAAAGTCTCAATCCAGCAGAAACTCCAAGAATGAACCTTGTAAAGTTTTATCTTTTTTACTATAAATGCTTTTGAGGAATAGACTTCTCTATTTTGGTTCATTCTATCGGCAGAACTCACTGCAAGTCTCTCTGACTATAAATTCTGGTTTCAAATTACTTATAAAAGATTTATTCCTAGTCATGTCACGTGACTGTGGCTTAAAGTGACTGTGAGGAGAATCTGTATGAAGCAGATTCCAGCGACTTCCTTCAACCTGAGGACTCGCACATACTGCTGTGATGTATGTTTTAATGGATACAATGAGCCGAGGTTATGTACTTCACATCAGTAACATAGCGCTCTTGTTTTACACATGACAACAAGCAAAATTTGTTAGTTTGTAGCACAGTTTGGTAGCCGATGACTTTTGGTGTTACTCACAGCCTGGTGCTCTGAGACATGTCTGTAACCTGTTACGTTAGCGAATCCTGGTTATGTCCTACCAGTGCTCATCTACCAAGCATAGCAAACGTAACCTGGCTCTTTATTTTAGTGATAGACTCTCGTGTTTGAACAGGCTACTGCATGATAACAGCTACGTGTGAGTTGGAATGAACATTATCATAAGCAGCTTAAGCCGTGTTTTAGCCTTTAGCTTGTGCTCTATCACTCTCTTGCAGGAGTTAGCATTCACTTATATATATTTAGGCGCTTATAATCTCATATCAAGATCACTTGAAAAGTCCTCACAGTCCCTTTAAGTAAAAGGTAACCAAATAAATTGACTCAAAGTACACAACAAAATTTAAACCCTGCAGGGCAACATGCAAATCTTTATATATAACTACCTGGAGAAAAAGCTTCTTACAGTCTGAAAAGAAAAATTCAAGTCCACTCAGGTTTCTGATTGTTGATTTTGTGACTTCCATCTGTTTTCAGTGAGAGGATTAGGAGCAATGAAACTGCACAAATACATGCTTAGACCGTGCTTACAAACTTTTGAAGCAAAAATCTGGGATTCATCAGTTTATTCTTGCCTGAATTTATTCTTACTCTGCAAACAAAATAGAACCTCTTTCAACCATACATACACACAAATGATGATGACCATCTTTCTCAGAAACTGTTAACGCATACTCTGTCAACTGAATGCATGACATATTTTAACTACTTTCAGTAAAAGAAAAAACACCTTAAATAGAATTCAGTATAAAAACTGTGAATTGACAAATTTTATTAATTGATCATGACATTACTGCAGTTTCACCGTTTTTGTCCTTGAAATATTAAACCTCAAAATAAATGCTTAGTTTACAATCAAAAATATGACAATGTCCATATAAAATGTCAAATTTTCATCTAAATTTAGAATTATTCTGGTTCACTAATAAATACAAGTTAGTCCATTTTTTTCAGATATTGTTGTTGCTCAAGACCCAATGTTTCTATGAGGTCACACCAATGAAATTTTAAATTGAATTCTGACCTTGATTTTTTACCTTTCCTTTAATTAAGGGCGATGTAAAAATTTGACAGTGTACCAAAGAGAACTGACTTTTTTCAGGTGACACAAAAGTCAAAATCTATGGATCAGAACACCCAAATTATAGGAAGAGGGAAAAAAATACAAGTTTACTGGCCATTCCTTAAGAATAAAGTTTGTTTGGTTGTTCTTTTCCTCTCCCTTAGTTTTCTCCTCCTACCTCCTTTTAGTTTGAAATGAGAGGGAAAGACAGCGAGTACAATCTGGGTCTTTCTGTCTCAATGTACTCTGAGAGGCAAAACCCAGGAGGTAAAAAAAACAAAGGCTGAAAATGACTTTCTGTCGCCTGTTAAGCTCATTACTGTGAGAGCATTGTGGCGACTGAAGGTGACTCTGTTGAGCTTATTTATGTTTTTAATCGGCTCCTTTCTTCTCTGATCTGGATTTTAGGAGACAATGATTTACAGACTGGAGAGAAAAACTGAAACAAAGAGTGTAGAAGTTGATTTTGGGACAAGTTCAGGGTATTAAAAGGTGAAAAAGTCATGTAACTGAGAATTTAAGGAGGGTTGTTGTTATTCCACAGCATGTTTGTACATTTGGGAACTAATTCAAAGAGGGAGTACTGTGCTTTCCTAAGGGTTTATTCTGTCCCTCTGGTGCCCCCGTAGTAGCTTTACATGATTCATGGCTTAAAAAAACCCTCTATTTTCCTCTCACTGGTGTTTTTAGAAAACCCTTATTTTAGCCTCTATCTGTTTTAGCTGCTTTCTCTTTAAAGTTTAAGGCTCCTTATCCCACAAACCCCCTTCCTTTCTCCTGATTGGCCAGCCTTCTGGAGACTTGTCAGGGGTGAGGCCATGGGCAGACCTTGGTGTTTGAGGCCCACTCGTCCTCACATGTCATGAACCAGTTAGGAGATCCTTGTGTGATGACCTCATCATTTCAGCAAGTCACATGAAGAGCTTGTTTAGATTTTGTTGAGGTTGTGTGATGATCTCAAGAAGGGAAGAGCGGTAAAATGATAATTTCTATCACGATAGACACATGCTCAATATAAATAGAAAATATCTTTGAAAACAATGATCTGATCTGATCCAGAACCACACCTCTGCAACCCCTGGTACTTCTAAGAAGTTGCTTTTGGATCTTTTGTTGAAACATTCAAGAAGCCAGGATTCTTTTTTGCTCAGATTATTATTTATGCGATTGACACAAGTGCGTAAAACCTGCTGCTCTTCCAAAATAATACTATGATCATTTTTTGCTTTAGAAAATGAAATTCAGAGCAGTATTTCTCCAAACACCTCTATTCTATTGAAAAAAAAAACACTTTTGATGTCATGGATCATGAATCATGATTGTGAACATTAGCTGGGGGAGGGAGACGAACGCTGATGGGTGATCAGCATTAACTTAACCTGGAGAGATAAATGCTTGAGAAGTTTTATTCCACTGACTAAAGCCTCTGTTCGGCATAAATTCATCCCTTAATGAGCAAAGCAACATAACAAACCTGTAAAGAGGTGTGCGCTGACAAACAGGGGTGTGTCCAGACATTTTAGACTGGGGTGGCCCGACCCATTAATGCAGCAGTAGGCATGAATAATGTGAGCCCACACTCAATAAATAGAATTTATATTCACTTTTTATGTGTTAAAAATACTGGATTACAGGCTACAGCTTTAACAGTGAATGATAATAAATATTGTTTTTTTGGTCAATTTTTCCAAATCATGTAACATTTGTCAGAACAGATGAATAAATGTTGAATTTTCAAATATTTATTTATACCACAATCATTGTTGAGTAAATTATTGTATATTTGGTGAATGCTTAACATTGCCATAGTAATACTACTACAAATATCCACCCATTTTCTTAACCGTCTATCCTTCTATCCAGGGTTGCGGGTGGCTGCAGCCGTTCCCAGCTGGTCATTGGGCAAGAGGCAGGGTACACTCTGGATTGGTTGCCAGTCAATCGCAGGGCATACTACTACAAATAATAATTTCAAAATAAAATTATCGAAATTCATTTTTTTTCACCTTGTTAAGAAAAGTAATCAACAATTATCGATATTGACTGATATCAGCCATATGCCCCAGCCCTAATCTCAAGCTACTTTTATAACAGACCTTTTGAGCACATTACTCACAGATTCTGGGATATTTAGAGGTTTGAAAATCTGAACTTGTTTAGTCCGAACATTCATCTTTGCTATTTCATACTTACTTATTTATTTCATACCCTTGTTTATAGTATTGGGATTCAGACTACTTTCTCTTAAAGCCCTCATGTTCTAATTAATGGAGAGACAGCAATGATGAAACATCAGCACAAGATTAAACTTTGTGATGAAAACAGACTGAACATCTAAAGTCTTGTTAAAATAGTTGTAAATGCTTCCTTCTAAAAGGAAGCAACATTTGAGGAATATGAGATGAACATTTGAATAATTGAGGAATGACTGTGTGGTTTCAGATCTTGAGAATGATTACATTTCTTTCGTCCTTTGACCTCATGTCCGTGTGGGATTTCTAGGCGAGTGCGTCCTCAGCACCAACCTGGCATTCAGAAACGAGGAGGAAGAGGAGGTGAGAGGGAATCTGGCCATCTTCATCATCGCCTGCATCCTGTTGGTGTTTGGACTAGTGGCTGTTGTCTTCCTCATTCGACACTCCCGCTCCAAGAGTGCGCCCCCGGACATCACTCCTCGAGGCTATGAGAAGCTGGGCTCTGGTGGCGGCTACAGAGGTGGCGGCGGCAGACACGGCTACAGCTCCTCTTCATCCACATCCTACAGCAACCGCGGCGCCAGCTCCTCCGGCGACCGCTTTAAGGAGTCTCAGCTGGTGGACATCAGCGAGCGCCGCAAAGGGGTGAAGGCGGATGATGACGATGATGATGACGATGATGAGGACATTGTTTACATGGGTCAGGATGGCACTGTGTACAGGAAGTTCCGGTACGGACAGCTGGGAGAGGACAACGAAGACGAGCTGGAGTACGATGATGAGAGCTACACATTCCGGTGAACAGACAGACACAATTCTACTTCCTGTTTCTCTCTCTCTCCTGTGCTGTTTATCTCTCTCTAACCAAAGGGACAGACCCATTTATCCTCGTCTGAGCATGAGTCAAATCAAACAAGGCACTAGAAGCTATTTTTAACCAAAGACCATTGACAGAATGAAATGTGCAGCAGAAATACAACAAGTTAAGAGTGATTCTATAAATAGGGGTACATTTGAGATTGATAAAAAAAGTGTAAGTTTAAAAAAAAATAAGAGTCACCTGCTGAGTCCACACTACAAACTGTATCTCGGTGGTTCCCAACATTTTTGAACTCAGGGCCTTTTCATAAAAATTGAAAATGTTAGTTTTTACAGGAATAATCCTGCTCAATTGTCATCTCTGGGCCTCTGTACTTTTGTGTGTGCCTCACCCCCTTATAGACCCCCTGCTTGCCTGTTTTGTGAATATTAAGCTCGACTCATGACACTTCTGGGCAGAGAGCGGGAGTTGTTTTGGATGATAACCAGCCAATCACAGTGCGCCCAGTGTGCATGTGACTTTGTGTGTTGTTGATGGAAAGTTGGACAAGCTATCCTGAGCGGCTACAATAGCGACCGTAAGACGGAGAAAGAATGATTCTATATCTGCAGTCTATCTCATTTACCTGCAGGAAGTCAGGTGTACGGCTCTTGAGTTTCTCTCACGTGATGCTGCAGGTGCTAACAGGGCTGTTTTTACCCTCCATGGTGTGTTTACGAAGCTACAACTAGCTATGGTCGGGGGCAGTGAGCATGCGCAGCAACTGACACTGAGCCATGGAGGAGGAGACGAGTCTGAAAGCTGTTTGTATCTTTATACTTCACCTTTAAATCCCAATATTTAACATCTAATTACTAATTCAAAACCAACCTCCCAGAAAAGAGAGAACTTGATCACAATAATATCTTCATATCAATGCAGCATAAGAATTTGAGAAACATTTCTGCCAGATGTATACATTTTTCTAAAGTTTTACCACCTCTAATCTGGAATGTATAATGAGACGAGTTTTTGACCTATACTGCAGCCAGCCACCAGGGGGGGGCAGTTTTTGTGGATATCACACTTCAAGCTGAGCGCTATGGCATCCATGATTTTTACAGTCTATGGTCCACTCACTATCTACTGCTCATTAGGGCTATTAATAGAGTTATAAAGACAAACATAATTGGCTGATATTATTTGTGGGGTGGGTGAAGGGAGGATGGATGGATAGAGTTGTAGGAAGTAGATAGTTTGTGTTGAATCTTTGTTTAATCTCCTACCATTTTGTACATTTTCCATTTGCTTGGTGAGCGACTAATTGAGAGCCTGTGAGCTGTTGGAGGCCTGCTGATCTAAAGTGATTCCACGAGAACATGTTAATAAAACAGTTGATGAACAATTAAAGTGCACCATGTACAGACAACCATTTAAATAAAATATTGATGAAGAGGAGTTGAAATATACCACATTGTCTTCAAAGATCTCACCAAAATGGACCTTGAATATATGGGTCATGTGACATTGGAGCAAACTCTTCTTGATTTATAGATTATTTCCAATGGGTAACAGTTGTCACAGATTTCTTGGACACATACAAAGAAAATCATTTTATGTATCCATTATGTAAAAAGTTTTTAAACAGCTTTATCATGTTTAAAGGATTATTTTGAACAAATAATACTGAAAATAATATTTCAAAAAAATGCATTCTAGTAGTTGTTTCAAGAGCAAAAATGACATGACATAATTTGCATTTTTGGATAATAAATTATGGAAACTGTTATTTTCTGTTTTAAATGAAAGTAAAACATCATCCTAATGACTCAAATAAAATCACTGGAAATTAATATTTGGTTACATTAATGAATATACCCCATGGACTTGGAATGTACCCCTAATTATAGAATCACTTATTAACAATCTCAAGGATGTTTGTACATAATTTAGCTTCATAGAGGAAACGAAATTGGTGTTTATTAGTTTTAACAGTTTGTGCATCTTAATGTTCGTCTTTTTATTTGTGTTTAGATTTGCTTTTTCAAAAGTTGATAGGGTATTGCTTTTCCTGCCTTGATCCCCGTGTTTTTCCTGATGTTAAAGTGTTAAAGTGAAAACACCTTCCGACTTCTTTTCAGTTTGATTAAAATGACTGAAAAACAACACCGGTGCTTCTGTCAATGTTTATTGAATTACTGAACAGTGATCGATAAGTAACGGCTCTGAACACCCTCAGTACACCACAGACGAAGACTCATGTGTAAGAGGAGTGTTAGTTATCTATGAGAGAACATGCACTGATGCACAAACACACACACACACACACACACACACACACTCACACACACACGTACATGCGTGTAGACACACAGTTGATATTGTGCTTCACAGAAACCTCTCTTGACATTCTTCTGGGGTTTCCTCCTGACGTTCAAAGAGAAGCTAAAGAGATGATTGTTGTGTATCTGACAGACTGAAAACAAACATCAGTGGAGCTGAAAGACGTGCTCCCACATTGCACTTAGAATTTGATATCTAACACATCCCCTCTTGATTTCATAGACTATAAAGTTTAGATATAATTTAGTTAAAGAACAACTTTGAAGTAAGACAGAGGTATGATTGCTTAATGCAATACTTGGTCTTCTATGGCACAAGGTTTTTCTTTTTCTGTTTGGCAAAAAAAACCTTGTGCTTTTATTGTAAGTAGCTGACACACAGGTTGCTTATTTATCTGAAATACTGAGAGCACGTGACCAGTAAAGGATGTTATTATTGCTTCACTGCTTCTAACGCACACAACTACAAACACTATTGACTCTAGAAAATGGATTTTGCGCAGTGCACTGTCTGGTGTGTAATTGCGTTTTTAACGCTACCGTGAAGTGTGAGCGGCTCCGGAGCTGCTGCCGAGCATCGCGCTTGACATGGAGCCTCTGGGTTGTAAGTTTAAAGGTACAGAAGATGCTACAGCAGCCACAGAGAATGAGATCTGAGAGTGAGATTGGAAGTTTTCATATTAAACTCCAGTGACTTATTGGCAACCACCAAAACACACACACGCACACACACACACACTCACACACACTTCAGCTGAACAAGCCTCCAGCTTCACCCGTAAAATACAACAGTGACTTCTGAACATTGAGGTGACCCATCCATTTTGGATGTTTGGGTTTAAGAGCTGCTGGCACCAGCTGCGTCTTGCCTGCTGAAAAGAAGAAAACAGAGACATTAAAGACGGTTTGTTTATGTACGAGTGACAGATTGCTGACACCAGGTCGTTACTCTTCTGTGTGTGAATTTAAACGTCTGCCAGGACTTACTCTGTTCTGCCTGCTGCTGCTGCTGCCGCCGCCGCCACCGCTGCTCCTGCTGGCTCCGCTCCCAGCAGGAAACTATTGACTCTACAATTAAGAAAAGTGAAGCACAGTTAGAGCAAAATTCAAAGCTGGAATACACAGGTATGTTTTAATGTGAAGACAAACAACTTTTGATTTAAGGCACAATTGAACTGAATTGCAGAGATGAAGAATAAGATGGTGACAGTGAGAATGAATGTGTGTCCATACTTCAAGTAACAACATATGACTGATAACATTATGACTCTCTCAGTTTGAGTCAAATACTTTTTTTTACCATTTTCTCACTAATATTTCTATTAGTTTAAAGGAAGCTAAGTGCTAATATGAACTTTTGTAAGTTTTGTAGAATATTGAAGGAGAGGTGCACAGTGATTAGGCCTTTTAAACACAATTGATAATCTGTTTTTTACTTCAAATACCATCAGAAAATGGCAAATATTGTTAAGAGTAAAACTGTATCTTAAGAATAGCTATCTATCTAGGTCAGTGATTCCCAACCTGTGGACTGCGACCCCCTGGCAGGTCATGAAGGTATTGAAAGTAGGCCGCCGAATCATTTCCAAAATAGCCAGATTTTAGTGGAATGAAATTACATAAAGATACAAGATACAAATAAATAAAGTTACAAATATACAGAATAATGTATTAATGTTAAAACTCATTTATGATTGAACAGCTTATACTGAATGTGTACGTGTTTCTACATATATATTTGTGTATATATGTTTATGAATGAATGTATGTCTATGTATATGTGTTAACATACTGTATTTTTGCTCGGGACTTAAGGAGGGCCACTCAACAAACCCTGAAGGGCTTCTTTGGCCCCTCACGCACATCTTTGTAGCAACTGTTTGTTGCTTTGCTCAGCTTTTTTTCAACCTTCTTTTTGTGTTACTTTTTATATGTGCAATAAATAAAACAAATAAAATAGATAAATAGAATAAAACAATGTAAAACCTGAACGTGTATGATAGTTCACAGCTTTAAAAAAAATGAAGTATCATGGGTCTGAGAGGTAGGCATGCAAAGTCCATATATGAACATGTAGGGTCTGTGGTTGATAAAGTGAACACATTACAAAGATATAACCTGGTATAGTCTGAACTGGGGACAACATCCTGGCCTGTTACACCAACTTTTTTAGATCACATTAGCTGCATGTGAGAACTAACAAGAGCAGGGGTTGCTGGGTACAGAAACAGTCAGTGTTGTGTCATAATTCTGAGCAGGATCTCCATGTCGGGGAAACAATCCATTCATCCTGGATGTTGAGATGCAAACTTGTGAATTTCACTCTACAATGTTAATTTATCAAACTGTGATAAAGACTGAGTTAGCATCCCAGAAAACATCACTTCTAGTCTGATACGATACTGAAGAGTGTCCGTGTGTCCTTCTGCTCTAGAAATAAATTCAAATTCTGTATTTTAAGTTTCATTAACCAAGAAAAGCACCAAGCAGAGGAGGAGGAGAACACTGTGACTACAAGAAAACTGGCTGGAAGATGAGTTTGACTGTTAGTCCGATCCAAAATCCAAACATTAGTGTGTCGGTAGTCAACACTTCTACTTAGACTTAAAGTTAATTTTCACTCTATCTGAACAGTGTGTGAATTCTTCCAGAGGTAAAATCTACATTAAAATACACCCAGAACTTTTACATGAATAACCATCAGGAGCAGGAACATGCTGGTCTTTTCAGTGTTAATGACATTATGTTGAGTTTAATTGCTGCAGAATGTCTTGCAGCCAAAGTGTTCTCTGATTCTGCTTTGTGGTTTTTTAGTGAAATTAAACTTTAAATTCAGATTGTTAAGTTCATTAACGGTGCAGAAGGACACACGACAGCTTCACAGAAAACCAGATGGAATGTTTTGGGGACTTTGACTGTATTTTTATAAATCGTGTTCACTTTCATTACTTTAATTTAAGTGTTGACAGCTTTTATTTTCTTGCAATTTGTTAATAATAGAGTGGCAACATATGCAGAGATCTACATAATTTAATTTTAAGGATTTTTTAAAAAGAGACGAATCATCTAAAGTCATAAAAACAGACACTTTACACATTTCAAATCTCTACATTAGAGATAAGCATGAATTCTCTGGCTGAGGTGTTTATTATCAGATCACCCTGAAATAAAGATGCTTTTTTAAACGGTAATAATAAATGAGATAAAAGCCATGTTTGAGCATCTTAAGCAACTATCTTCATCTATTTTCCCTCTTGTAATTGTAACCTTAGCCAAATCCAATTGGTCCTGATCCAACAGACGAGTCCCTGTGATCTTAAAGTGAGCCATCTGATAAATGAAAGCTCCAGGATGAAACGGAGAAAGAGCCACGGCCTCACAGTGCGTTATAAAGCGAGGCAGGAGAGTTGTTGCTTACTTTGAGTTCTCCGCAGCTTCCTTCAGCTCCTTGTCAAGTCTAGAGGTGAAAGGTCAAACAGCAGGATGAATATGAAGTCACTTAAAGAGACAGTGCGTGTTTTGTAGAGGTTGGCAGTGGGTGCATCATTCAGAGACTCACCTAATGATGCACTCTGGGATCTGGATGCTATCCATGGGGATGAGTTCCTGCAGCTCATCCAGACTGGACACATACTTAATCTTACTGCTGAACTTGGCGCTGAGACAAGAGCAGTGGAGACACATGCATATAAAAACAAGTACGGTGCAAAGACAGGCTCATAAAGAAGATGGCTGAGTTAAGTGGCTTGGCATCAGAGAAGCAAAATTATAGCATGTTCTTATTATACTTTAAAATGAAGCTGCAGGATTTTAAATGTTCTGCAGAGAGCCAAAACACAAAACCTGGATGAATGGTCATGGGAATTAACAGGTCAGTGAGGATGTACTTGATCACAGGTGTTGGCTAAATGCTCACATCAGCGTATAAAAACAACCATAATTGATGCTCAGCGGAGATGACATCTTTTTCTTTATCTTTATCTTCTCAGATGTCAAAAAGTCAACATATTTAGGGCTGGGCAATTAATCACAAATTAGATTAAATCACAATATGTCCTGTTGCAATATTCTAATTGCAGACACTGCAATATTTCTACAACCTGAAACATGTCAAAATATCAGCTACAGTTTTTGAAGAAGATGTTTTCTGCTCCACACCAGAGTAACTATAAAAGAAACAACCTAAGCAGTAAAAAGAGGCAAAAACAGCAAAGAGCAATAAAACTTAGTTTGAAAAGGTCACAAATGCCAAATAAAGGAACAAAAATTGGCCTTTTAAATGGAAAATACTCAAAAAGTAGATAAATAAATGGTCCAAAAGTGGCATTATAAATAGTGAAAAGTGACTTAAATGGATATAAAAGCAACAAAAATTAGCAAGAAAATTTTGGTGGTAACTTAAAAAAAATAAGGAACCAGCAAAAAGTGGTGAAAAAAGTGACAAAATACAGTGAAAAGAGTTCAAAAATGACCAAAGCCAACAAAAATTGCGAAAAAGTTGGGAATAAACTTTGAAAAAAGTCAGTAGGTTGCAAAAAGTTGTCCAAATGGGTCAAAAAAGAGTCAGAAGTGACTGAAATGGACAAAAGCAAAAAAAAATTAGCAAGAAAAACTTTGGAGGAAACTTTAAAAAAATCATAAAGTTGCCAAAATTGTTTTTAAAAAAAACAAAAAGAAGTGAAGAAAAACAGTGAAAAAGGGTAAAAATTACAAAGGTCAACAAAAATGGCTAGAAAGTTGGGATTAAACTTTGAAAAAAGTCAGTTTGTTGCCAAAACAAATGGTCCAATAGTGGCAAAAAAGAGTAAGAAGTGACTCAAATGGACAAAAACAACAAATATTAGCAAGAAAATTGGGAGTGAACATGGAAAATAGTGAGAGGGTATCAAAACAATGTACCAAAAGTTGCAAAAAAGAATTGATAAGTGTCTAAAATGGACAAAAAGCAGACATGTAGTAGTGGTTGTAGGTTGTTGTTGTGCTGTAATTAATGTCACTGTTCATGTCCTACAATGTGTTTGTTTAAAAAACACATAAGATTGGAACTGGGAAATGAATGCACAAAAATTTGCAAGTGCAATGTAGGAAATAATAATCACATTTAGATTATTTGTGCAAATCTTTCAGCCCTTATCATGTTCATCTTATACGAACCAGGAATGTCTGTCATGACAGATAGAGGACAGTAACTCTCACCTGATGAAGGGCTTGGTAATGGCTAGAACAGTCCTGATAAACCACGAGGGATGAAGGATAATAAAGGACTTCAGATTCTTCCTGAGCCTGGAGAAATCACAATATATCAAAGGTGAGGTGTTTGTGTCGGGGCTTGTTTCTACTCTCGTTCCAATTTGTCTAAAAGAAATAAACATCATGAGCAAATAATGTGGAAGGACCTTCTGTCAATCATTTGATAGCATTTCTTCAACCAGCCCAGGCCGGGCATTCTTCTGTGTGGCGTTGCTCCGTTCAGATACACGATCATGTAGTCCTCCGCCACCATCAGCTCCAAGGTGCTGATCACATAGCTGAAGAAAAACACACAACACGTTCATAAAGTCAGGCTGGGAGTGTGAGCAAAGGAAGTATCTTACATTTTTGTAAGGATCAAAATGGTGGTATCTAGAAGATTTAGAGTTTTAAATTCTAACCCTATTGACTTTACGTTTGGTGTTGATTGCAGTGACACCTTTGGCCGTAACTGGTAGTGGTTTCAGGGATAGGGACTACTTCCCATGAGCACCATCACCCACTGTTGGTAAGACTTTTCAAATGAATAGAATGAAGTTCTCTTTTCAACTCTACTTTTCTTTGATCAAGACAACTTTTCCCAGCATGCAAAGGGACAAGTTTATGTACTGTATGTATTAGTTGACTGAAAGGTGACAACAATCAAAATCTGTAAACTCAGTCTGTAGTTTAGTGTCCAAAAGTGAGCAGACTAATTGTTTAGTGTTACTCACAGCTTGGTGCTCTGAGATGTATCTTTAAAATGTAATGTCAGTAAATCCTGGTTATGTCCTACCAGTGCTCATCCACAAACTCCAACCTCACCAAGCAGAGCAAATGTAACCTGGCTCTTCATTTTATTAATAGACTCTCAAGCAGGGCTTTGAATCGTTTTGTGGAACAAAAATGAAGCCAGAAACTTTTGAACATTTAATGTACAGGAGCAGAATTGGAACATTAAAAACTATAGTAACCGGGTAGCACTGGTATATGTCTTTTTATTCTTAAAACGTCTTTCATTTTTGTCATGTTTTTACTTCCAGTGTGGTTCCCCCACAACTCTAGTACACCAGATGTGTCTCCAGTCCTACTCTGCTCCGCTGAGTGTTGTTTTGGCTAAATAAGCCGTAAAAGGTCCAGTCACTGTTAAATGTGCTCACTGGCAGCTGTATCCTGTCCTGTTTCTATAAGTAACATAAATTCAACAATGTGACAAGCTTGATGGGATCTGTTCCATTGTTTGGCGATAAATGATATGGCAGAATTTATTCTTGTCTTGATTTATCACAATATATCACAATCACCAATGTAGGCACATAATGCTTAAAATTAAAAGTGACAAAATGATGCATCTTGAATAGCAGAGGGCTATAGTAAGTGATTCAGCTTTCATAAAGCACAGGCACGGTGAATTGTAGTGTTTGTTGTGGGAAATAACAGCTCATTAGAGAGTGCGAATATGACATCTACCGGTTCGAAGTCTTAAAGCTGACATGGAACAATATTAACCGGTAACTGGCGGAACTAACGGATTGAGAAAAAGTTCAGGTTCAAAGCCCTTTCAGGTTTGAACAGATCACTGCAGAATAACTGCCGCATTGTGGAATGGACTGAATATTAGCACAAACAGATTAACCCAGTAAGATGTTGAAGTCAATAAAAAGTCAAAGTTTTGAGATAGGAAGCTAAAATTGGAAAATAATAAAGGTAGTTTTCAGAAAAGAAAGATAAAATTTTGGATAAAAAGTCAAAATTTATGTAACAAAGTCGAGATTTGGAAATGAAAAGGTCAAAAATGAAGGATGATAAAGTAAAATTTTTGAATTATGGTTAAAATGATGAGAGAAAAGTCAATACTGTGAGAAAAAGTCAAATTTTTAAGAGAAAAAGACAAAATAGTAAGATGATAAAGACAAAGTTATCAGGAAAAAACAGCTGATGATGATAAAAAGATGAATAAGACAAGAGCATGTGTTCACTGTAGAGCAAGAGGCTTGCAGTGGAGAGTCGGCAGAAAATAATTTTATCTACAAAAGGGGGGCACTGCAAAAAAAGGGCACCTGACCCCTGTTTTAGCCTGTGCTCTATCACCCTCCTGCTTAGCTCTTCTCTGCTCTGACAGTCCAGTTCCAGTGTTACTACATAACAGTGCCAAGTCAATAGATTCAGCAAGTTTCTGAGGAAAATCTGACTCAACCACACATCCTGACAAATAGCATTCAGAAAATAACTAATACTGGTGCTGATAAACTCATTTTAAATCTCATCATCTGAGTTGGACAGGAAAAGGTCCTCCAAGTGTCAGTTCACTTGTTTAATTCCAGAGACTGTGTGTAAATAAAATCACTCTCTGTGGATACGAAAATGTTGAAATGCAACAGCAAGAGCTGCAGATCCATGTTTCTTTAATCCAAAAACCAACAAAAGAAGAAAATTACAGAGATGGGCTCTTTTTCATTTTCAAAAACTTTCTTTTATGATGTAAGAAACAGGTATGAATGCTGCTTCATGGAAAAGTTGTTTTGCTTGAACTTCTTATTTTTCTCTGTCCCTGCATCCGTACCTCAGCAGCTCAATCAAAGTCCAATTTTCTGAAATACAAAACCGTGATTCAGAGGAAAAGAAATGTTATCTCTTTTTCATTTCTCTTCACAATCCCCCCAAATTTTCTGTCTGCTCACGCAGCGGGGAACTTTGTTGCCTGCTTTGAAAATAAAGTTGAATATCCTGGGCTAACACAGTCCTTGTAGTTTCCTTAATAACTCCTCTGACTGCAGCGACTTTGAGCTCAGTTTGACTCCTTTTCTAGCTGTTCAATGCCACTCTCCAGCCTAAACATTAACTCAGAGGATCCACTCTGTTTCGTGACTGTGAGGATCATCTCCCACTGACATCAAGCATGCTTGCTGTTTGACCAACCAGCTATAGTTAGCTCCTCCTCCTGAAGGATTCAGACCTAAAGCCATTTGGCATCAGAGAGTGCAGACACTACAGCTTACCTCCTTTCATTTCTATCCAAAACTCTCAGATATGCCAGCTTACTCAGTATCTTTCACAGAACAGCCTGTGGGATGTCCAAGCATGAAATGTGACTGTGCCAGCACAACAGTGGAGATATGGGAGGCATGGGAGGTCTTGCAAACAGGCCAGACTATCTTTTCTATCGCTTTATTCAGGGAGACTCTTTGCTCTCCAGGGAGCCAACGATTGTGCAAAGTTCTAAGCAGAAACTTGGGCACCTGATACTTTAATGTACGTTTCATGTGAGGACAGTCTGTTTCCTCTGCTTAACTCCTTACATCCAACCCAACGCTGGGCTATTTACCATGCTATGTTTTCTAAGGCTTATGACTGTAGAACCATAAGGTGAAAATTCATCAGTGACACCTCAGTTAAAAAATCAAATTCTCTGGTTTCAGAAAATATCAGGTTTTAATGTGTACAAAACTTTATAAAAGTCCACATCAGAATAAATGCTGCTGAAACAATTCTTCCCCTATTAATTTTTTTATAACCAATTTTTTAACCATCATTAATTTCACGATGCTTTCAGCCAGACATACGACATCCACCACATCACTTCTACACCTTGTCATCAACATCTGGGTGAAATTGGAGCTTTCTAGGTTAAACTTTGTAAGAGCTGGAGAGTTTCTAGTCTCAGGTGACTAAACACCAGCAGATGCTTTCTCATTCACCACGGTCCAGTCCGACAACTTCATGCTAACAAAACCAGCTGTATCAGTGCTCAGTTTCCTCTTTGTAGTCAACTTTGTTTTTTCTGTGAAAAGGCCGACAAAAATCGTGAAATTCCAGCTCCTGGTCATGAATTGTACCTCCCCTGTTGCGCACATGAATATAAATGATTACATACAGCAGAAAATACGATTTTTCGGCAGCAATGGCAGGCTCTGTGTGAATGGTAAGGCTATTGGCTACCGTACATAGGATTTTCAGGACTGATAGCCTGTTAGGAGGCTGTTATGCAACAGCAGCTAATGCACTCCTTGTGTAAATCAGGCTCTCCTGGCATCACATCTCCATGCTTTGAGATGGGGACACTTCTGTCTGAGGAAACAAAAAATGGCAAGCTTTGCCAGATTCACGTTGAGGAGGAAAAGCCATAAGACTAAGAAGCTGTTGTTATTGATGAGAACTGACACGACAGACAGACAACAGACTTTACAGGAGAAATTTCAGAATAATTCGATGAAGCAACACTTTTGATAAGTTTGAACTCTGAATTTCTGGTGGAAAGAAGTGTGAATATTCCGGATGCGGGCTACAGACGTGACATAATGACCCCAAAATAGGTAGGACGTCCAAGTTGTTGTGATCGCCATCTGAGTGATTCTTTCTCTTATTATGTTTTGTTGGTGAAGAAAACTGTAAAACGAACTTAGCGGCTGAAATGTGGAGAATCTAAGCTTTCTAACACAGAATGCATTCCAATTTTTGACAAAGGCGTTGCTGTTTATACTTTGATGACGTCAGATCAGATGATGGAAAACTGGTTACCTACACACTGGTGGAGTTTAAAAGGTTAAACTCCATTAGGATGAGCTAAATGTTAACCGTTAGTGATTAAATCCATGATTTGCAACAGAAAGAATGAATCCAGTATTTCAAACCCAGAGTGTTGTTTCAGTGTAATACTCACAGAAAGAGATTCTCCATAATCTCATGGTAGTCCTCTCTGTCACTGTCAGGTAGGAAACAGGCAGCAAATACGATAATGGCGTTCACTCCGGTGCCATAGTAGCCTTGATGAAAATAGAGAAAAATACAGAAAAATAAAAGAGAGTTCTTTGACCCTGTCTCTTTGTCGATGAGCACTTCATGGGTTTCATTAGGAGAGTTTTCATATTTTGATTGCTCCCTTATTTTCCTCTTTTGGTTCATTTTATCAGCCAATCAGAGTCTCTTTGTCTATCTGTCTGTTTCTGCCCTGTTTCCTCTAACTGTGAGTCAGAATAATGTAATTCACTTCTATTCACCGACCCATTCATTACCAGATTTGGTGTCTCTCTAACAGAGGGGTCTTTTGTCTAAATGGCACAGTTAGTGATATTGGCTCTTGTGCAACAGACGTCTCTGTTTCCACAGGACGGTTAAGTTTCACTTAAGCCCAGAACCAATGAGATGAAAAAATCCCACCTACAGTGTCAAGGAGTCCAATTTCCTCTGTATATACTGAACATAAGCAGAGGTGATTGAGGGCATGAGTTTACCCTGGAGCAGCTCTTACCCATGGGGTTTAGGAGGGCCCCACAGACAGGACAGGAGGGTAAAGAAAGAGATGCTGTGAAAGTTAAGGACCTCAGTATGAATTGAGTCAGAGACTAATCTGTAAACTAGGTTTCTGTTGCTGTTACTTCAACACAAAATAATGCAGAAAACCCACGACCTCCTGCTGTTGGAGTCCACTAACAGATATGATTGGTTTTAGTGTGTCACCTCAAGAGACCTCAAGACATATTCCTTGAGGGGCCACAAACTAACAGGCAAATCAAAAAAAAGAGAGAGAAACAAACAGCATAGGCTGAAGATACTTCAATTTGCTGCTTTACTTAAAACTCGTCTACCTTTGGTCACAAATTGTGTCATTATTCTCATAAAGTGCCTTTGGTGTCCTCACCATCACTCAGTTATCGTGAAAATGTAGCAGAATAATGAAACTCTGAGGTCTTATTATAAGTGTCCAAATGTGCACACACATCAGTGCAATGATAAGACTCTTAAAATATTTTCCTGATATGTTATGCCAATTTCTTTCATCGTATATACCTGATTTTGGCATGTTACACACATTGCTCTTCTAACTACAGTGAGGGTATAGTAAGTGGTAGTAGTAGTAGTCGTAGTAGTGTAGTTACATAAAACTAAATTTAAAGAAAAAATTCACATGGTTGTATCATCTCCAACAAGTTATTTGATGAAATGAGTCATTTTAATAGTGTTTATTCTATATTCATAATTACATTGTACATTTTGCATGTGTTCTTGAAAATTCCATCCACCCTGTCATTATGGGGGGCCTGCCCCTTTAAGAAACCGCTGATTTTTTCTGTAACATTCCAACCAGCATATTTGTCTTTATCCCCTGCACAGTGGCTAGTTGAAGAGTTAGTATTAGTATTAATACAAACTTGGTATTAATTGCAGAAATTGTTGACTTTACTGCTTGCATGTAAACTGTCTGTTTGCAGTTAAGTTATAAAAAGGTGTGGAAGCTTGACCAATATGTGTTTCTAGCAGCAGAACATCTACTTATGGAAATCAATACTAAGGTCAATGAATATCTCAACTATTTTTTGGAACTTGATGGGCGTAAAAGGCACCTTATTTTGACATTGATCTATTTGCTGTGTTTCCTAAATTTATCTGCCTACACTGATGCCATCAACATCGTGGTTTCATCATTTAAAGAAATGTGAAAAACAGGATGAAGAATTCAACAGTTAATATTTTCAGATTTTGGGACTCACTGTGCTGCAAATTGATTTTATTTATTTATTTACTAACTTGTTTATTACATTTAAATGTTGGTCTGTTTTAACAACCAATGAAAAATACTACTTTAATTTCACTTAGTGTAGTTTTCAATAAGTTCCTGTTTGTATAATTTATACTCTTTTTTTTAATTTGAGCCTTTTCTTATGCTTTTTCATTTTTAGCAATTATCCTCTAGTGTTTTATGAACATATTTATTATCTTCATTTTGTCGGTCTCAGCTTATTTGATTTCTTTTCACATTTTATTCTAGCCCAGTGTTTGCTCAGCCAAGTTATGTTTTCTATTCAATCTTTTATTTAAGATTACTTTGAACTGTATATGCATTGTATGGTGAGGGTGAGAGGGGATGGGGTTTTATGGATTATTATTCACCTTATTTGCATCAAATTTTATCAAAATTATTATTATATAAATATATATTTAAATTTATATTAAGGGGATGATTGAGAACCATTAACAGACAGTCAGTCATGCAACTACAAAAGATATAAAAGGTCTACAATGAAAGTCTGCAACTACACATCTTGACCTTTTTCTCCCTAAGATCCTTGATTTTTATTTTTTTAATTTTCAAACAAAAGGTACTTAACACTCTATAACTATTTACAGTTTATGGGAAGGATGTACAACTACTGTGATTTTCCTTAATATGTAGGGTGACTATTCTACATATTTACAAAACTGATTATCAAGAGATGGAAAACAAAAAATCAGAAACATATAAGACACAAGTCAAAATTGTTTTTTATAGTTATGTTCATCCCTTTGTTGTATGGAAAAAGACATTTAAAAGTTTTCACACTTTGCTCAACAGTATAAGGAAATTGTGACATATTCTGTAAGTGATTCCAACTTAAGGCCCAGTGAGCTTTGATTTAGGACAGAGTTAATAAATTCAGCTTAAACTCCAAACACTAACCTCCATGGGAGATGACTCTCATGTATGGCTCGATGATCTTCATGTTAATGCGGTGCTCCTGTTCTCCAATGACGACCGCCCTCCATAGTTTCCCATCCTGACGTTCCTCCTCAGCGCTGTACGTGGGGATTGGATCATAAGGCTCGTTCACTCCTCCCCTACTGGCTGCACCGGGGTCTGAAACAGGAAGAAGACCAAACTCTGTCTTACAAGGTTTACTGAAATAAATACTTTGACTTGACAAAAGCTAGGTGGAATTTGTCCAACTTTCCCACAGTGCTTTTCTCCTGTGACCTGCTCAAATGTCCCACAGAGTGACACACCTTCCCAGTCCATTTCATGGTCTGTGTAGTCCAAATAATCCCCTTCATCTGGCGTGTCGAGGTCGTCCACGTTGATGTCCAGATCATCCGGTGTCTCCCCAAGGTCGTCCTCGCTCTGGTCCAGTGACAGGCTGATGCGAGGAGCAGATAGCTTTTTCCTCTGGGTGGCCCCCCCTTGTAGAGGTAGAGATGTTGGAGGGACTACAAAGCAAAAGTGAAAACATTTTTGGAAACAGCTTGTTTGTTTTGAGTCAGAGCATTGTTTGTCATCATACACACCTGGTCTGCCTTCGCCCCCCTCAGAGTTCATTTTGCTCTCTGATGCCAGGTCCATCCCCTGGAGGACCTGAGAGAGGATAATTACAGTTATTAAACTCTTCTGGTGGATACACTCATTATTGTGTAGTGCTCACTCTGTGAGGAAGAACAGTTGTATAGTAAAATAAAAACCTGCTAAAATGAGGGCTACAGGTTTGGGCTACACCGCAAAGACTGAAAATCTAAGAAAGTCAGTATGTCTTATTTGTAGTAAAAATTGCCTTATTTTTCTTGATTTGAGCTACATTCACCAGACCAGGTCATGAAAATGTCTTCTTTCAAGTTTTTTAAAGACAAAAATGAGGTGTAGCAAGCCAAAAAAATCTACCAATGGGATAAAATTTTGCTCCTGAAATTTCTTGAAATTAGAAAGATGTCTAATTACAAGAATCTTTTTTCATGTCCCATTGGCAGATTTTTTTTTGCTTGTTACAAGCAATTCAGACCATATCTGAACAATATGGACTAAATTTCATTTCTCGATACTAATATCGCACCAGATATCTCAATCGATGCGATACAATATGACTCTGGGATTTGGAAAAACTAAGCATTTTTCAGAAAAATAAAAGCATCATTATATAGCAGGATGTGGAAAGTGGGGTTAATTGATTAGAGCTCACTGTCAGTCATCAACATTAACAGAAAATCACAATAATCATGTGACTATCTGAGCTTTACATGCAGGGTGAGCTGGGAAAATCTACATCATTGATTTCTTTGATATTGAAATATTAATATCTTGAATTTTCATAACTCAATACCGATATATCTTTCAGCCCTAATTCAGACCTCATCTTTATCTTTAAATGACTTTAAATAAGACAGTTTCCTGGACTTATTGGTAAAATGTAGCTCATATCAAGAATTATACGTCAAATTTGACTAAAAATAAGACATAATGACTCACTTAGATTTTAGTTTTTGCAGTGTAGAAGTTATCATCCTGCTATGGGTGTTTCATGAAGAATAAGAACTGGACTATAGCTCAGTGGTCCAAAGTCCTCTTCTCAGATAAAAGTCATTTTTTATTACATTTGTGAATCAAAGACCCAAAGTCTGGAGGAAGAGGCTTAGAGTCCAAGCTGCTTCAAGTCCAGAGTAAAGTTTCCACCATCAGTCATGGTTTGAAGGGGGGAGCAGGACATCTGCTGCCGTTGGTCCACTGTGTTTTCTAAAGTCCAGCATCAACACAGATGGAAACTACAGACCACTTCAAGCTAGGGCGTAGGGCTGGGCCATTAATTGCAAATTAGATTATACTCAATATGACCTGTTACAATATTCTAATCACAGACAGTGTAGTATTTCTTTAACCTATCAAAATACTTGGATGACCTTTTTGCAGTTTATGTTTTATGCTCTACACCGGTGTCACTCAATCCAGCTCAAGCTAATGGCGAAAGTGTTGAAAACTACCTCTGCAAGAGAAACAATCTAAGTGCTGAGAAGGAGGAAAAACAGCAAGAAGTAGCAATAACAATAATTTTAAGATGGCCAAAAAATGGTAAAGAACCAGCAAAAATTGGCAGAAAATTGGGAGAAAACTTGAGTAATACTCAGAAAGTAACCAAATATAGTCCAAAAGTTGTGGAAGAAAAGAATGAAAAAGTGACCAAACTGGCCCAAAGGCAACAGAAAGTGGCAAGAAAGTTCTGAGAAAACCTGGAAAGTAGTGACAAGTTAGCAACAATGGGGGGAGAAGAAACAAAAAAATGTGAGGTGGTAAGAATAGCCAAAGGCAACAACAACTAAAAAACAATATATATAAAGAAGAAACAAGCC
The DNA here is from genome assembly GCA_008086565.1 of Thalassoma bifasciatum. Classification (NCBI taxonomy): domain Eukaryota; kingdom Metazoa; phylum Chordata; class Actinopteri; order Labriformes; family Labridae; genus Thalassoma; species Thalassoma bifasciatum. The sequence continues at coordinate 278,720 of RPOG01000524.1, forward strand.
TTTTGGAAAAATGTAAGGAGCAGAAAGTATCAATATTTGTATTAAAAATGAAGGGAGTAAAAGTAAAAAGTTGTCAGAAAAATAAATACTTCTGAAAGTACAAAGTACCTTAAAATTTTACTTAAGTACAGTAACAAAGTATTTGAACTCTGTTACTTGCCATCACCGACTACCCTCAATGGGACCTGAACCCCATAGATCAATCATTCCCAAAGTCTGGGTCCCGACCCCTGCCTGGGACGCTAGAGATTTCTTATGGGTCACCAAATTAGTTTTTCAGAATGTTTTGACAACCATATTTAATGTGAGCCACATAAAAGAACTCTGCTGTGTCACACTTTCACTCTCCACCATATTGAAGCTAAAAACGAAGGCTCTTCTACCAGCCACTGGATCACTGCCATTGATGCTGGGCTAATGAAAAATAAATGCTTTGTTCCAAAGCAGACTGCTACCAAAGGCCTACAGAGCCAAGCATGTGGTGAACATCGGTTTAGGGGGAAACTGAGTGACCTCTTTACAGCTGGTAAACCCAACGGTACAGAGTAAAGACCAGTGTGAGTCTAACATAAACGTTAGCCAAGCTAGCATTAGCAATCACCTCAACCATATACAAATGTGAGCTGAGATTCTCTGTGTAGCTACACAAAATAAAGACAAAGTACAGAAAGAGACCGGACACTGTGCCTGATGTGTATGTAGCTCAATCGTCTTGGATACAATTCTGAAAGCAAGTAGAATCACCTGACATACTAAAAATTTAACTTAAAACCAGAGGGGCTGCAGTTTTTTGTCAATAGGAAGTGCTATGGAGCGGTGGATCATTGCAAAAGCACCATAGACTATAAAACATGGACGTAGTCTCTGTGACGTCACCCGTCTGTTACTGCAGCTCCGTTTTGAGGCTAAACGGTGGGCGCGGCCATATTGAATATGGGACGTGTGACGGGTGCCCAAACTCACAGCTATTGGGCGTCCGTCAGTCACGTGATCTGAGCTGTGGCTCTGATTGGGCAAGCTCTCGATCCTAATATCTTCCAAACGGCCGAGTTAGAAAAAAATTCACCTCCCTCACAGTGTGTGCCGTAAGCGAAATTAGCGATCCAGACGGGAGACAGAGTTTGTACCAGGTTTTAAATACGCTAATTTCAGCTCTGAAAACAGCCTTTTTCCCGTCTGCTTGTACAGTACTTCCGGTGCTTCTGGAGCCAGCCTCAAGTGGTCACTAGAGGAACAGCAGCTTTTTAGCACTTCCGTGTTGTCTCAGTTTTTCAGACCGGAAGTTGCCGCTTGTAAAGCACCAAAATATAAATTTTTTGGATTACTCTGGGGGGTGTAGGCAAATTTTCCTGACTTTTTGTGCATGTTGAGGGGACTGAACTTTAGGTCAAATTGGCTAAGTAAGGAAAGACGGATAGAAAATTCATTTTACATGGTTGTAAGTGGTATCACTGAACTCAGTTCACGTCCCATGTCTTGTATATTCGCTTTTTGGACACATAACTTGCTGTTTTCTATTTTTCTCATTTTCCCCAGTTTCCCAAGGGTTACAATAGGTCCTCCTTGGCCCTAATTAAACAACAAGAAAAAAGAAAAAAAATTGCACAACTAATACTATATGTGATAATAATTTGTCTTTTTGACTAAGCTTGAAAAGACAGATATATCTGACATAAATATAATCTAGATCTGATATTATAAATATAATGGTCCTGGTGTTGAATTGATTTTTGCTTCTTTTTGGTTGATGTCTTTCTGAATGGGCTGAATTTATTCACAAAAATGGGATAAAAATGTTGTTTTTCACATAGGTAAATGCTTGTATTGCTCTCAGAATGAAGCACAAAAGCTTATTTGTTAAATCACCTATGTATTTATTTTGTGATTGTTGAGTTTAGGAATCAGCGACACTCACAAACATGTCAATTGCTTTGGTGAAGGTTTAAAATTGGGGACCTGTGAATGCATTTATTTCATCCTTTTAAATTATTTTCGTGTAGTCCTGACAAGACAATTGCAATTACAGACCAGACATATTTGGATTGAGTTGCCAATCAAAATGGGTTAGAAGAAAAAAAAGTTTGGTAAACACTGGAGTAGAGAATCTATAAATTTAGTCAAAAGGAAGATGAGATGTTTCAACAGTGACAGGGTTGACATTTGATGGAGAAAGTCTCTGTGTGCTCCTCATCCTGTGTTGCATCAGACGCCTTCCTTTATTGCGTGTATTTCCTTTTTTTTAGTTTGTCGGCCAACTAAGGTTAGAGGAGCTAACTCTTCGAAAAGATGTAATGATTCAAGACAACATGACATGACAACTATGAGAAGAATGGTTTCACAAGTGTTTTTTTTTACCAGCGCATGAACAGGCTACTGGTCCAAATGATGTAAAGTTCAGTATGAATCACATTCTTCATAGTAAAAAAATCCCATCGTACATGATAGATCCAAATACCAGCACCTGAAGGCTTCTCTAAAATTCAATATCACTACAAGAAAACAAAGCTCCCAAAGAGCAGAAGGTGTTAAACACTACTGCATATTGATTTCACCAAATCAATACATCCATTGTTTCTATTTTTAGAAAGATTCCCTGTGTAATCGAAGAACACAGGGAGTAAAAGACAAAAGGGATGAGGAGGTGAGGGAGGAAAAAAGGAGGGATGAGAGGAGTGAGAAAGATTTGGAGGTTAAGGGTCATCTCTCTCTGTGAGTAATCCTACCATTCAAAGCAGAGCTGGGATGCAGAGGGGGGCAGGGAGGGGAAGGAAGGAGGAAGGGAGGGGGGCAGAGCTTGTTACATCATGACAGCAAACCCCCCCTCCCCCCTCTCCTCTTCTTCTTGTGCTGATTCGAGCGAATGAGTGCACGCTCGCCTGAGCAGATTGGGCAGGGATGCAAATTCACAGTGAGTCACGTGCGCTCACTCGGAAAAGAAATATTCTCTTTCCTCGTCTGCACACTCAGCCAGGAATGAGGAAGATGTAGCAGGAAAGAAAGAGAAAAAATGCTGATCCCTGCATGAGCCTGCACAGTGGAGATGACTATCATGATGACCGCTCGCAGAAATATGTACAGTATGTGCAGAGGAATACACAGTGGTTATAAAACACACAATGAAAGAAAGTGAGCATCAGCTGTTCAGAGCATCCTCCACATCCACATCCACATCACAGGAGCACGGTGCTGATGACAGCAGCCCCTCCTTCTCCCTGGCTTCCTGTCTGCTGGCTGTGGAAAAAAACAAACACAAACCCTCTCTGTCTTTTCGTTTAATCTCCACACAACAGGAAAACACGGGTCTACTCACCGCACTGCTGGGGCTGGGGATTCTCTGTCCTGGTTTTGTCTCAGATCATGGATGTACTTCCAGGATCTCTGCCTGTTTCCTGCTTCCAGCTCTCTCGGTGGAGATGCTCAGCTTACAAACAGCTCACAGATTCCACCATTTTGTGGTCACATGATCCAGGCTGCGACCAAATAAGGGCGATCACCTGCTACAGCACAGCAGCTTCCTCAGGCAGCTGAATGGGGCTAAAGGAGGGTGTGTTCATGTGTCAGGGTTTCATGCCTGTGCGTGCATGTGTGGCTGACTTTGTTACTACCAGTGAAAAGCGTGTGGTTATTATTAAAGCCTGACAGTAGATTTGTGAGCCTGACTGTGCAGCGACAACACATTTAGCCCTCGGGAGATAAAACAGCAATAGACAAAAGCATTTTCAGCTTCATGTGCTGATAATATTCACTCACTTTGCCTCACACTTGCAGGAAAAACACTGATCCAGAGCAAATATCTGAAGCTTACCATGCCACTAATACAACTTCAAATGTGTTCTTCATATCCTGCACTCCAGCTGAACTTTTCAACCCTTATACAAGCAAACTGCAGCCGCAAAGCAGATAAAATCAATACTACCAAAGCTGTCTCACCATCTGTGTGGAAACAGGCATTGTTCTCCCCACAGGTCTAACCTCGCTGATTGCCTCAGTTCACTTACCCACTGTTCGGTCCACACTATGAGACAGGAAGACAGAGACCAGCCTGGAGGACCTTTGTACATTGTTGGAGCTGTTTTTGGTACAAAGGTTTCCAATCAGTGAGACCACGCCTGAAAACAACTCCTGGTTAATCAGTGCCATACAGCTGCTGTCATAAATCATTGGTTGAATTATTGGCTGACCTCTTTTTTTGCTCCCCTAATGGAGAAAAAAATCACATTCAAAATCCATCTAAAATGAAAAGGAACAGCTCAGAATGTTTAAAAAGACATTATTAGGTTTAATACCTATGTTTAAAATTTGTGAAAGGTTAATGAACAAAGAACATTTTGTAGATTATATGTTTGTTATTAGTACAATGATAAAGTGAGGCATTGTTGTTCCCTGAAGGTTTCAGTTCACTTCCTCCTCCCAGAGCTGTAAGGTGAGATGTGTTGATTTCTTCACAGATGAGAGTTTGTCAAACCAGTTTCAACACTGAAACTGATCTATGTGATTGTCCATGGCAGATAAAAAGATTTCTCACTGATGACCAAGTTTTTAAAAAAGCCACCCTTACATGTGTTTTCATGCTGACTCCGACCTCACATGACTCAGCCGTTTGATTCACTCTGTTTGATGCCTTTGACGAGCTGATCAAACGTTCACATCACTGTTACACACGTGAGAGCTTTCTGAAACAATCTCTCTGTCCGGTAACCTCTTCATTCCAGGTTGAACTTTTCGAGGTTTTCTCGATACAGTGTGTCTTTGACGGCTTTGAAGACGACCTTGATGTTCTGTGTGTCTGTGGCACAGGTGAAGTGTGTGTAGAGGGCTTTATGTCGACCCACGTGCTGTTTCACGTACATTTGCAGAATAAAATCTTTTGCGGACTCTGTGTCTCCCTTTGGCCCTGTGAGGGGTGTAGATGGTCAGAATTAGAGGGAATCCTCATGTTTCAAGTATATTCTATCAAGAATGACATCAAATATTTCAACAGACACTTTTTTACCGTTGTATTCTGGGAAGTAATTTGCCAAATGAGACTTTCCGACTTTCTCCTCCAGCAAGTCTGTTTTGTTGAGGAAGAGGATGGTGGAGGACTCTTGAAACCAAGGGCTAGAGATAATGGTCATGAACAAGGTGATGCTCTCTTTAAGGCGATTCTGCAGATTTCAGAATATTTTTTTGAATGAAATGAAAAACAAAACAGCAAAACATGAAAAAATGTTTCAAATTCCCTTCCCTTCCCATTGTCAATAAATAAAGAAGATCCAGTGTCTGCCCCTCCCTTTTTTCAGAACCACCATACACATTAATTATTTTTTAGAGAGGATATTAGATTGGTTTAAATCTGATGTAATAGTACACTGTTGACATACACACAGGTACATCTCTGTATTAGGATATGATATAAAAGTTCATTTATTTTGTAGGTCAATTCAAAAAGTGGAACTCACATATAGTTGTGCTCAAAAGTTTACATAACCTGGCAGAATGTATAATTTCTTGGCCTTTTTTCAGAGAATATTTATGATAACACAAAAACCTTTATTTCACTCATGGCTTGTGATTGGGTGAAGCATTTATTTATTTATTTTCTTCAAACAATTGGGTTTACTCTTTTTAAATCATAACAACAACAAAAACTTCCAAAATGACCCTGATCAATGTTTACATATCCCAGTTCTTAATACATTGTATTTCCCTCTTTATCACATATAAAAGCTTAAAGTCTTTTGTGGCCATTGTGGATAAGGGTCTTTATTTCCTCAGATGGTAAAACTGCCCATTCTTCTTGGCAAAAAGCCTCCAGGTCCTCTAAATTCTTCGGCTTTCTTGCATGAACTGCAGGTTTGGGATCTCCCCAGAGTGGCTTAATGATATTGCGGTCAGGAGACTGAGATGGCCACTACAGAACCTTCACTTTATTCTGCTCTAGCCATTGGCAGGTCAATTTGGCCTTGTGTTTGGGATCATTGCCATGTTGGAACGTTCAAGGACATCTCATGCACAGCTTCAGGACTGAAAAGTGCCAACTTCCTCCAGGATTTTTTGGTAACATGCTGCTTTCATCTTTCCATCAATTTTGAGCAATTTCCCTGTGGCTTTGTAGCTCAAACATCCACAAAACATCAGTGATCCACCTCAATGTTTCACAGTAGGAATGGTGTAACTTTCATCATAGGCCTTGTTGATTCCTCTCCAAATGTAACGTTTATGGTTGTGGCCAAAAAGTTCCGTTTTGGTCTCATCACTTCAAATGACTTTGTTCCAGAAGTTTTGAGACTTGTCCGTGTGCTGTTTGGCATATTGTAAGCAGGATACTTTGTGGCACTTGCGTAATGGCTTTCTTCTGGCAACTCAGCTGTGCAGCCCATTTTTCTTTGAGTGCCTCCTTATTGTGCGTCTTGAAACAGCCAGACCACATTATTTTCAAATATTCCTGTATTTCAGCTGAAGTTATTTTGGGGTTTTATTTACATCCCAAAAAAATGTGCCTGGCGGTTGTGGCTGAAACTTTTGCTGGTCTACCTGACTGTGGTTTGGTTTCAACAGGATCCCTTATTTTCCACTCCTTAATTAGAGTTTGAATATGGCTTATTTGCATCTATTTCCTGTTTTATACAGTTTGACAACCTATTACCACAGGTCCTTCGACAATTCTTTTGCTTTCCCCATGACTTGGAATCCTAAAATGTGAGTGCAGCACTGGATGAAAGATGCAACTGTCAGTCAGTAGCTCAGAAACTCACTGACTTTCTATGCACACACTGATTACAAGCAAATAGATTACAAGTGAGGAAAGAGCAAAGGTCAAACTCTTTTGATGGTGTTTCTGGTGGAAGAGTGGTTTTATTCTGAATCTATATAAATGATGAGTTTCACTTTTGGAACTGATCTACTGAAACAAATGAACTTTTCCAAATTCATTGAGATGTACCTCAATATTCAAACGCATAACTGAAAGACCTGTGTATTCAAACATTTTCGATAAAAAGGCAAGAAATGGAAGAACTGAGAGAAAAAAAAACATCCTTACATCTTTTGCATTCTCAATAAGGACTTGATCGTACTCGCTCAGTGCGGCCAAGTAAATGATGGAGGTGACGTTCTCAAAGCAGTGGATCCACTTCCTCCTCTCTGAACGCTGACCACCAACATCCACCATCCTGGACACACACAATCCATTCAACTTTAATATAAAACTGTAAATTTGTTGATTTTTTTTGTTGTTGTCATTGACTCTGTCTCATTTTAAAGAGAACAATCCCCATCAGCAACATATAAATGTAACGATGTAACAATGTAAATGATCACATCCTACCTGAAAATCACCTTTGAGAGTTCAAAGGGGTACTCTATGATCCCTGTGGTGGGGACCCTGACCCTCAAGATGTCCTGCAGGGTGGGGATGAAGGATGGACTCATGATTCTGTCCAAGTCACTCAGGTAACTGAAAGGTTGAAAAAAGATTCAGGTTAAAATACCTGAAATCTGCCAATAACAACCAAAAGAAAAGGACAACATCACACCAGGTAGCAGTAAAACTCTAGTGGAAACCAGAGAAAATCACAGTGACTGTTGGTTTAAAGTCATCTCCATGATCCACTTCTTTGACATTATGAATAAAAAATCAAGTCATGTACAAATATTGGATTAGTTGTCAGTCAGTGGCTATGTAATAGTAAAATGCTTAACAAGCCTATCTCTACCTCATTCAGCTTTGAACAGTGTTACACTTGTAAGGCATTACATCTGTTGGATGAGTGAGAAAAATTTGCTGAATATTTTTGCAGATGCCGAACAGCTCACTCTGCAATTGCTAAAGGCTCTTTTTTTTCAGCTTGTCTTACCCCAGGTCTCTGTCTTTAAGATGTAAAATAATGATGAAAGTCTTACTATTTGGCAGAGTCAGATAACTGGAATTCCCTCCTGCGGTCGTAGCACCTTTGAACACCGTGGTCACTCCACACTCGTTTAATGGCGTCTGCCTGCCAAGCCTCCAAAGTGGACACCCGGTCGGCTTCTACTTGGCTCAGCTTCTCTGCAAGACTCTGACACACACAAAACATCCACAGAGATTTATTTGGAGGCAACTTTCAGTTTCTGCCTGATCCATGAATAGACCATCAGGTAGAAAAGGACTCAGCTGAACTTCATCCAGAGTGTTTCTACCAACAAAAACTCTGGAGGACAAGTGATTTACGGGAGATGGGTTTTGAACTGTGATACTGAATTCATCATATTTGTAACAGCCCCATAATCAGGATGAGGGTTAAATACTGCTACAATTATTTCACCATAATTTCAGCCTCTGTCTCAAGCATTTCTTTTTTTTAGCTGCTGTTTCTTTAAGGCTCCTCACTCCACAGACCCCCTACCTTCTGAATGGCTACCTCTTTTGCAGCCTGTCAGGGCGTGAGCTTGGTGTTTGAGGGCTGCTCCTCCAATCAACCATGAACCATTTGGAAGAGGTTTGACAACCGTAGAATAAGCATTTTGTACATATGTTTAAAACATGGGACAGGACAATACCCCTTCTTTAAGGTTGCAGTGTGTCAAAGACATAATTCTACACCTTCCTCCTCTGAAACATGTACTGGTTGATCTGCTATTGCTACAGAGAGGGTTTCATGAGAGTTTTCACATTTCCTCCTGTTCAGAAACTCCATATAACACAAATAAAAGCGCCTTCACCAAAGATTTAAGACGGTCCAGCTTGGCCTCTGTGCAGTGACACAGTGAGGTCACTAATGAGCCTCATGTCCTGATGCTTAAAAGGACATTAGCTAAATTACTATTAGACCTTTCACAGAGTTTGACTTGTCTTACCATGTTCTTATCATCCACGTAGTCCATCCGCAGAGACTTCATGGCGCTGATCAGAGCCTGGATGGCTGTGACGATGTTCTGAAATATCAGACGAGTGAATCCTTTCCTGTCAGCTTCATTGTATCCGCTGCCATGAATGATCCTCATCTGTTTAATGAAAGTGCTCTTCCCACTTTCACCAGTGCCTGAGCAAATGAAACAAATGAGGCAAAAGGAGGAGATGGAATCAGATCAAAGAGAAAACAGAAATAGGGTATGGGTGAAAAAAATCAATCAGCTGTGGGTAAACAGGATGAAAAATGCTGAGCTGGTACGAATGCAAAATATAAATTTATATGAAAAAACAGTATTTAAATGTCTTATTTCTCAGAGTTGCAGCCTGAACTTGACTTTGCTGTTAGAAGACTGAAGGTTTTAGGACCAGTCAGTGTAACTAACAAGAGCTATTTGTCCTTGAATGGAGCAGTGAACTGTTTCCTGCCTCCTTGGTTGTAAATGACTTGATAAGAGCGTCTGCTAAGTGCCAAAAATGCTTTAAAATATTAACCAGCCGCTGACCTTTACAGGAGGATATTCTTCTCTTTATCAAGGCTAACTCCTTTAAAGTTCATGTCCAATGTGTTGTTTCCTACCTCAGCTTTTAGAAGTGGGCAAAAAGGCTCAGGGGCTAATTGTGGCCTGAGGTCCTTTATCTAAATGAATAATGTTTAACATTAAGTGTGCGTTTACAATGTCTCACTAAACTACATTCAATCTCTGCATTGGCTACTTGAATTAGGAATTTCCCAATCTAATCACATGATTGGAAATTGGGGCAGATATTCTCATTATTTTTTGTCAAATCTCTAATATTTCAAAACAAATAGGACAACTAAACAATTTACTACAGTTATGCAGTGGAACAGAGTGGGACTGTCTCAACTCCTCACAGAAACAACGCATGTGGCTTGACATCACTTCACTGCATGAGTCCACAAAAGGAACATTCTGGATCTGTTTCCTCACTCTTCTTCGTTTTTTTTAAAGTACTATAGAAGTATCAGATGGGGACATAGTACCAGCAGATACTCAAAATTGGTACATCCCTAACTGCCATGAAAACATTCTGACATATTTTGCTCATATTTCTCCCTAACGGAGACATTTTCTTTGGTCAGAAGCAGTTTGCTGATGTTTATGCAGCATGTAACACTGCAGAAACGGACCATTTATCATCTGGTATCAAGAGACACCTGAGGGTCATGTGAGCTTTGATTTCATCATCAGTCTGTGATGATGGAACAAGGATGTTTGACCAGTGACTGACTTCTACAGAAATCACTAAATTAAATAGTAAAATATGTCAGTGTGTCCTGCTGGTCCTTGGTCATTTTCACTAAATCAAATGTGGCCCTGTTTGAAAAAAGTTTGAACAACTCTGCCAAGGATTATATCTGACCTTAATTCAAGCACTAACCTCAGAGGAGCACACTTTGTTGTAGGGAATGTCTCAAAAGAAGAAAAACTGGAAGCAAGATTTCTCATTTTACATCCAACACTTCGAGTAATGGAGACAATATTGTACCATCTATGGGTTGGATTGAGATGATACTGTAATATTTGTAAGTTTCAGTGAAATGTCACCCATTGAAAATTCATGTGTCCAAGCAATGACTTTTCTCTGACATCAACAGGAAATAATGTCCTTTTCAAGCAGGAAAGGGCAACTGGTGGCCCACATCCATTCACCCCATAATTGATGTAATATGTATTATTATTATTCATCATTGGAATTCACTTCTTATGAAGCAGCAGACTCTGACCACAGGTGTACTTTCACTCCCAACTGATAGAGGGCACTGCTTCCAACTGCTAAAGGCATTTCATAAAGCAACTATCCACTCTTTCCATTTCACATCCTAAGCCTCGCTTCCACCAGGCAGTCTGGTACAGATCAGTACAGTTTGGTACGGGTCAGATTGGTAAAGCCTGACCCTGTGCGCGGTTCCACCATGGTTTCCACAGCCAACCGTACCCTACTTGATGGGACGGATGTTGAGCGCCGCGTCAGCTACGTAACTGCGTGACGTAACTGCGTGACGTCACTGCAGCGCTACACAGTGTACCCCGCAAATAAATGCAACGAAGAAGAAATTAGCGGCATTGTAAACAAAGAGCAAGATGGAGGACATCCAGCAACTCTTCTACTTTGTGATCAGCATGTGACTCTTTCTTCCACAACGCAATGAAGCTTTGTTTCAGGAAAGGCTGCGTGCAGGGTTGTGTGTCGTTCTTTATTACCACTCTCTCATAGGAAGTTACCGATCTTTTGACCAATCAACGTACTGCAGTGATTATAGCTCCACCCCTGGGTTCAGCTTGGTGCGGCTTGGCACCCCAACAGAAGGGTACTGAAAAGTGGAGCGGTACGGGTAGCTTATTTGGGGACCTGTCCCGGTTTTAGTCTATGGAAACGCCACAAAATGCGTGCTGTACCGAGACGAACCGAACCGATCCGCTTGGTGGAAACGAGGCTCAAGTCTCCAAATTTGGCACTTTCTCTCCTGCGAAGATCGCCGGACCTTATGTCCACTATTCTGCCCCAGCAGATAACAGTTTCCCAGGAAAACTCTGATTCAGGATTTTCTGCAAAACGGAACACACAAAGAAATACAAACAACTTTCTCTCAAAAGATTCATATTCAATTCAGTCAACATGTTAATCATCTCCTCATGTAACAAAAACCATAAAGAAAACATGGTACTAGCTTCATGCTAATGAACATAGGAAAGTGCATTGATATGCTAGCGGTTGGTACACACTGCTATAACGCTGGTTTTAAAACAGAATTTCAACTTTCATCACAAAAATATATCACAACTACTTTCTGTGAACAGTAGTTAAAAATCAGTAATGTCGAAATACAAACAGATAAATGTGTTCCAAACAGGAAGTGCAGGCTCATGGCTTATCACAGCATAACTACGGCAAGCACAAGGTTACAAGCAACTCAAAGCATTGCTTAGTGGCCTTCTTTAGCCAATAATATACAACAAAATAATACATTGATGTTGACTGATGTGAGATTTTTTACTTTTTTCTATTTGTTTACATCTAAAGATGTCTAAGTTTATTGACCACTTTAATAGGCTACCTATTTTCTTATAATCTCAATAAAATGTTAATGACACAGAAAACCTAAAAGCCTACTTTTTTGTACAAAGAAAATTTACTGGAGGAATTGACCAGGGCATTGATGAAGTATCAGATCAACAAGCAGAATTTATAAGGGCATTGGTATCAGTAAAAACTTATCAATACCCATCCCTACTCCTGAATGTAAGAAACTATTTACAAAGGAACAAAGTGAAACTGCACTGAGCCACCGAGGAAAAAGAAGGGGATTTCATTCTGGAGATGAATACCTGAGTCACATTTCCTGTTGCCTGGGAATTTTTCTCTTACATCAGTGAGAGCAGCTTTTCAACAATGAAGCACATCAGGATAGAAAGAAGAGAAAAGAGAGAAACAGGCTGACACATGAAACTCTGATCCAGCTTAGGGACATTGGAAGCACAAACATAGATCTATTGATGTTGACAATATTATGCACCAGGAGGGGGGGCACAGGTGTCTCATTAAGACAGCTGGGACAGAGCCAAGTGACTTTTTTAGAAAGTTACATTCATACCTGAAACATCACATGAAAGAAAGCAGCTCTAATTTAAGTCATCACAAATGTAATGTTTGTTTTTGCTCCTTGCATTTTAGTTCTGCACTTTCTTCCATAGATATGACAGAGATTAAAATATTGAACTGTTTTCAAATAGTAAAATAAAAGAATTATAAACGATGCTATTCCCCTTGAATTTATTCTTTCCTATGAAGGAGAGGATGATGAAAACCCCACAGTTGTAGTGTGGCTCCAAGTTAATGCTGGACATAAATTGTGGCCCTCACTATCATTAAAGTTGCCCATCCCTGATACAGAGGGACATATCTCAGTGGTAACCTTATGTAACCTTTTCAGGAATTAAAGCAGTAAGCCTGAACTGTGACCATGTTATAAACAAAGAAATAAGTCAACAACATGAGTCATTCTTTAGAGTAAATCAAAATATCCAACTTTTTGATTAACTTTGTATGTAAATTGTTGGTCTGTTTGGTTAGAAGGTAAGTTTTTCCTTATATTTTCACTCATACAAAGAAAACATGAGGCAGTGAAAAAGTAAACTACCATGATTATATCTGTTATTACCCTGGAGCACTCACCTAACAGCAGCAGCTTCAGTTCTCGGTGATTTTCTCTCTTATCATGTCGAAGTTGTCTCTCTATTTCTTTGTGTATCCTCACACTCTCCGCTTCTTCAGCAGACAGACAACACTCTGCCATTCTTCCACAACTTACAACCAGCTTCCAGATGAACTACGCCACAGCTGACGGGGATTAGTGAAAAGAAAGGCTAATGACTTTTCTTAGACTTGCCAAGGAGGTTTCCTGCGTCCCGGAACAGGTGGTGACTTTCTGCTCTCATTCTTCCTCGTCCAGATCAAGCTCAGGTGCATTTCACATTCCTGCTGCGCGCGAGGAGGCGGGTGGATGGTTGGAGGGTGAAAGACTGAAGGCAGGGGGAGTTTCTGAGTATCTGCTTACAGGTACACACTCCCAAGGGCCGCTGAATGTGAACCACCCTCTCTTTTATGAGGCAGAAGAAAAGGTGGAAAGTCTGGAGTGAAATGATGTCGTGTGTGCGCACGAGGGAATTAATCTTCAAATTGAAATAAAATTTTAATATGCCTCAATATGGAAGCCCAAACAGGTAATCAAAAACTGGAAACGGGACAAAGTTTTAAAAAAAAATAAACCAAATTAATCAAAGGCTTTGTAATTAGTTCATCACATCTTGTTCCCTTTTCCAGAACCGACCCTGCGCAATGTGGCGCCCATAAATAGTGCCCATCCAGCCCCCACCATGATAAACCCTTCCAAAAGAAATCAAACCATTGAGCCTCATTCACCAATAAATGCGTAGAAATGTTCTCAACCCCCGCACAAAGTAAGAAAAGACGCATAATCACTGGCGGATGCCTGCGCACCAGCCGTTTTGTGCGCCACCGTGCGTAAATTAATGAACTGGAATCATTCTGAATCCTAAATCGACTGGCGCGTCCCTGCATCCTGAAATCAGCATTAACCGCGCCCGAATTCATCTATATAACGACATCTGTTCAGAGCTTCAGGAGGAGGGGGAGTCGTCATTTACGTCCGCGTTATCAGAGTCAACCTCGTTCTGCCAGTTCTTCATCGAGAGTCTCGTCTGCAGACGCGCGTCCTGACCGGTGAAGTGATAAGTGATCAGCTGACTCTCCTGGTGCTGTGGTAGAGTTCTTTCTGTGTATCCCAAACACAAATTACACATTAAAATAGCTGCTGGATAATTTAGCAAATAAATAAATCTGGAGTTGAGCAGTGGAGTTGTGTGTGCGTCATTTGCTCAGAGAATGTGTAAAATCATTACGCACCAACTAAAAGTGGCCCCATGGAGCTTACCACAATCCACAAAAGATTCACATCAAAAATACTTAAACCCACCTAGAACAATACAAATAGGGATTCATTAAGAAAAACGCCAGGAATAAACTGCAACACAAATTCCTAACTGAGATGCAGCAACATGCCTCCGCCGACTGCAGGCAGCACTGAGCTTTTGAAGGCCGTTAACAGGTGAACCTCATCAACAATCAGCAGCCTCACCTGGGATGAGCAGGGGGGAGGAGGGAACACAGAAAACATGCAGCCGTAACAATTTGCACAAATGTATGGCACTGTTTGTAAATCTTCACAACATTGAAGATTTATTTAACATAAAAAATGTGACATTCTGATATGCACATGATTACATTTTTGATGTAAACCAAGAATTTAATAGGATTCAATATTATAAGCATGATGAGGGAGAGAAGGTGTCAGTTTCATGGTTATTTAATGAATTTAGTCAATGCACACTTTTTATTCATGAATTATTTTCAAGGCTTTTTTCTTTTACTGAAAGTAGTTTTTAAATTTTATGCTTTTAGTTAAAAGAGTCTGTGTTTTCAGTTTTTTAGGAGGCTGATCATTCTTTGTGCATATGCATGGTCTGAGGAGGTTCTAAGTTTGTTGACAAAGTAAGAAAAATTTAAGTAAGAAAATATTGATGACTCACAGATTTGTGTGTCAAACATTCATACACACGATTTAGGTGCAAATTTGTATGTACGCACTGTTTGTGAATGAGACCCATTGTGTTGTAACCATTGTCTTTATTTTATAAGATAGAACATGGTTGAGTAGTACTCCTGAGTCTCTGTAGCCTCTTATAGAGATATTGGCCCAAGTAGTTCTGTCAAACTGGTCACTGGGTCAATCAGTCGTCACCTCTCTCTCCCTGTGAGTGAGTTGTATCTGCAGCTGCAGGTTCCAGGCCCAGGAGAGTTACCATAGTTACCATAGGGAAAGGCACAGCAGTCACTCAATCAATCAATCAATAAATCAATATTTATATGGTGCCAAATCATGACAAACATCATCTCAAGACACTTTCCAAAACATTAACAGGTTTAGAACTGTTAAAGTTAATAGATTTTTATTTTATTAACAGGGGCCAAACATCAGGACAAGATGGAAAGTCTTACCTCACCTTAGCCCACCATAAATAAAGCACTTTGCAGTATTTAGCGAGTTACAACAGCAAGAAAAAACTTCCCTTCAATGGGCAGAAACCTCAGACAGAACCAGACTCATGTTAGACAAACATCTGCCTCACTTGATCTTTCAGTTAGTCTCAACAAGTGAGCAAATGAGTGTTTTCCTAAGATAAATAAATAAATAGATAAAGTGGCAGAGTTCTGCAGACTCCTGTTACTCCCAAAAGCCAGTGCACCCTTGGTTGTATGGAGAGATGTGTTGATTTCTACACAAATGAGTCTCTATCAAACCAGTTTCAACACTGGAACTGATCTTTGTGACTGTTCAAAGTGAAAGAATAAAAAGGTTTCTTTTTTTTATGGCTGAGTTTGTAAAGAAGCCGTCCTTACATGTGTTCTCATGCTGAGGTAAATGTACTTGACTCATCTGATTCCCTCTGTTTGATGCTTTTGAACGAGCTGCAATCGACAGCAGATCAAAAACTCACATCACTGTAACACAAGCGATAGCTCTCTGAAACAACCTCTTTGTCCGGTAACCTCTTCATTCTAGGTTGTAATCTTTAAAGAGCCGCTGGAGCAATGTGTCTTTGACAGCTTTGAAGACGACCTTGATGTTCTGTGTGTCTGTGGCACAGGTGAAGTGTGTGTAGAGGGCTTTATGTCGACCCACGTGCTGTTTCACGTACATTTGCAGAATAAAATCTTTTGCGGACTCTGTGTCTCCCTTTGGCCCTGTGAGGGGTGTAGATGGTCAGAGTTAGAGGGAATCCTCATGTTTTAAGGATAGTCTATCAAGATTGACATCAAATATTTCAACAGACAATTTTTTTACCGTTGTATTCTGGGAAGTAATTTTCCAAATGAGAGTTTCTGACTTTCTCCTCCAGCAAGTCTGTTTTGTTGAGGAAGAGGATGGTGGAGGACTCTTGAAACCAAGGGCTAGAGAGGATGGTCGTGAACAAGGTGATGCTCTCTTTAAGGCGATTCTGCAGATTTCAGAATATTTGTTTGATTGGAATTTAAAAAAAGACGAGCAACCATAAAAAAAAAAATTCCAAATTATTTCCTCTTCTCCATTACTAATAAATAATACCCCTTTATAAATACCACCATACACATTGATTATTTCTTTTTGAGAGGATATAAGTTCGTATCACGTTTGATGTAATATTACACAATTTACATGCACACAGGTATATCTCTGAATTTAAATATTAATTGAAAAGTTCATTTATTTCTGAAGGTCAATTCAAAATGTGAATCTCAGAAAGATTCAGTGCACTTTCAGCACAGCTATTGCAGCATTTTTTTTAATTTTAATTGTAATGATTATGGCTAAAAGTTGATGAAAACACAAAATTCAGTGTCTCATAAAATTACACTATTACCATATTGATCCAAATGTGAGACAATCCTGGTGATGTCCCCCTTTTTCTGGGACATATGTTTGGCAAAAAACTTACAAAAAGGCTACTTGACCACAAAATCTAGTTTTATCACAAAGAAGATTTTGTTTGAAAATTCTGATAAAGCATTGAAAGAAAAAACAAAATAAGACAAGCATATGTTTGAAACAACATGGTATCATATCATAGCACAGTTGATATCACAATGCAGAAAAAATTACCATAAAATAAGATAGACTGTTGTTTATAACAGTGTTATTGTGCAATATCTAATGCATTCAACATCACAGTTTGTAGGGAAGATATTTCACTGTTTCCCCCTGGATCATTTTGGTAGTAATTCATATATTTCTACATAAAATTATGTGCGTGTGTGTTTTTTGTGGTGCCAGATGAAAGCACAAGTAATTTGAGGTTAACTTTCCTTCAGAAGAAGTCTATAAATTGTTCTTTCGGTTAACAGATTAAATAGCCTTATGCTATTTATCTTATTTGTATGTCATTTCCAGTTCTGGAAACAGTTCCAATGTCTTTTTTGTCTCCATATAGTTGTGCATTCACAGTTTTTCCCCGCTCTCTGTAACACCCATGGCAGAGTTCTGCCCCGATGCACATATAGACACACTAACATTTGAGCACACACACACACACACACACACACACACACACACACACACACACACACACACACAAACACACACTCTCTCTCTCTCTCTCTCTATCAGTGTGATACCGCCACAATAATAAAAAGATAAATTAAGTGATCCCAGCTTCACCCTCCTCATTGCCATTTTTTATGTTGCCTGCTAGAGAGAGAGAGAGAGAGAGAGAGACAGACAGACAGACAGACAGACAGACAGACAGAAGGTAGCACAGCTGTTCACTACCTAGCTAGGTATTGAACAGCTTTTTACTTTCAAGGACGAACTAGTCCTCGAAAATAAAATGACCCTACTTTTTCAGAGGGAATAGTCGTGGAAAAAATAAAGTTTCGTTTTCAGATCAATATGGTGTATAAACTCAATTGAGTTTAACTGAAATCCCACAAATTTGAAATGAATTAGTGGAAGTCTATGGACATGGTATTCAAATATATATGCAGTTTCACAGATTGATTCACAAATGTAATGGAACATGATTTTCACCTGAAAAGAAGACTTTGGACCACTGAGCTACAGTTCAGTTCTTTCCCTCTGAGCAAAGGTTAAACTCTTCTGACTGTTTCTGGTGGAGGAGTGGTTTGATTCTGAATCTATATAAATGATGAGTTTCACTTTTGGAACTGATCTAATGAAATAAATGAACTTTTCCAAATTCATTGAGATGTAACTCAACATTCAAACACATCAGAACTGAAAGACCTGTGTATTCAAACATTTTTCTTAAAAAGGCAAGAAATGAAAAAACTCTGACAGAAAAAAAAATCATCCTTACATCTTTTGCATTCTCAATAAGGACTTGATCGTACTCGCTCAGTGCGGCCAAGTAAATGATGGAGGTGACGTTCTCAAAGCAGTGGATCCACTTCCTCCTCTCTGAACGCTGACCACCAACATCCACCATCCTTGACACACACAATCCATTTAACTTCAACATAAAACTGTAAATTTGTAGATTTTTTTTTTTGCTGACTCTGGCTCAATTTAAAGAGAAAAATCCCCATCAGCACAACTGACGCACTCTTATAAAGAAGTGATAAATTGTGGGTTTTTTTCTTTTTTAAGATATATTTTTGAGCGTCAATGCCTTTAATGTAATAGAATAGGGCAACAGAAATGGCAGGAAACAGGACATATGCCTTATGGAGTGTGGCCTAAATCACTTGATCATCTGCACTCCATATCTTGGTTTTTTAATTCAAACAAAAACTGTAATCTAAAATCAGATAATTTAGTGTCACATGCAAACACCCTGAAACTGTATTTCTTGGTGCGTGCAGCTTGAGATCAAGGTATAGAAAATATTAACACCATACCTGAAAGTCTTATTTGAGAGTTCAAAGGGGTACTCTATGATCCCTGTGGTGGGGACCCTGACCCTCAAGATGTCCTGCAGGGTGGGGATGAATGATGGACTCATGATTCTGTCCAAGTCACTCAGGTAACTGAAAGGTTGAAAAAAAGATTCAGGTTAAAATACCTGAAATCTGCCAATAACAACCAAAAGAAAAGGACAACATCACACTAGGTAGCAGTAAAACTCTAGTGGAAACCAGAGAAAATCATTGCAACTGTTGGTTTCAAGTCATCTCCATGATCCACTTCTTTGACATTATGAATAAAAATCAAGTCATGTACAAACGTTGGATTAGTTGTCAGTCGGTGGCTATGGAATAGTAAAATACTTAACAAGCCTATCTCTACCTAATTCAGCTTTGAACAGTGTTACACCTGTTTGGCATTACATCTGTTGGATGAGTGAGAAAAATTTGCCGAATCTTTTCTGCAGATGCCGAACAGCTCACTCTGCTATTACTAAAGGCTCTTTTTTTTCAACTTGTCTTACCCCAGGTCTCTGTCTTTAAGATGTAAAATAATGATGAAAGTCTTACTATTTGGCAGAGTCAGATAACTGGAATTCCCTCCTGCGGTCGTAGCACCTTTGAACACCGTGGTCAGTCCACACTCGTTTAATGGCGTCTGCCTGCCAAGCCTCCAAAGTGGACACCCGGTGGGCCTCAACTTGGCTCAGCTTCTCTGCAAGACTCTGACACACACAAAACATCCACAGAGATTTATTTGGAGGCAACTATCAGTTTCTGCCTGACCCATTAACAGACCATCAGGTGAAAAGGACTCAGCTGACAGAACTTCATCCATAGTGTTTCTGGACACCAACAAAAACTCTCATGGAGGAAAAGTGATGGGCTTTTCACTGTGATGCTGAATTTATGATCAGTGCGAGAGCCAAATGCTACGACAGTTTAATATTATATGGTTGAGAAAATACACTTTCAGAAAACTCTCTATTCACTACATTCAGGTTCATTGTTGTGCTATTTTTGTTTCAGAAAACCATTATTCCAGCCTCTGTCTCAAACACTTCTTTTTAGCTGCTGTCTCTTTAAGGCTTCCTACTCCACAAACCTGCTTCCCTGTAATTAAGGGGGAAGGACTCTGCACCTCCGACTTGTTAGCGTTCTCCTCTTCGTCCCCTTTCCCCACCACCACTTTGATAGTGGGTGACTTGGGAAGCGTATTGCTTCCATGGTAGAAAAAAAAATCATTATTTTGAGATACTGAATTACCTCGTTAATCTGTGATACCAAATTATCACGTCATAAGGTGGTTACTTAACCCTCTGATGCATTAATTATGAAAGTCAGTGTCCCTTGAGTCTTTAGTTCCCTTGAGTGTTTTTATTTGTCTTGAAGCATGAAAAAAAGTTTTCCTTTTTTTTTATTAAATTCAAATATTTGTAACTGAGCATTCAACATAAAACAGTGTGAACTTCATGTAAGTATGGCTTATTTTTTTGTCTTCTTTCCTCTTCTTTTTTTTCGTGGTCATTTCATGAATAATCTTTTTTTAATGCTTTGCAAAACATTTTAACTCTCTTTCATACTTCTAAATACTGAATAATTTATAGTTTATAAGCTTTTATTACCCTCAAATGATTGTCTGTAACTTTTTAAAAAATATATATATGTTTTGAAAGGAAATTGAAAACATTTTTCAGGCCCTAAGAAGAATAAAAATATCCTGACACAGGCTAAAATGAATTTCCACCACATGAACCATTGAATTTAGGAGTAACTATCTAACACAGGGTTAAAGTTGTAGCCTTCCGAAACCTTGATATCAAAATTGAACATTTTCCAACATGGCTGCCACCATGTGATGTCACAATATGCAAATTAGATGAATAATTTCAGTTCCATCACAGACTTTGAGTCATACTGAACAATTTTCTCATTGACAGTATACCTTTATCTCAAACTACTTTCAAGTTATAGCCTTTTATAATCTTGATTTCAAAATCGGACATTTTCTTGAAAAAACTCAGGCGCCTAAAGGGTTAAGATTTCTAAAATCATGTTTGAATGGGGAATCTGGTTTGGAGACATATAGTGTCTGATTTTTGCAGACTTCTGGTTTTGGGAGACAATGTGATACCATGTACTGTTTGGATTGGGATGATACTGAAACATTTATAAGTTTCAGCAAAATTTCACCAGTTGAACAAGTTGAACATTCATGTGTCCAGGCAATGACTTTTTCTCTAACATCAAAAGGAAGTCATGTGTTTAGAAAGACAACTGGTGGCTTGCAATATTAAATCCAAAATGATTTGATATGGATTATTCATCACTGTTTTTTCAAATAGTCAAAATAAACTTATTGTTATATCATGGTGTCCTGTTACAACATTTTCACACCAACATGATACCGATGGGTATGGTGTGACATTCAGCTCTATTTGTAGTCTTCAAGGCTTGTATAAGCTTTGAGGAAATGTTAAAAGTGTAATTGTATTTAACTTCCCTAGTTCGGTGCCATCACAGGAAACTTGTGCTTGACATATTTTTTAACCGCAGCGTCTTTTTCTGACTGTAGCACAAACAACTGCAAGTACAGACCAACATCACTAGTACTCTTTGCTGCTCTGTTCGTACCTGAGCTCATGCTGTTGTTGTGATTTTGTGAGCTCTGCTGCTGGATCAGAGTCTGGGATGGGCAACTTGTATCAGAATTGATTAGAATTGATTTTAAGATTTTGTGGACCACTTTGAAAGCTCTTCAAGGCCTTGTTCCTTCCTTCGTTTTAGACCTTTTATCCCCAATGAGCCCATGTGTCCGTTGAGGTCCTTGGGCAAAAGTCTCTTTTAAATGTGCCTGTGACTCAGCTGGAAACTAAAGGAGACTTAGCTTTTTCAGCACGTGCACCTAAGCTCTGAAACAGTCTCCTAAAGGAAATCAGATCTGCTGAGTCAGTAGCCTCTTTTAAATCACTTCTTAAAAAATCCTGCATATTTAATAATACTTTTTGTATCTGATCCTGTTCTGCTGCCTGCATTTTCTCAAGAATTGCCATGCAAAAAAAGGTGTTATTATTTTTTATTGGTCAGCTCTTTGAGGGCCTTTTAGGGGCGGAGCTATGGGGGTCGAGCTTGGTGTTTGAGGCCCACTCCTCCAACATGTTATGAATTTAGAGAGGAGAGATTTGAAAATCTTTGTATGGGCAGTTAATATTCATTTTAAAACATTAGAAAGCAAAATACCCTCTCTTTAAAGTTGCAGTGTGTGAAAGACAAACTTCACTCCTCCCATTTTCTTCTGTCCACAAACTCCACATTTTCAACATGAGTTCAAAGATCTTTATCTCATCAACATGACAAATTGTTTCTTTGAACTCATGTTAAAAATATTTTCAAAAACATATTCTACCACCTTGAGGATTTTCATATCACTACAGTTAGCTGAAGTTGTATTTCAACCCTTTTGAAAAAGTCTGCGCTCATGAATAATCCACTCACATATTTTCAGAAAAATCATAGTTCGATTCTCAAGAGGTTGCAGTAAGAATAACATATAAATGGTTACTCTTTTATCTAAAATAAGTGTTTTCTGCATGAAAGTAATGCACATTTGCTAAAAACAAATAAACCAAAAAAAAAAACTTGAATAAATAGATAAAATAGTTTGTAAAACTGCCCAGTGTGTCAAACGTGAAGCAAGAAATATATCATGAATGAAAAAACAAAGTAACATTTTTTGTGGATTTTGTTAAAAGGGTTGATAAACATCTCAGGTCCAAAAAAAAATGTGTATTTTCTGACTGTTTTTTGATGAGCTGGTCCTGGTCCTTGGCTTTGGACCCTCTGTGCAGTGACACAGTGAGGTCACTAATGAGCCTCATGTCCTGATGCTTAAAAGGACATTAGCTAAATTACTATTAGTCCTTTCAGAGAGTTTGACTTGTCTTACCATGTTCTTATCATCCACGTAGTCCATCCGCAGAGACTTCATGGCGCTGATCAGAGCCTGGATGGCTGTGACGATGTTCTGAAATATCAGACGAGTGAATCCTTTCCTGTCAGCTTCATTGTATCCGCTGCCATGAATGATCCTCATCTGTTTAATGAAAGTGCTCTTCCCACTTTCACCAGTGCCTGAGCAAATGAAACAAATGAGGCAAAAGGAGGAGATGGAATCAGATCAAAGAAAAAACAGAAATAGGGTATGGGTGAAAAAAATCAATCAACTGTGGGTAAACAGGATGAAAAATGCTGAGCTGGTACGAATACAAAATATATTCATATGAAAAAACAGTATTTAAATGTCTTATTTCTCAGAGTTGCAGCCTGAACTTGACTTTGCTGAGGACCAGTCAGTGTAACTAACAAGAGTTATTTGTCCTTGGATGGAGCAGTGAACTGTTTCCTGCCTCCTTGGTTGTAAATGACTTGATAAGAGCGTCTGCTAAGTGCCAAAAATGCTTTAAAATATTAACCAGCAGCTGACCTTTACAGGAGGATATTCTTCTCTTTATCAAGGCTAACTCCTTTAAAGTTCATGTCCAATGTGTTGTTTCCAACATCAGCTTTTAGAAGTGGGCAAAAAGGCTCAGGGGCTAATTGTGGCCTGAGGTCCTTTATCTAAATGAATAATGTTTAACATTAAGTGTGCGTTTACAATGTCTCACTAAACTACATTCAGTCTGTGCATTGGCTACTTGAATTAGGAATGTCCCAATCTAATCACATGATTGGAAATTGGGGCAGATATTCTCATATTTTTTGTCAGATCTAAAATATTTCAAAACAAACCGGAAAAATAACACATCCACTACAGTTATGTGGTGGAACAGAGTGAGACCGTTTCAACTTCACATGGAAACAATGCATGCAGCAGGACATCACTTATGAGTCAATGTAAGGAACATCCTGAATCAGTTTCTCTGCTTTTCTTTATTTTTTTCCATGGATTATAAAAGTATTTTATCAGAACTCAGTATCAGCAGATACTCAAAAACGGGACATCTATACCTTGGGTAAAGTGAAAGTTCTGTACATTCTGCAGAAGTTCATCAGACAGTTATTACATGTTGCAGAAAAGGCAAAAATTGGTGCAAAATTTGTTCAGAATCCAAGATAAGAAATATTTTGGGCTAAAAATTCAGATTCGTATTCTGCCATTAAAACATTCTGACATATTTTGCTCATATCATACCCTAATGGAGATCATTGTCCTTGGTCACGAGTGGAGTTTGCTGATATGTACACAGCATGTAACACTGCAGAAAACTCACAGCTTATCATCTAGTATCAGGTCATTAGTCTGTAATGACAGAAGAAGGATGATGAGTGCATTTAGTGTCTGATTTTTGCAGAACACATCTGGTTTTAAGAGACAATATGATACCATCTATTGTTTAGATTGAGATGAAACTGGAATATTTGTAAGTTCAGTTAAATGTCACCAGCTGAACAAATTGAGCATCCATGTGTCCAAGCGATGACTTTTTCTCTGATATCAACAGGAAGTCATGTCTTTAGATCAAGAGTAGGGTAAGGCAACTGGTGGCCTGCAGGCTACATGTGGTCCGTAACATCACTTGGTTTAGTATTGTTTCTTCATCACTGTTTTTAAAGCAGCCGACACTAACCACAGGTGTACCTTAACCCCCAAGCAATAGAGGGCGCCCTTTCCAAATGCAAAATGTGTTTGCAAAGCAAGTGTCTGCTCACTTTTTCTCTCAAATCTGTGTATCTGAATGTGGCACGATTTTCCCTCATGTGAGCTAATGACGGGAAGTTCAGCTTTTGTCAGAGAGTCGGCTCTTTTGGCTCGGTTGTCAAAGAAGAGGCGGCTCTTTCGACTCCCGCTCTTAACTTAGGATCTTTTGTGACTGTGTATTTTATCTTAAGTTTGCAAAAACTAATGGTTTTTGGTGTTGAAAACCCTTTTACGTACAGCGTTTTCTCGAGAAGCATTAAAATGACCTAATTTTGTGCATTTATTCTGTTATAACACCATTCTTCCTTTTTTTTTTTAGCATTTTAATCAAACTTTTATTGCACATAAACATATCCACAGAACAGAAACAGAACCAAAATCAAACAAACAGCATTAATTTTCTCATTGAGAAAAATCAGATGCCTCAGCTTGGTTGGGCTGATTTGATTTCTCCTCTCTCAGTGAGTATTTTCCTCGTTTTCAAGAAGACACTCTCAGAAGGAACAGATGTAGCCACGATACACAGCCTCCCCTCCATCACCTTCACCAGACGTGAAAAGACTAAGGCCTTGGTCTGCCACCAGCTCAGTGTGAGCTAATCAGTGAAAGGAAAAACCTGAGAGCCAGCTCTTCTGATTCACTATAAACCATCAGTTCTCAGGGCCTCTGCATTTGATCAGGACACATCACAACTGTGAACAAATGCAGATTCAGAGATGTTCCTGAAAGTGAGAAACCATTCCCAGTGTTATGAATGGACATAGAAACTGCAGAAGCAGTTCAACAAGTACCACCAAGATTTTTACACCACGCAGCTAGAAGTAGGAAGAATATTGTTGATAAGTAAGGAAACTTAGGTCATAAATTAAGGTGATAAATTAGCAGGAACCATGTTGAACAGTTTGTCCTGAGGTGATACTTGAAAAAGGGAGGTGAGGAAGTTTTGGTGAACAGCAATGCCAACATAGATGGCGTATGGAAGTACATGAGCAGTGATGTTTAGATTTCCGTGTGCAAAGGGAGTATAAATCAGCCTTTAGTTAAGTTGGCCAGAGTTATGGTTGGGCAGAATCAGCAGGTCAGTTTCCCAGAACTAGGCAGGATGAGATAAATGGGTTTGTGGCTGAATATCCAGGTTTCATTGTTATGAATGTTTTGACAGGATGCAGGCGGCGAGGCAGGAGTAGTGCAAAAGGGAAGTAGGTCAAGGTCCATCTTTCATAATAACGAATAGGCAGAAAAATAGAAAACAATGACGTCGTTGAAAGACTATAAAGACTCGAGGAGAAGTTACAGTGAGGGTCTGTCTATCCTGAGAGTGAGTGTGAGAGCTGTGTTGTGCTAAACTTTCAATAAAAACCGCAAGAGGCTGCAAGTTGATTCTGACTCCGTGCCATTGACGAGGTTGACACGGTCCAAGAAGATGATGACTCTGTTTTGCATTTACTGGCAACCATGCCTCTGTTATTTATTTTTTACAACAAGCTTTTCAACAATGAGGCACAGTAACAAGGAAGAGAGAAGAGCAAAAGAGGTGGACACATGAAACTCTATTCCAGTTCATGCAAATGGGATGAACAAACACTGGCATTGATAATGATAATTCTATGTAAAAGCAGGTGAGGCTACAGGTGTCTCATTGAGATAACTGTGACTGAGCCAAGTACGGGTGAATCTGTGACTTTTCAGAAAGTGACATGCTCGCTCGAAACACCATGTGGAAAAGGAGGGTGATGTTAAAATAGTTTAAACTGAACTAATCGCCGACTTAACAGTTGTCATTTAACTATGTGTTTTACTTCTGCGGTTGCTACATTGTTAAAATAGTGGTTAAAAAAAAATCTTCACTGTTTTCAAATAATAAAATCAATGTTCTTTCCTGAAGCATTATAACAAGTACTATAAAAGTGAAAAAAAAAAATATGGATGAATTTGGATGATGAAAATTCATGGTTATAATGTGGCCCCCGGATAGTGCTGGAAAAAAAAAACATGTGGCCCTCGCTATCATTGAAGCTGACCATTTCTGATACAGAAGTAAATATATCAGTGTTAACCTTAGTTGACCTTTTCAGAAATTAAAGCAGTAAGCCAGAAATATAACTCTGACATTCACAAAAAAATAAGCAGCATGAGTCATTTTTTAGAAATAAATCAAAATTTTCAAGTTATTTTTTTTTTATTATTGTTAATGCGTCTGTCTGTGTTTGGTAAGTAACTGAATCTTTCCTCATATTTTCATTCATATAAAGAAACATAAGGCAGTGAAAAAGGGAACTATCATGATTATTTCTGTTATCATATTAGAGCACTCACCTAACAGCAGCAGCTTTATTTCCCGACAAGAGTCATCCTTATCAAGTCGAAGTTGTCTCTCTATTTCTTTGTGTATCCTCAGATTCTCTGCTTCCTCAGCAGACAGACAGCACTCTGCCATTCTTCCACAACTTTATGTCAGGCTTCCAGGTGAACTATGCTCAGGTGCATTTCCCATCCCTGCTGTGCGCGAGGAGGTGGGTGGATGGTTAGAGGGTGAAGGACTGAAGGCAGGGGGAGTTTCTGAGTATCTGCTCGCAGGTACACACACCCAGGGGCCGCTGAATGTGAACCACCCTCTCTTTTATGAGGCAGAAGAAAAGGTGGAAAGTCTGGAGTGAAATGATGTTGAGTGTGTGTGTGTGTGTGTGTGTGTGTGTGTGCACAAGGGGTGTAATCTTCAATTTGAACTAAGATTTCAAAATGCCACAGTATGGAAGCCCAAATAGGTCATCAAAATCAGGTAAGGGAACAAGATTTAAAAAAATGAACCAAATGAATCCAAAGCTTTGTATTTAGTTCATCCCATCCATAGACTGTACAATGGACAGTGCAGCTCTGCCTTTTACTGTTGCACAGTTTTGAATTGTAAAGCACCATTTCACAAGAGCCACAATTGTGCAGCCGGAGTCTGCACAGTAGAGAATTTGAATTTTAACCAGGCCAAAAGTTTGGACACACTTTCTCATTCAATACGTTTTCTTTATTTTCATGACTATTTACATTGTAGATTCTCCCTGAAGGCATCAAAACTATGAATGAACACATGTGGAGTTATGTACTTAACAAAATAAGGTGAAATAACTGAAAACATGTTTTATATTCTAGTTTCTTCAAAATAACCACCCTTTACTCTGATTACTGCTTTGTGCACTCTTGGCACTTTTCAAGAGGTCGTCACCTGAAATGGTTTTCACTTCACAGCTGTGCCTTATCAGGGTTCATTAGAGGAATTTCTTGCTTTATCAATGAGGTTGGGACCATCAGTTGTGTTGTGCAGAAGTCAGGTTAATACACAGCCGACAGCCCTATTGGACAACTGTTAAAATTCATATTATGGCAAAAACCAATCAGCTAACTAAAGGAAAACAAGTGGCCATCATTACTTTAAGAAATGAAGGTCATTCAGTCAAGTAAATAGTCATAAAAATAAAGAAATAGAAATTGAATGAGAAGGTGTGTCCAAACTTTTGGCCTGTACTGTATATAATTTCAGAAGTCTCTCTTGTTTTTTAGTTAGTTTGTTTGTTTTTTGAAAAACAAAAAAATCAATGCCTCATTAAATCAGAACAATATTTGGGTCTACATGGGTGACTTGCACCCTGCAGCCCCCACCCCCAGTGCATCCTCCCCTACTTATTCAACTACATGTACCGCTGCCACATTACTGTCAGCCTCTTTCTCCCTCCAGAAATAACATTTCTTTGTCACACTTTACATCCCTTTGTGCAACACTAAATATAAATGGACCTCCAACAGAACGCTGCTGCAGGCTGCAGCCAGATGGATGCATCACAGAGGAGGATTTTCAGGTCTAACACGGCTCCAGATGAGCCGACGGAGCAGCCAAGGAGGCCAAACGCTGAACCAACAGTGAGCAGAGGCACAAACAGAGAAAGAACAAGCAACAAATAACCAGTAAAATATCTGTTTATTCATCCAATCAAGTGAAAGATGTGCAGAGAAATGACAGTGAAAGTGAGAAAAGTAGAGTTTAAGAAGGCTGTAGTTAGGAGAGAAGGGTTGTAAAACTTAGTGTATTAACCAAGCAGTATTTACCTCTGTAGTTAGCCTATAAAAACTAAGCTTTGATGCAAGTAAAGAAATAAAACAACTGTGCCATGTGATATTTACAACATGCGCCAAATTTATTAATAATGACTTATCAGAACCACCAGTAAAGATGAAAAATTCTTGAAATTAAAACAGAAAAAAATATGAACGCTGTACTCATTGAAGAGAAAGCAACAAGGTTATCACAACACCATTTCCCACCGAAAGATGAAATGTTGACGGCACATATGATGCAAAGTGTTTTTTTTTTTTTAGTGCAGACATCTCTGATAGTAACCAAAATCTCCTCAGCCTAGTTTAGGAAAACTAAACTCATCAAAAGAAGGATTCTGGAGCATCAATCTGCAGCATTTAGAAATAATCTAAGCCAGTCGACCCAAAAGTCCCTACATTGTTTCCCAGTTTTCCCAGTTTTCTTCATGTTCCTATCAGAGGGGATATAAAATCCTGTCACCCTGCTCTGGGTTTGCCCCTTATAGTTGTCTGTGACAAAAGCATCTCCCTTTCAAATACTCAAACCACCTCAGCTGACTTTTTACGATCTAAAAGAGCAGCTGTTTTATTCTAAACTTCTTCTTGATGTCCAAGCTTCTCTCCGTTGTCTTCTGCTGAGCTCAGCCACCCTTTGGAGGAAACTCATTTTGGTCTCATTCTTCCATTCAGAACCTAAAGGTCATCATCATAGTTGAGGATTGGAATATAGACTTATGGGTAAATAGTGAGCTTTGCCTTCTGGGTCTGCTCCCTCTTCACCATGTCAACCTGGAACAATGCCAGTGTCAGTGCTGATGCAGCACCAAACCACTTGTTGATCTCATCATCCATATTGCCCTGATCTGTAAACAAGACCCTGAGTTGCCCCCTATCCAGAGAGAGAAATCTACACTTTTCCAGCAGAGAAGCATGGGCTCAGATTTTGAGAGGCTGATTCTTATTCATATAAGTTGTGTGATGAGGAAACTCTCAACAAGTAAGTACAGAAGATTTAGGCCCTGTTTACACAAGGTTTCAGGGTATTTCACCCTAAAACGCAGGAAAACGCAATGAAAAAAATCTGTTTACATCGAAACACTGAAGGACTTAAAACGTTATAGTACACATGTCCGGCCTGGAGATGGCGATATAACTGTAGGGGCCGTATCACTACAGAGGCTGAAGAAGAGCTGAGCTGATCATCAGGCGTTTTACTGAAAACTTCTTGTTTAATTACAGAAATAGTGCTATAATTGCACATTTTGGTAAAAGGTAATGATGATAATGATGATAATAATAACAATAATAATAATAACAATATTATTATTATTATTATTATTATTATTATTATTATCATTTTACTTTTTTCAAAACAATATAACAAAGTGCTTCACAGAAATTAAAAACTTTGACAAGAAACAGAAGAGAGAACATAAAACAGAACTAAAAGAGAAATGTGAGGAGGAGTAGAGGAGAAACAGCAAGTACAGTTGTGCTCAAAATTTACACCCTCTAGCAGGATTTCTGATTTTTTGGCCTTTTCTCAGTCTTCACTCAACCACTAACCATGGGTGACATAAAGGTTTTTGTGTTATCATTCATATTTTCTGAGAAAAGGCCAAAAAAATCAGAAATTCTGCTGGAGAGGGTGTGAACTTTTAGGCACAACTGTACATAAAATATATATATGAGGCTAAAAGCCACCACCAAAAGAGGGGAAGAAAAAATATTTGAAAAAATAAAAACTAACAACACTATTAAAACAAATAATATAAGGAAAGACAGAGGATTTAAGACCCTGCCTGTGATACTGTCAAAGGAAAGTCGGAAGTCAGTAGATTCAGCAGCACAAGGACGAAACTGTAGCTCGCTGTTGTTGTTGTTGTTCGGTTTGTGCATTGCAAAGTGGAAGTTTAATGCACATGTGCAAAGCTGAGCATGAGGTCAGCATTTCACCCTAAAATGTTGGCTTTGTGTTTACACAGAGACAGTGGAAATGACGTTTCAGAAAAAAATCCACTCTGGAGGGTGTTTTCAAAAGGTTGCACTTTAGGTCGGCTTAAACGTTTCCGTGTAAATGGGAGGCTGAATAGCAACAATACTTTTGTGTTTCACCCTATGACTATTGTGTAAACGGGGCCTTAGGGAAAGCGTATGACATCTGAAGGAGGGTTAAAAATTTATCACGAAGCCAAATTTTTTAAAGTGGCAATTATCTTTCTCAATTCAATTTCAATTCAACGGCACTTCTCAAGTTTATAACACAGAGAAGTGTCGTTTCTCATGATATGCGCTCGAACAATAATTTCTTGCTCACTGTTCCGTTTGCCCACACTGAGCTGGGAAAAAGGGCTTTTGCTGCCTCTTCTACATGGAACCAGTTGCAAAAGGACTGGAAACTAACAGAACTCATCTCATTGAATGACTTTAAATCCAGACTGAGAGCACTTGAGACAGCCTCCTTAACCTGTAAATGTTTTATCTAATATGTATATCATTTTAAGTTATGTTGAACTGTAATTTATTGCTGCTTCTTGGCCAGGACTACCTTGCAAAAGATACGTTCTAAATCTCAATAGGACTTTCCTGGTTAAATAAAGGTTAAATAAAAATAAAAATTTAGCATCCAAAGAGACAACAGCAGAACACGTGAAGTGGGCAGATTACATTTTGATAAAATAATTTGTGTTTAAGGAGGGGAATCTTTCAGCCTGTTTGATCAGAGTGGATCAAAAGTGATCAACTTTTGTAGATTCACTGTTTGTTTCCTAAAGGAGAGACCCGCTACATTTAAAGTCCACAAAGGCACTGAAACACTTTCCTCTCCATCCATCCTTCTGCATTTATCCTGTTACAGCTCCAAAACGTCCTCAAAGAGCTCCATAAATTTCAGCGCGCTCACTAGAATAGACTCCTCACTAAGGCAGCACTTTAATTGTCAGGACACACTTCATTATAGCCGGAGACATCCATTTCCAGAGAAGCTAACAGGAACATTTGAAATACACCAGCGCTGAAGTCATTTGGTGATGGGGCTCTGTAGCTTCTCAGTTTCCTTGTAGAGGATTTTCAGAGTTGAGCAGCAGCAGCAGTGTGAGGCAGACTGAGTCACTGCAGGGCTCTCCTGGCTGCCAGCTCTACACACTCCATTGAATTACAGCGGCAACAAACGCCGCCTCAAACCAGGTTGAAGACTTCCAGGTTGCCCTGCAAGATGTGGTCCTTGACGGCGCGGAAGACAAATCGAATGTTGTTTGTGTCTGTGGCGCAGGTGAACTGGGAGTAGATGATTTTTTTTCTCATTGAGATTGAGCCTCACAAACAAATCTAAGATGAAATCTTGCGCTGCTTTCACATCCCGCTTGGGGCCTGTGAGAGTGAGACAGAGGGCAGAAACAGCACATTAAAGTCACTGCAGTGTTTCAGTGGGTATATAAAAGCTCAGAGATAAATAAAGAAAACTAGAACTAACCACTTTCAGACAATTTAGGTGCAACTTTTTAAGGGGAAAACAACACAGAATGTAGTCTGTTATAACTTACAGCCCCTGGGAAACTTATTGAAAATAAAACATTTTATGGTGATTTCACATATCACATCAATACGACTAAAAAATTCACAATACCTCTTCTTTCAGAGTTACTTTGGATCAAATGTTATATGTCTGTCTCGCTGATGGTTCTGTCTGCTTTTTCAGGTCTGCAAGAGATATACACAATTATTTTGGTCCATTTCAAAACCAGCCAAAACTCCACACAGTAGCTTTAAGTTGAAGAAAATTGAATGAATGAAATGCTGTTTGAGAAAATTCAATTGGCTGTAATCTCATCAAGTGAACGATCCTTGCTGAGAGGCGCTCTCTGCAACTGCGGAGGAGAGTGACTGAAGAGCTCCCCCTGCAGGTGAGCCGTGCATACTGCATTAAAGGAGGGTCAGGAGAAGGTTTGTTATTGTGGTCAGAGAGAGAGGGAGAGTGGGAGACATCAGATTTGTGCAGGACTATGTTGAAATAATGATAGAGACAATATTTTCTGAGACACTCCCTTTAAACTTTTCAAAAAGGAGGAAATCAGCGGCTGACTGTCAGTTTATTCTGCAGGTCGCCATCCTCAACTCACCTCATTCACAGACTCCACGAGGACCTGACTGTATTCACTGAGTGCCACCAGGAACATGATGGACGTGACATTTTCAAAACATTGAATCCACTTCCTCTTCTCTGAACGCTGGCCACCCACATCCACCATCCCACAGAGATCAGTTTCAGACACTTTGCAGAGCCAAACAAACACAGGACAACAGAAAATCCCAACATACTACACAAATATTATTTGCAGGAAAGGTTGGAAAGAAAACACAAGATGACACAGACATACCTCAGACTGCTTTGTGTCAAGCAGGGGTATCAAAGTCCCTTCAGCTTGAGGGCCACGTACAGTCTAATTTGGTCTCAAGTGGAAAAAGTAGAGCAAGTGGAAAAATAATAGCATGGCTAGTTTTAAATAACAGCTAGTCCAAGTTTTCTCCCTTGGTTTCAGTGGTAAGAAAAACAAGTCTAATATAAAAATCTTAATATTGAATAAATTATCCTTTTATGAAACATATCATGAGCAGTTAACAGTAATTTCAACATTTCTGAGCCTCAGTTCATTGATTACATGTGCATTACAACTGATCACAGTGACTGTACAAGGCACTTCACATTAAATTACTAATACTTGGAACTAAAGTGATATATACTTAAAGGTAGGGTCTGTGGGATTTTTCTTGAAAAAAAGTCAACTTTTAGAGGGATAATCCTGTTCAACTATCCTCTATGGGCTTCTATACATGTATATTAGTGTCTGTGTCTGCCCCAACCCTCTCCTCTGCCCATATATTGATGTTTTGGTTGACTAAGGAAGTTTCTGGGTGGAGAGTAGGTTTGTCAAGATTGATCAAATTTAGGATTACCGGGGTTATAAATAGACATAGTAGATTCATTCATAACAATTTTTAGAAGCAAGGATTACCGCAGAGAGCTACACGCATGGAGGCACCGGAGGCTGTCTTCGGAAACCAATGTATGTGACTGTCTGACCTTCTGTGATGTTCTGCGATCAAAATGACAGCAAGCAGCATCTGATCACTTGTTTGATAGTGTTTAGCTGCTTCAACGTGATGTCTCTGTATCAGAGAATGTTAACAAAGAAAAACAACAGGAGAACTCAGGAGTATGTTTAATAGTGAAAGTAGGAGCATTGCCACACGTACAATGCAAAGGGAAATCAAGGGATTGGGATTGAACATCCATGTAGCCTTAAGAAATCCGCTAACTGGAAAAAAGGCTTCAGTTTGCTAGGGAGCAATAAGTTTGGGCTCTGGAGGAATGGAAGAAAGTCATGTAGTCTAATGAGTCCAGATTTACTCTCTACCAGAGTGATGGGTGCATCAGGGTGACAAGAGAGGCAGGTGAAGTGATGCACCCATCACGCCTAGTGCCTACTGTGCCTACTGTACAAGCCTGTGGGGGCAGTGCTATGATCTGGAGTTGCTGCAGTTGCTCAGGTCAAGGTTCAGCAAAGCACGGGCAAATTCCAAGTTAACAGTGCCAGGATTCAATGGGCTTCAATTGTGAACGAGTGGTTCAGGGAGCATGAGACATCTTTTTTTTTCCACACATGGATTGGCCACCACAGAGTCCAGACTTTTACCCCATTGAGAATCTTTGGGATGTTATGGAGAAGACTTAGTGCAGTGGTCAGACTCTACCATCATTAATACAAGAACTTGGAGAAAAATTAATGCAACACTGGATGGAAATAAATCTGGGGACATTGCAGAAGCTCATCGAAGTGAATATGTGCTATGACCAAAGCTAAAGACAGTCCAACCAAATATTAGAGTGTGAGCTTTTTTTTTTTGGTGGCCACTTTTTTTTCTTTTTTTTTGACCAGGCAATGTGTATTTCTGTTTTTGAACCCCAGTGGTCCTATGGTCTCTTGATGTCCTGAAATGCAACATTTTCTGGACTTTTCTATAATATTCTAATTGACTAAGAAGCATCTTTGTAATCCTCAAAGCAGGTCGCCTGAATTTGATAATGACCTGCAGCCCTTCCCACGTCTTTCCCAACTCTCTTTGTCTGAATTCAATCCACTTGTGGCCCCTGAGTGAAAATACAACAACAACAAAAAAAGAACCTACAAACTACAGTGTTTGAAAGGGCAGTTAAATCAGTCCTTCTGATGTTCTTCCTCTGCCACCTTTTATCAATAATACAGTCTGGGAAAAGTTCAGATGTTACTTCAAAGCTTTCAAAACTAAACTTCTAGTACAAGTGACGAGACCATTTGCACAATCGACAAAAAAAAAGTTTCTCTACACATTGCAAAACTCATCAGTTTCCTCTTTTGTAAGTTGGCCTGCCTGCAAGGTTAAGTTAGTGAACTCCTCAGTAAGAAGTTCATGTAAGGACACCTACACTACATGACATGTAAGAAAAGACCAGTTTGGTTTTATAAGCGTTTTTCTACCAGAACAGTGACAGGTTTCTGGTTTAAATAATGTATGGTTAAGTAAAAATGTCATGCTTGTTTTTTTTTTTTAATAATATTTTTATTTGGAATAGCACAGTTTATCTTTTATTATACTTGACTTATAATTCACATCAGACTTCCTTGCTACTCTTACAGGTATTTGTCTTTTTTTTTTCTTTTCTTTTTTTTTTCCTCCCATGATATTAATGTCCTTTTTTTCTGTCTGAAGTTAGGAAAGACTGATGCAGATAGTGAGAATGTCTTTATCCATTATGCTTTCCCAGAGTTTTTTTTTTTTTTTTGAACATTCATTGTAACATGAACCACTGGACAAGCTCGCCATATCTACATCAAAAAATAAATATATATAATATATACATAAACACATGCATACATAGACACACATACACCTACATACATAAAGAAATTAATATCGATGTGTAGAGGGTTTTACCTTCAAAGTTCATGAATAAAATCAAACAGAGTCCAAAGAGTTGCTTTTATATTGAAAAAGTTATCAGTTGTCATAACTTTGGGAATTGTTGGATTCCCTAAACCACCTCCTATTGGCTGTTCAGAGCATCCTCCATCCACATCCACATTACAGGTGCAGGGCCCACTACCTGTCTGCTGGCTGTGGAAAAAAACAAACACAAACCCTCTCTGTCCCTTACAAACAGCTCACAGCTTCCACCATTTTGTGGTCACATGATCCAGGCTGCGACCAAATAAGGGCGATCACCTGCTACAGCACAGCAGCTTCCTCTGGCAGCTGAATGGGGCTAAAGGAGGGTGTGTTCATGTGTGGCTGACTTTATGTTACTACCACCAGTGAAGAACGTGGGGTTACTATTAAAGGCTGACAGTAGATTTGTGAGCCTGACTGTGAAGCGACAACACATTTAGCCCTCGGGAGATAAAACAGCAATAGACAAAAGCACTTTCAGCTTCATGTGCTGATAATATTCACTCACTTTGCTCCACGTTTCCAAGAAAAACACTGATCCAGAGCAAATATCTGAAGCTTATCATGCCACTAATACAACATCGAATGTGTTCTTCATATCCTGCACTCCAGCTGAACTTTTCAACCCTTATACAAGCAAACTGCAGCCGCAAAGCAGATAAAATCAATACTACCAAAGCTGTCTCACCATGTGTGTGGAAACAGGCATTGTTCACCCCACAGGTCTAACCTAGCTGATTGCCTCAGTTCAGGGGCACAGTGGACACAGAGTGATAGGGCTGAATGATTTGCAAACATAATTTAATTGCAATTATTATAATGTTTTTAAACAAACACATTGTAGGAAATGAATATTCACATTGATCCGCACAACAACAACCCACCACCACTGCTCCTTCTGACAGATTTTTGTCCATTTGAGTCACTTTTAACTTATTTTTTGAACAATTTTTTCGATTCCTTCTCAACTATTTTCCATATTCACTCTGAATTGTCTCGGCACTTTTCGTTGTTTTTGCCCATTTTTGACACTTTTCCCCCTTTTTTTTGCCACTTTTGGACCATTTTTTGCAACAAACTGACTGTTTACCAAGTTTTATCCCAACTTTCTTGCCATTTTGTTGACTTTGGCCATTTTTACCACTTTGTACTGTTTTACGTCGCTTTTTTCACCATTTCACTACTTTCTGAATTTTTCAAAGTTTCCCCGAAATTTTCTTGCAAAGTTTTTCCCATTTTAGCCACTTTTTACTCTTTTTTTTCCCACTTTTGGACTTTTTTTTTTTTTTTTTCAATTTTTTGCTATTTATTGAGTATTTCCAGGATTTATCACAATTGAAATACCAATTTTTGTAACTTTTTGACAATTTTTACTTCCTCAAACTAAGTTTTATTGCAACTCTTCGCTGATTTTGCCTCTTTATACCACTTAGATTGTTTCTTTTATAAGGGTAGTTTTTAACAGTTTGTCTCTTGGTTGAGCAGGGTTGTGTAACTCTGGTGTAGAGCAGAAAACATCTACTGAAAAAACTGTATGTGATATTTTGACACATTTCAGGTTAAAGAAATATTGCACTCTCTGTGATTGGAATATTGCAAC
Source organism: Thalassoma bifasciatum (assembly GCA_008086565.1). Classification (NCBI taxonomy): domain Eukaryota; kingdom Metazoa; phylum Chordata; class Actinopteri; order Labriformes; family Labridae; genus Thalassoma; species Thalassoma bifasciatum. The sequence goes on from RPOG01000524.1 coordinate 315,959, forward strand.
AGGACAAGTTGTGATTTAATCTAATTTGCGGTTAATTGCCCAGCCCCACAGAGTGAGCATGCAATATATGGAGTTTGACAGCTGTTTAGTTTATTTTAACAGGTATTTGGGACCTGAGTGCATCCTCAATGTCTATGTCCTACATGTCTATGTTGTTTCCGCAGAAACGTTTTTAATATAAACTCCAGACGATCAGCTCACCTCTTTTTCAGCCTCTAAACCTTTGCTATATAATGCTGCTCCTCGTTATATCACCATCTACAGTCCTGACATGCGTACAACAGCGTTTTAAGTCCCTCAGCGTTTCCATGTAAACATAGTTTTTTTTTCAGGAAGGTCTTTTGCATTTTAGTGCGAAACGCTGTAAAGTCTAGTTGTGTAAACGGGGCCTCAGAATGTGGACTTCTGACTGATACAATTTATTTATTTTTCTAATCTGCCACCATGAAACTGAAAGGCAAACCAACCAAATAAGCTTTAAACTCAAATCATTCATGTGACACCCAACAAACCTGTTATATTGACAGCTTTTCCGATTAAAAAAACATAGTGATTGTCATACTCACAATATTAAACTTCTCATCGTTAGACACTTCAAATATTGCATCATCCCTTTGGCAAAACAATTCATCCTCATATAAACAGCCTACATTTGTTACATTTGCAAACAAACATACATACATACCTCGTTCATCTTTACAGGCTCTGAAAACTTTTCTGACACATACCTGGAGACATGCCAAACTTCATTCCATGACCAAAAGTTGGCAGTGCATAGGCATTATATAATAAACATATTCTCTGTTTGGCTCTTAGGCAGCAGTATGTATGTTGAATGGAAGTATTAAAAAGAAATTCTTAACAAAAAATTACAACACCACTTTCATCCAAAATCCTGATTTATAATTTGTTTTTATTTTTAAAATCCCTCCCAAATGAAAAGGAACAGCTCAGAGTGCACTTTGTCTTTAGGTTTTAACACCAGTGTTTTAATTTTGAAAAAGGTCAAAGAATAAATTAGTATCAATTTTCTATTAGTACAATGATAAAGTGAGGCACTGTTGTTCCCTGAAAGTTTTCAATTCACGTCCTCCTCCCAGAGCTGTAAGGTGAGATGTGACAATTTCTTCACAGATGAGAATTTGTTAAACCAGTCCAAACACTGAAACTAATCTTTGTGATTGTCCATGGCAAAAAAAAAAAAATGTGATTCATGTGTGTCACAAAGCCACCTGTACATGTGTTCTCATGCTGAGGTATATAGACCTCACCTGACTTAACTGTCTGATTCACTCTCTTTGATGCAATAGCAGATCAGGTAAGAAATTTATGATGATGATAGTAATAATAATCATTTATAAAGTGTTTTTCTGAACACTCAAAGATGCTTCACAGAGGATAAAACATCAAGTAAAATAGCACAATGATAAAAATAAAACCAATAACAAGAACAAGACAAAACAAAACTATGGAATATATTTAGAAGCAGTTCGACATTAAAAGCAGTTTTACAAAGATGTGTTTTGATGAGGGTTTTGGTTGTGGACGGGCTCGGGCAGGCTTGGATGTGTTGTGGTAAGGCGTTCCAGAGGGTGGGGGCTGTGACAGAGAAGGCTCTAGTGGTACGGAGAGGAGGTGGGCTTCGGATGAGCGGAGTTTGCAGGAGGGGATGTAATGGTGAAGCAGGATGGAGAGGCAGGAGGGGGCCTGGCTGTGGAGGGCTTTGTGGGTGAGGAGGAGAATTTTGAACAGGATGTGTTATTTGATTGGGAGCCAGTGGAGGTTTTGGAGGACAGAGAGGGATGTGGTCTCGGAAGCAGGTGTAGGTGAGAAGGGGGGGGNGGGGGGGGGGGTCTGAATGTATCACAGTTTTTTGAGTTGTTTTGAAGGGAGGCTGAAGAAGATACTATTGCAGTAGTCAAGTCTAGAAGTGACAAATGCGTGAATGAGGGTTTCAGATGGAGATGGACGTAGATGGGCGATGTTTTTGAGGTGAAAGAAGGCGGTTTTGGTAATGTGATTGATGTGATGTTCCAGAGTGAGATGGGAGTCGATGATGATGCCGAGGTTGCGAACGTGTGGGGATTAGTGATGTGCCGTTCATGAACGATTTGTTCAAAATGAACTAATCATCTGGGTGAACAAACTGAACCAAATTACTTACTTGAAAAGATTCATTCATTTCTGAACTTCAGTTGCACTTCCCTCTCCTCTCTCTGTCTCTCTTGACCATTTGAGTCACCCACGCCCTCCCCGTCCTCACCCATTTATGTCAATGATAGTAATGACTCAACAAACAGGACAAAGTCGGTCGGAAGTCCTTTGCTGAACATCTCCCTCTCGTGTCACCAAAATTAAGGTAGTAGCAAATATGTAGGTGTCGCGAAAATATATGTGCTTTTTATAGTTGCCGTCGGTTTGCAAACGGCTTATACTGTATATCCATATTTACTCAGCTGACTGTTTTGAAATCTGTTATGTTGGTCTCAATATATAGTTCATGAATGAATCACTGACTGCGACTGAGAGAAAGACACAGCTCAGTCACTGAACTGGGGCTCTGTGTCAGTGATTCGTTCTGAACATACTGAAGGTAAGTACGTCCAGTACGTTAAGTGAACAAACCGCTGACTGACTGAAAGGGAGAGACATGGTCCAGTGACTGAACTAGAGCTCCCTGATTCATACTGAACTTCAGTACGATCCCGAGCTGAGTGTTTTGGCATTGTTTCAGCTCACTGAATTTTGACAGACAGGCGGAGCTGTGGAGAAGTATTGAACAATTCAGTGAACGATTCGGTGAACGAATCTTCTGAATGAATCACTTTACTGAACTGATTCTAATGATTCAATTCACTTAAAAGAACTACTTTGCCCATCACTAGTGGGGATGGGGTGAGGGAAACATTGTCGACTGAAAGGTTGAAGTTGCTGATGGCTGTGGTGAGTGATTTGGGACCAGTGATCAGGAGGTTTGATTTTTCAGTTGAGTTGTAGGTGGTTTGCTTGCATCCATCAGTTATTTCAGTTAGGCAGTCGGTGAAGGTGAAGAGGGTTGAAGCAGTGATGGAGATGTATAGTTGGATGTCGTCACTGTAACAATAGAAGCGGAGACCGTAACGATGGATGATTTTGCCAATGGAGAGAATGTGGATGATGAATAGCAGGGGACCAAGCACTGAACCCTGGGAGACGCCATGGGACATAGGATGAAGTGTTGTCTGTCGGGGATAAATGATTTTATCCAGGAATGATTTCAGTAAAAAGTGTGTCTTCAACAGCTTTGTAGACAACCTTGATGTTTTTGGTGTCTGTGGCACAGGTGAAGTGTGTGTAGAGGTTTTTAGGGTGCCCTCTGTGCTGCTCCTTGAACATTTTTGAGATGAACTTTTTCACAGACTCTGCATTTCCCCGTGGCCCTGTGTGAAGTGAAAGTGCTCAGCATTAGAGCGAATCCCTATGTTTTCAAAATATTCATTTAAGTAAGAAGGAAAGAAATTAAATATTTCAATTTATTTACCGTTGTATTCTGGGAAGTAGTCCGTCAAATGAGACTTTGCGACTTTCTCCTCCAGTAAGTCTGTTTTGTTGAGGAAGAGGATGGTGGAGGACTCTTGAAACCAATGACTAGAAAGGATGGTCGAGAACAAGGTGATGCTCTCTTTAAGTCGATTCTGCAGAGAGTTGAGGATAGTTATCTTTGAAATTGCGACCATTTTGCAATAATAAATTAACAGAAAATGTTCAATATTAAAAGCCTCTTTTTTAACATCAAATATACAGTGATGATACACTGCTTGGCTAAAAAAAGTTGCCACCTGGATTTGACTAAACAAATCGGTAAATTCCTCCTGTTGGATAATTACTGCATGGGCGATTATCTTTCAGCTGGCAACAAAATATTTAACCCCGCGTGATGCAATGCGTAACTTCTCATTTCTTAAACAACCATGGAGAAAGACACATCCTGTTGTCGTGTAAAAGATGTTAGTCTTAGTAAGCATTTCCACACAAACAGTGCAAAGAGAAATCAAGGGATTGGGCTTGAATCCACTTATCAGTGACACTAACTGGAAAAAAGGCTTCAGTTTGCTAAGGAGCATAAATGTTGGACTCTGGAGTAATAGTAGAAGGTCATGTGGTCTGATGAGTCCAGGTACACCCTGTTTCATAGTAATGGGCGCATCAGGGTATGAAGATGAATGATGACTCATAAACTTTTCTTTCACTCATGATAAGTGGTTGGGTAAAGCCATTTATTAACAAACACCTGAATAAACTGAAGGTGCTGTAGTGGCCATCTCAGTCTCCTGACCTCCAAATCATTGGGCCACATTGGGGAGATCTCAAACCTGCAGTTCATGCTAGGCAGCCTAGAAGAATTTACAGGACCTGGAGGCTTTTTGCCAAGAAGAATGAGCATTTTTACCATCTGAGGAAATAAAGACCCTCATCCACAACTACCACAAAAGACTTCAAGCTTTTATTGATGTTAAAGGAGGTATTAAGAACTGGGGATGGCTGGGAGCATTTTGGAAGTTTCTGAGTCATTATGATTTAAAAAGAGTAAACAGTTACGGCTAGAATACACCGCATCCGTCTGCATTGTCTCCACTGCGTCACAGCAAAAAATCAAGTAGGATTCATTCAAGTCAATGTGTCAACTCACACTGCATTCGTTAACTCGGCTGTGTGCCAATGCCTGCAAAACGCAAGTGATAGGCAGCAATCCTATTTCTGCCGGACGATGCAGCTGTGATGCATAAATTCAGCATGGGGAAGAATGAGTGGGACAGGAAGTGGTGCCCGGAAACCATCGAAAAGAGCCTGTGACTTTCAAATTAAAACAAACCGTGTCAAAATTAGATTGTATTAAGCTTGACTTCAAAGAGGAAAGGACCAAATGAGCGGTGACATGCCAGGATTCAGCAGATTTACGGTTTTACAGTCCAGTATGAATGAAGAGAGACTTATCTATAAAGTGGGGAGTCCGGGAACTCCTAGATCTCTGGATACCAACTGTCCGTCAGCCCTGCGGCTGGCGTAGCACGCAGCCGGTGTGAGTTGACAAACGCAGTCAACACGCACCACAGCGGAGCTGCATCGCAAAGGGATGCAGTGTATTTCCCCTGTTATTTGTTGATAAATGGCTTCACCCAACCACTAACCAGTAGTGAAAGAAAAGTTTTTGTGATATCATTTATCATCTCTGAAAAATGTCCAAGAAATCATAAATTCTGCAGGGGATGTAAACTCATGAGCACAACTGCGTATACTGCATATACACGCACTGCATATACACTGCATACACACAACCAATCTACACAAATATATGCATACACATCTTTTTCTACACACATACAGACAAAAGACTGAAAATCTGTTTTCATCTTACAGCCTCTGGGCTCTCTATGAGGACTTGATCGTACTCGCTCAGTGCAGACACGTAAATGATAGAGGTGACATTCTCAAAGCAGTGAAGCCATTTCCTCCTCTCTGAACGCTGACCTCCAACATCCACCATCCTGTACACACACAATTCATCCAATTCAAAATAAACACCAAAGAGCTGTATTTGTTGATTATTTAAATCATTATGTTGTTAATCAATCATTCCCTGAGACCCAATTTCTGATCCTGTGAGTCTCTGGGGGGAAAATGTATAAGCTTGAAAATTAGCTCAAGGGTTGTAACTATCCCATTATAAAAGCTGGCCTTGCTGTTTATTTGCTTTCATGCATGATGCTAAGCTAAAACTGATGAGCTGCTACATGTTGCTGTATCTGACCTAGACATAAAAAAGTGGTATCAATCAATCACTGTTTAGTTTCAGATGTTAACACCTGGCTAAGTGTCCCTACTACCAATCTACTTCGTGTTATACGTGTCTCTAGTGGTCTTTTTTGTGATTGGTTTTCAAGGAATATCCTCGAAATTAGTCTAGGTTTGAAGAAGAACTAAAATCGAAAATTAAAAGAAGAAGACAAATTAAAACGTCGTCTCTCTCTCTCTCTCTTTTGTGGGATGGACTTTTAATATAAAAATTAGACCTTCCCGTACTCATGCTAAGGCCACCACCCCTGGGACTGGGAGTTCTGCAGGACGAGTAACCCCTACTTTTTACCTGAGCACTAAGACAGGTTCAGTGAGTCCATTGACTTTCCAACTTTTTTCTAGGTCCAATTTTACGACTGAGTTCATGTAGACTCTGACAAAATAAATAATGTGAATTATAAATTTGTTGGTTACTCTCCTCGTCTGTGGGAAGTCACATTTGGTCACATGAGTTTTATTGTCACAAGAATCGTTCCTCCAAATCATTCAGTATTGAGGTCTTATAGAATTGATTAGTGAGTGATCACAGGATTATGATGTAAATATGGTCCAGAACTGTCCTCAATAGAAATAAACCCCTGACTTTAGATTTCTCCCTTCTATGAAAATCCCTCATCTCTTCCTTTAAGATGTAAATTAGTGATGAAAGTCTTACTATTTGGCAGAGTCAGATAACTGGAATTCCCTCCTGCGGTCGTAGCACCTTTGAACACCATGGTCACTCCACACTCCTTTAATGGCGTCTGCCTGCCAAGCCTCCAAAGTGGACACCCGGTGGGCCTCTATTTGGCTCAGCTTCTCTGCAAGACTCTGACACACACAAAACATCCACAGAGATTTATTTAGAGGCAAACCTTCAATCTATGCCTGACCTATTAAGAGACCATCAGGTGAAAAGGAGTCAGCTGACAGAACTTCATCCAGAGTGTTTCTGGACACCAACAAAAACTCTCATGGAGGAAAAAAGATTTACAGGAGATGTTTTCTTAACTGTGATGCTGAATTCATCACATTTATGTATCTGCTGTTTTCCTCCTGATGCTATGATCAGGGTGCAAGGGGTTTAATGGTGCCACAATTAAATATTTTAAGATGAGGAACTGCACTTTCAAACAATTATCCATTCATGCATTCCTTTAAAGAGTGGGTATTGCGCTTTGTTTTTTTTTTTTTTGTTTTTTTTTTCTGCAGTGATCACTTATTTCAGCCTCTGTCTCAAACACTTTGACTTAGCTGCTGTCTCCTTAAGAATCTCCATTCAACAACCCCCCTTCCCTCTAATTGTCCAGCTTTTTGGAGACACGTCATATTTAAACATGGGGGGATACCCCCTCTTTAAGGTGGCTTTGAGCAGAACCTGTATGAAGTGGACTGTAGCGCCCCCCTCTGGCTTGAGGACTCACACAAACTGTGGCAATGAAATGTAATGTATTTACTAACAGTTACATAGGGCTGTTGTTTGAAACAGCTTAACCCCTGTTTTAGCCTTTAGCCTGTGCTCTATCACTCTCTTGTTTAGCTTTCTTCTGCTCTCCTGTCCCTTTTATATCAGACAGCCCAGCTCCTGTTTCCACTATTATCACTAAAATCACAGAAATCTTTTTCAGCAGAGAAAAAAACAGACTCTTCTCACAGTAAAACTTCATCAGCCGGCATCGTGTTGTCATAGAGACTTTGGCGTGCCGTTAATAAATCAGGTCCAATCTGGCCCGATCAGTCCAGGTTGGAAGGCTATGAATTAGCATTAAGAAAGAACCTGTTTTAGGGCTGATAATCCCATTCTAAATTGGGGAATATGATCAGGCATATATTGAAAATTACCTACTTTTTCATTATCACCTAGAAACTCTTTATAGTCTCTTTAAGGTTTCAGCGTATCAAAGATATACTTTCACACCTTCCTCCACTGAAACATGTACTGGTTGATCTGCCTTTGCCACAAAGAGGGTTTCATGTGAGTTCTCCTATTTCCTCCTGTTCAGAAACTCCACATAACACAAATAAAAGTGCCTTAACCAAAGATGCAAGATGGTCCATCTTGGCTTTGGACCCTCTGTGCAGTGACACAGTGAGGTCACTAATGAGCCTCATGTCCTGATGCTTAAAAGGACATTAGCTAAATTACTATTAGTCCTTTCACAGAGTTTGACTTGTCTTGCCTTGTTCTTATGATCCACGTAGTCCATCCGCAGAGACTTCATGGCGCTGATCAGAGCCTGGATGGCTGTGACGATGTTCTGAAACACCAGTCGAGTGAATTCTTTCCTGTCAGCTTCATTGTATCCACGGCCATGAATGATCCTCATCTGTTTAATGAAAGTGCTCTTCCCACTTTCACCAGTGCCTGAGCAAATGAAACAAATGAGGCAAAAGCAGGAGATGGAATCAGATCAAAGAGAAAACAGAATAGGGTATGGGTGAAAAAAATCAATCAGCTGTGGGTAAACGATGAAAATAGCAGCAACAGATCTCAAAAATGTGACAGTGCCATCTTCACCACTGTGTAGCCTCCCCTCTCCTTTAGACAACAGTCTGTGAACATCTGGGGACTGAGAAGACCAGTTCCTGGAGTCATGGAGGGGAAAGTTGTTTCATTCTTGTCTAAGGTAAGTTTCTAACTACTAAACAGTCCTGGGTCTGTTTTCGGATAGTTTTATTTTATAATGCTCCAGATGTTTTCAGTTCAAAGATCAGGACTGCAGGCAAAACACTTCAGCACCAGGATGCCTCTACTACAGAGCCATGCTGTTGCAACAGATGCAGTATATATTTGTGAATTGTCTTGTTGAAACATGTGAGGCTTTTCATGCAGTGATCCCCACTCCAGAGTCATGCCTGTGTTTAAATGTAGTGATCCAACACCACAGAGTCAGGCCTGTTTTTAAGACAGTGATCCCCACTGAGGAGTCAGAACTGTTTTTAATGCAGTGATCCCCACTGAGGAGTCAGGACTGTTTTTAATGCAGTGATCTCCACTACAGAGTCAGGACTGTTTTTAATGCAGTGATCCCCACTGAGGAGTCAGGACTGTTTTTAATGCAGTGATCTCCACCACAGAGTCAGGCCTGTTTTTAATGCAGTGATCCCCACTGAGGAGTCAGGACTGTTTTTAATGCAGTGATCTCCACTACAGAGTCAGGACTGTTTTTAAT